>JACCHY010000001.1:2400000-3000000 GCA_018907195.1 Dolichoris vasculosae
GTACAGAGCAAAAATGAATTAATAAAGAATTTTTTTTATAATTATTAATGTATGTTTATTAAAGTACATTTCAATAGCCTTCTAGTCTTTACAATCCAACTTTGAATAGATTGGATGAAAATATTTTTGTTTGTTTAAAAATATATTATAAAGAAGCTGCAGAAACATTTTTAATTCAAACAGAAAATTTCAAAAAGTATCTGTCATTATTTTAATAATAAAACCTCTCATAATAATTTTTTTTATATTAATGCTTAATATTATCAAAAGTAATTTACGCACATTTATTTATACATATATATAAATATTTTTAAATTACATGAGAAAATTAAAAGACCTTTCTTTGTTACAAGGCTTTCTTTAATAAAATCTTATTATCTTCGTTACTATGTCATTATTCATTCCGAAAGATATTGGAATTCGAGTTGAGATATTATTATTTATTCGTATTTATTCTGTCAACTTTTACGCCGTTTGATGATTTATACGTTCTAAAAAGAATAAAAATATAATGGTATTCGTTTGATAAAAGTTTGAATCATTTAGTTATACATTGATATGAAATCAATGATCTTAAAATGGAATTGGAAATATAAAACTATGAGTACTCGAAAGAGATTTTATTGAGAGTGAAAAACATCTCTTACGCAGAAAAAATAACAATGTCTTTTCTTCTTTTCTTTCTTAATTGACTTATATAAAGTTCGTCAGACTTTACAAAGATATGATCTATCAATTAAACTTCAATCGCTCTCATTACCTATTCAACTATCGACCCACGCAATTCTGGGTCTGACACAAGATACAATACGTGGTGGTTTCACGTCGTCCACTAATTATACAGTACAATTGCATGCTACAGCCAAGATTCAACACTACTAATTTGAAGTTTACTCCAAATTCTAAATTGGTTTGGTTTGAGATATTCTGTTAATCTTCGGTATATACTACAATAACTTAGTTTATGATACTTACTCCTCTTCTTTCTATCACTGTAACTAATTTTACTCTTAATTAAATCTCCTCTTAACCCAAATTTTCATCATATGGAGCGACTATAGTAGAAACGTGCTTGTATGCAGAAATTACCCGGCAGTTAGTGACATTGGAGTCTGTTTCTGGTGTTCGAGTATTCGCAAAATCACGAATGAAAATGAAAAGTTTTATTCCACGTCCGGATACAGTTTTGACTGCTTATTTTTATGAGTAACAGATGTCTAGATTTTGACATGAATATAGAGTAGAAGAATATACCGGAAGAGTAAGTAATACATACTAATAAATTTGCGAAATAAGCAGAGTTTTCACGACGAATTATAATACTTATAGTTATCAGTTTGAATTCTTAAACTAAAATATTAGCATTGGCAGTAAGCCTAAGTACCATCTATGAGTCCTCTGGCTATTATATTCGATATTTTAAGATTCAAAATATAATCATGAATCAAATACAATTATTTTCGATGTTTAAAATTAAAACAATTTTTTATTTTTATTACGTTTCTATTAATTTAAATAAAATTTTTTTAATGTACCCACTTGGAAAAAGTATAACGAATAATAAATAATCAATAAAATAAGCTTGGTAAAAATATAATAAAGTATTTCTAAATAAAGTAGTATACATGCATAACAATTAAATACGTCGTCATGAATTTTTATCAAAATTTTATTTATGTCAATAACAACATACATAAATATGAAATAAAATTAATAAATTAATTTAACTTATGAAATTGAAATATTTTATTTAGAATAAATGTTATTTATCTCGCAAAACAATTGTTGAAAGTAATATTATAAGATTACACTACAAGTTAAAGTTAACTTTTTTATGTGTTATCATTATTATTATTATTATTATTTTTATTGTTATTGTTATTTATAACAAACAAAATAACTTTAACTACGCTTCAAATATAAAAAATATTAAAATTTGTAGAGATCCCTATATGTCTATACATATTTACGTGATTTTAAATGTATCATTTTATTTATAGTTTTACAGGAAACGTGGGTTATCAGAAACTATCTTTAGAACCTTTCAGAGATGCATAGTATAAACTGTTACATAATACAATATACGTATTTCTTATCCAACTTTTGAATTTTATTGAAAAAATATTCTTTTATATTTTATTTACAATGTACAAAGAGTACGTATAAAGATAAAATAAAATATTTTATGTAATAATTATATATAATTATTAAAAATACTTTATTATTTAAAAAAATTTTAAAATAATATTTCAACACAATTTTATACCAGTAAAAAATATGTTGATTATTTGTGTAATAAAAAGTATATTAAAAGTTATTTTTCAAATTTTATGTAAGTATTTTAAGTTATGTATACATTTAAGAGTTATAATTTAAGATTGTAATTTCCTTTAGTTAATTTTTGTTATTTATATTAAAACCTTAATTAAAATTATGTTTATACGTTGCTTTTAATTTGCATTCAACCCATTTGTTAATATAATTCGCATAAATTTAACATATTACTAACAAAAAGTTGTAAAAATTTAAAAACTAAATATTTTTTAAATCCACTAAAAATTTTATCGTTACATAATAATAATGATAATTTTTCTAAATTCAATAATACGTGCATCACTGAGTCTGGGTAATCAAGTTATACAAAATATGATAATTAGTACAAATAACGCTAAAAAATAAATTCTTAGATGAAACGCATTCTAAAAATGAAATCGATATCTAATCTTTCAATCGTTGATTAATCGCGTCAAAAAATAGCGCTCCTACGATGTATGACAAAGGTTAGGGTATATCAACAGGCAGACTCACACCCGCACGAATCAGTAAAGGAAAGCAAACGTAATTCCCCTCGTGCGGTCGGAGATCGAGGTTACCTCGAACCTCGTCGTACCGAATCCACTTTTCATTTTTGACGGTGCTCGCGCGAACATCCCAAGAAACACGAGCGAGTGGAGGCAAACGAAATCTTCCGTGTCGAGCGACTAATGAGTAACTCGGAAGATCATTGGCTGCGGGCCGTTAGCACCGGAATATCCGAGCCCGAGATCCGACGACCAAACTTCCTGCGTCAGATTTTGAAAATGCGATTATCAGGGTCGCTGCAAGCTACGCTAATGAGGTCTCAGTCGAGTTACCCGGCTGAACCCTTGGGCTGAATAATAGGGGAAGGCGAACACGAGGGGGCCAACGACCCGAACAGAGCCACGCGAGTCTTCGCGAGTCTTGTAGTGGATGTCGGATGACGGAAGTCCCCGGGAAGCGTTGGCTACGACTTTCGGTGTAACGCATTCCTTAAGCGAGGGATTACCGAACGCCAACGGATTTCGGGGGGTGGGAGCCCTTCTATTCGGCTACGCCCTTCCCCCTGTCGGATAATATTGCTCGAGCGCCGATACGTTCGTGAGATATTACGCGAACGCGCATAGCGACATTTTCGGATAGGCTGGGTACGAGCTGGAAAATCCGACTGATAATCGCTGGCAATTAGCGCAAATTTATGCCGCTTACACGCTAACCCCGAGCTTTTCATATTACGCTCCGCTCGTTCTTTTATCTCTCGCTTCTTTTGTAAGAGCTTGAATTTCGAAACAATGTCGGAGTCGAAACAAAATTACAAATTTATTCATCGCCGATGTAATTAAAGTAATTTCACTTATAAACTGCATGCATTATACATTTCAATTAACTTACTATTACGATGCTTCGTTTCTCAGTTCTCGGTTTCACCGTGTCAACAAATATTACGACTTGGATTTTTTAATCCTACCGTATTTACCATTATCGGATTGAAATACACTTTTTAAAAAGTATTAATAATACTCGTTTTACACAAATGGAACGAAAATTTACATTCGTATTTAAATTTTTTAACTTTTTACCAGGATATCACTCGAGTATAGATCTATTTTTACGAAAAAAAATTTATCGTGTCTATGAATTCATTTTCGAATCGAGCTATGTGTACTCGACTCGATAAACGATACTTTTGAAATTGAAATAAGCGAACTCGCTCGAATCCCTGTTTATTTTTATGCATATGTTTGTCTTATTTTTATATTATGTACACAAAAATCAGGAATAAATGGTATTCGGTGCACCGCTTACGGCATTAGCGAGTTCCTACGGCCATTAGCAAGACAAACTAAATCGAACGAGCTCTTTTTTCTTTACCTTTACATTTATGTTTCCGCGCCAATGCATAAAACATAGCGTAAATAAGAATACGCAATATGATTATGTCGGCATTGTATTTGCATATCCGTAATTTGTTTATGGAAACTTTTCGTGCGGCATGTGTTTATTTGACTTGAAAGTGCATATAATATATTCGAAATTAAAAAAAACATGATATTAAAGTTTTGATGAATTTTCTAATTGAATTCTTTCTTTAATAAAATTATTCAGATTATAATGTCGTTTAATTTATTCTGATTTTCTGTATAAAGGAAAGAAAAATCGAGATTAAAATCTTTTCTCAAACCATACCATTTAGCGAATAATCACGTAATGACTAATTTTCCGGTGAAAATTCGATCGTCACGCAATCTTGAAAGAAAATAATAATAAATATAACTATAATTAATATAAAAAATACGACGTTATTTACTAGATGCATAAATTTTAAACATCTTCCGTAATAAAATACCATCTATAATTCATCGTCTTTATTTTCGAAACCTTACCAGTCGCTCGTATAAAATAAAAATTATTAAAACTACAAAAATTATGTACATAAAATCGATGCAATTGTAAAGTGCATATCGGGCGAAAATTATCAAACGCTTAGAAATTTTTAAATAACTCCAAGTTCGTGTTGATTAATATAGAAAATTAACTTTATCGATCACCGCGATGCAATTTTTCCACCCAATTCTTTTTTAACCCACTAATACGAAGAAAAGGTTAAAGATATATTTTTGTTCATTGTTCGAGCACAAATGAAAAAGCAAATTTTCAATGAAAAAGAAAAAGAAAAACGATTCTTCGCTCGTAGGAAAAAAAACGTATAAAAAAAAACCGTAGCCCGGAATAAAGGTTACACTTTCCCCTTGATTTATTTTTAAAGAAAAATGAATTACTATGACTTTTCTTTAAATCATCATCTACTAAATTAGACATGGTTAAAGGTAAAAATTGGCTCGACGAGATCGATAAAGTCAATTTTCAGTGCTGGTGCGATAGCGACGGGCACACACAGCAAAACGGTATGTTTTCACATCGCAAAGTCGGTACACTGTCATCGTGCCGTCACGTACTCGCGTTCTGCTTCAAGATTGCACGTACACATCGAGTTGCATTAGTTTTATACATGACGCGGAATTCGATACCGGCATTCTGAATACGCATTCAAAGCGCAGCGCCCGATATATATATAAAAGAATATACTTTTCTCTCAAAGTGTTCGCATTGTACGCGGAATATATATTAAAATTAACGAAGTAAGCGATCCAATTTTGTTCTTTGTCCGGCGTCCGCGTATTTGAGTTACGACAAATATCTTATTATATTATTATTGAAATATCGGTTTTATTATACGAAGGGGAAACGATTCTCTAAAATTTAATGACTTTGTAATTCAGGGGGAGAGATTTATTCGCGCAGCCGTAGAAAACTCGACGGACTACCGACGATCCGTGGATTTGTATTTAATTATTGTATTTAATCGTTGATTCCTTTTACCGATACGTTTGTCTGTGTGTTACAGGTCTGATTACAGTGCGGCTTGTGCAAGTAGGCCGTATCATAAAGTAGCTGATCGCAACCAGTCATTGCGAATTCACAATATCGTCATATATTTATACGAGTAAAAGCTTTAATTCGTATCCCATGTATACAATTAAAATCAATTGTCAAATATTATATATTAATCGGATGTACAACAGATTATGAGTAATTATACCGTACAACAATGAAATATATTGCAAAATTGTAGGGCAGTGTATTCGAACCTTTGATGAAAAATATGATAAATGAAGTAAAAATCGAATTATATTTCATATAATAACCGTACATATTATGAATCGAACATGAAAATAATTATAATATTGGAGAAAAACATGAGTTATATGTTTGAAAACAAGAAATGAGTACGAGAAAAGATTGGAATTTTAAACACACAAGACTTCGATAAAAATAAGAATATTTATAACGTGTATACAGGAAAAATTTCATCAAAATATTTTTTAAAGCTTAACTAAATCTAATACAAGTGGAGAATGGATAACTTTATAGCGAATAAAAATTTATTTAGTTAGTAAATAAGAAACGCCGATAAACTTTTTAATATTTATAAATATCAAATTCAACTAAAATATAACTTATTTGAATAGAAGAACTCGGATTAAAAAAATTTCTTTTTATAAAATTTACACGATATTAATAATAAATTAATAAATATAATAATTCAAAAATAGAGGAAATATTTTAAATAATCTCGAATAATATTAGTTTTTAAAATTTAAAAATTAATTTCCATTAAGGAAAATATACGAGGTAAAAAAGAAAAGAGCGTTGATTATGATTTTACTGAAAAAAGAATATACAAGGTATTGCAATAATTATAAATATATTTTACGACTGCATATTTAACAAAGTGTGATTTATTCTGTTGTCAACACAATTAATTTCTTATGTAGCAACTATTATTGAAGATTATAAATATTTCATATTCGGATACAATGCGTAAATAATTAATCAAATATTAGTAGTTAATTGATGTGTATTTAAACAAAATTATGTTAAAAATATTTTTTTAAGTAACTATAATATTAAAAAATGCAAAAGAAATTGATTAAAAATATATAAGTTTCAATATAGATAAAATTATGAATAAACTAATGGAATTTTTACAAATTAATTTTAATAATAATTAAATAGGATGAAAGAAAGAAATAATTTAATGAAATTGTTTCAAATACACAAAGTATTAAATTAAGATAACGTCGTTACCTCTTTTATTCAATTTGGATTCTGAATACATTATAGTTTTACAAGAGAATAAGTAAAAATTTCGATGAAAAGTGCAAGTCAAACATTACAAAAGTATACGTAGATAATTCAGATTTATTGAAAGATAGTAAAGAAATTGTGATTGAAAATGCAAGAATTTTATTAGGTATAAGAAAAAAATAGAGTTGTAACAAAATGAAGAAACATTCAAAAACTGAATATAAAATAATCAATAGATCAAGAAGATATAATAATGATATTAATATAAGAGTTACTAATATAATTTTTATATAGTAGATAAAATTTAATATTCGCATAGAGTAGTAAAATAATAGAGATAATAAAAAAAATTAATAAGAATAAAATTAATATTTAGAAAATCATAGTCACTTCTTCAACTATATAAACTTCGAATATTACTAGTTATTTTGAAAATTATATTTTATTACATATTAGAAATATTTTTAGTTCTTTTTGAAAAAAGAATTTTTTTAATGAAATTTTTAGATATGAATATAAAATATAAAAACTATATTTTACTAAATAATGTGAAAATGACTACTATTTATGTTTTTGATTAAAAAACAATTTTACCTATTTTTGATAATTTTATTATTATTAATTTTGCATTATATAAACTTCTTATGTATTAATATACATAATACAAAACATTAACTCATTTTCAAATATTAATTATAACTAATATACTATCAAAACATTGTTATTAATTATTCTATTCTAAACAATCTTTATTTTATAATGAATAATATATTGCAGGAATTATAATCTAATCAGTGTTTGTAAGTCGTTGCAGAATTTTTTATCCAAAATGAATTAAATATACAAAATAAATTTAAATATTTTGAAAAAATTATTATAGAATGATTATAATAATATTTTTAAATGAAAAAAATGTTTACCTAAATGATTCATGTTTATTGTAAACTTTGAAATATCTAGCTTAAAATAATTTTTTAATATCTTTTATTGAATTTACACTTTATAAGCCCTTTTTTTTAGAAATTTAAGTAACTTGTCTAATAAAATGTAAGGTGAGATTGAGATATCTTTCTTTTTAACGCATATTTTGAACGAAGTACTTTTTTTATTTTATATAATTTTTTTTTAGTTATAATTAGAAATTTATTAACAAGAATTTTAATAATAGGAAATAAGTGAATTTATTTATTTAATTAAATTTATTATTAGATCATAATTCTAATATTATCGATATATGAATATTAAAAAAATTTTATAATCTATTACTACTTTAATTGATTAACTTGTCACGAGAAAGTTATATTTTTAACATAATAAACGTAATTATATATTGTATTTTATACATTAATACAACGATGTGTACTCTCAATAATAAATGAAGGCAGCTACGCCTTAATGTTTTTTAAATTGTCACTGTTGTAGTTTGTATCGTATTTTTAATATATTATTATTTTGTATTACTTTATATATTATATTATAAAGATTAGGAAAAGTATATTTTTCACTTTTAACTTTTAATATTTTTAAATTTATTATACGAGGTAACAAAATTATTTGTCAAAGTAATAAAATACTATTTTTATCGTAGTAAATGATTATTGGATATAATTTCCATTACTATAAGTTGACCTTGAATACAAAAATATGTATTGATTAGAATTTACATTTCATCCAACTTACTTTAACTTATTTACTGTGTTATGTATATAACATTAAGAAATAAGGAATTTAATAGCACTAATATTATTATAAAAACAACTCGAAGAAAAAAAAAACAAGTAATTGTCAACAATTCAGTTAAAAGATAATTTATTAGAGAAATAAATTTTTTAGACTAGATTTTATAACGAATGAAGTTGCGTGTCTTTCTTCGGAATATTCGCATCGTTAAAAATACGTAACGATACAAATATTTATTAAATTTAGCAGCAATCTCTATCGCCAAAAAATTTTTTGACTGCGAATCGTTAATCTTTGGCATCGGTTAATCTGACTAATCTTAAATGGTCTAATGACCCACTAACTTTCAAGGTTTTGGATTACCTCTCACCTGATCTCCACACCTGTGTAAACTTAGAGCTCGAGCCTCTCGCGGTAGACTGCAGGTAAAATCATTTACTAAATATGCCAAACTCGTACACGATGATATCGTTGAAATAAATTTAACTCACAAAAGTCAAGAACCTCATATTCTTTTCTAAACCTTTGTAGATTTTACAAGTAAATAATGGAAGATATATCAGCACGAAATACGTAAATGAATATATAAATAAAATATGGTAGTATATATATTATTTACATACTATCATAAAAATATAAGATTGCATAAATATAGACTTGAACTAATTATTCAGAATGTTCTTTAAAAATTGTAGTACCTTTAAAAAGCAAAATACTTGTGAGAAATCGTAATAATCGAAATGAAATAAGCTTAACATCAATAATGTAATGTGAGATAATTAAAAACTTCGAGTGAAATAATATTTACAAAAATAATGAAATTTTTAAAAATTTAAGCTCATTTTTTGATATTATAAATAATTTTATAGATACCTATAAATTTCTTTACAGAGAATTTTTTTTCAAAAATCAAAATACGTGGTTTAATATGAAAGTAAATGATCTTTTGCAGAAAATAAATTATTGTCTATAGGTCAGTACACTATATATGGAAGTATGATGACCTACACTCGAATTATATAAAGTTAAAAAAAATACGAAATTCAAAATTTATTTAATTATTTTATTCTTTATAAATAAGAATATATCTTTTGTGTAATAAAATATATATTTTTCATTTTTAACGAGAAATTGAAGAGCTATAAAGTTACGTTTTAAAAGTATCTCGATAATAAATTTTTACTTTCGTCAGTGAATAGTTTATGTATTTTGAGATGACTTTGAAACCATTTTTAACAATCTCTATTTTAGATTGCGTGATTATTCTTGACGCTGTTATGATTATAGAGTAAAATCTTTGTACGACTATTTTCATCTTTGAAGTAAGCATTAACTGAGTTCCAGATCATATTTCCCATACTTCATAAAAAGAACTGTTCTATTATGTTAGAATCATGATTGTTTGCTTTAAATAAACGTCGCTCTTAGAATTATTTTCGCGATTTATGAAAGTCAACTTTAATTTATCGTATTTTTAATAATTGTTACAGGTATTAATCGATAACACATTTTTATTAGCAATCATGCAACAGAAATCAATTATTCGCTTTGTAATGCTTTTGAACAACACCTCGGACGATTTTAAAACATTGATTAAAGTTAATTATCGGAGCTTATTGCAGAAGATCTAAGATCGAAAAATGCAAGGTGTATCGTGTGATTGGAATAGTATTACTTTTCGAATTAAATAGAATCTGTGCCAATACCTGTTGGATACTTTAAATGTATCGATATACTCTCGGATATTATTTAAGCCTCTCGCATTATTCAAGATACAACCGTATTTATTATATTAATTCTATTTATGGATAATCTTTCGAATGGTTAAAAATTTTCAGTTATTTTATGTAAATTTCGTATTAAAATTTAGCATTTCAATTTTTTAATTCTAGATTTTATTAAAAAATGAAACGAGATACCCTCGACGTACCTAAAAATAAAATTAATCAAAATGGAAAATAATTTTATAATGACTATTGTAAAAACAATAATTATTTTGTTTGAATTATGTTGAGTATTAAATGGTATTTATTACAACAATTTTTCCCTGTACGTTAATCAATAATTTTCTTATTAATAACTTGCTTTACGATTGTCGCATCAAAGGAGGTTTTCTTAAATCTAATAATCAAATCTCACTTGACTTTTTGCTCTTTTATTAACATTTCATTGTAACAGAAAATTTATGTTATACCTGACTTTTACATTAAATAAATTTTTAGTGTTTTAATACTTAGATTAATTTATAGTTAACTTACTTAAAATGACTAAATTTATTTAGCGTATTATTCAGAAGTTTCCTTGAACTGAATTGTTACTTTACGTTAGTTAAATGTAATAATTGATACTCTACTCGCTAGTGCAATTCATTAGCTAAACTTACTCCTGACTTACGATCATAAGATATGTTCATATCGTGTTTATACTCGCACTAATTAACTAGAGTGTGTGTAACATAAATTACTAACGTTCATCTAATATAAAACGCGTTAACGTATGAATTATACGAATGACGATTCTTCGCTTAAAAAAAAAATACATCAACTTTGCATAATTTGACATTGATATAAATGAGCTATTTTTTATTTATTTATAAAGAAGAAAAAAGTTGCTGAAGAATCTAATCACAATTTTCATTAAACCGTTGCAAGGCTATACTAGGCATAAAATAATACTCCAACGTTTGTAAGCATATAAACTCTATCGACTCAGCTTATAATGCACGAATGAATTCGGATTTAGTAAATCCTTAATATATTTTAGCGTTCAATCTTCTGGAATTTATATGTGCTAATAATGAAGTAATTTAATTTATTTGGTATATCTTAGTATTAGTAAGCATACTACTCATTGCATACACATTCTATATCTATCGTTAAATATTTTGTAAAAGATTTATCTAATTTATTTATGCATGATTAAACAAAATAATTCTTTTTTTATAATGCAATTGTAAGCTTATTTTCTTTGCGAGTTTTTTTATTTTTTTTTCATTAAAAACTATAACGAGAAATTTTTAATTTTAAATTTTGAAATAAAATTTACGTACTAAATTAGGAAATTCCTTAACTGTATATTAAACTATCTAAATACGTGAAACATCAACACACTAAAGTTTACGTATAGAAATTTATTTAATACACTCGAGTATTTGAGAGTTTTTTTTTTTCATTACAAATAAATTAGTTCGTAAGTATATGAATAAAATTGAATGTAAAAAATTTCTCCATTTGTACGTATTTATATTTCAAACATAAAGTGTATAAATAAATTAACGAATTTACAAATAAATTTTTTAAATAGTTAATCGAGGAGAAATAATACCAAATGTAATATATCAAAATATGTAATTAATCAGAAATTATAGAATATTAATTATTCTTATGAGTGAAAACATAAATTACAAATTTAAAATACTTTAATCCCGTATTATATATATATATATATATATACATATACATATAATATTCTACGCCTCATAAACAAATTATAATTAAAGTTTTAAAATTTATTATAAATTCATAATAAATCCTACAATTACTTAATAAATGTATCTTTAAACCGATAAAGTTCGATAATAAAATCTACACATTCAATTAGAAACATTTTTATATTTTCGTTTTAAATCTTTAAACTATTCTTATTGAATCATAAAATACAATAATGGTCAAAGGGATGTTCATCAATCTTAGTAAAAAATATCCGTATGTAATGCTCGATAAATATAAAGTTAATTAAAATAAATCGTAATATCGTGTATTCGAATAGAAATATGTGTATATTTTACGTTAGCAGATAATAACTTTCCGAGAGGTTTTCACCTTTTCAGCGACGCAAAAATAAAAGTCGCGAGTCTCTCGCGCAAAGGCAAAATTTTGCCCACGCAGTCGGAAAATAAAACTTGGCGTTTATTATGTGATAAGAGAGGCAAATCAGTGCGAGATGTTGTATTCGCTAAGCTATAAAACGAACACGATTCAAACGTATGCACACAAACTTAGACACACCCACTTACACGTGGACGATCGAACGGACGGATCCATACAAAGGCTAATACGTTAATAGTATGCGAATATTACGAATACTTAAATAAAACGCAATAGAAGAACTCACAGGCACTAGATCGCACATGTATACGTAGTTATAGCTAAAAACGATTTTCCTCCCTTGCAGGATATAAATTGCGCACTGCGTCTTTTCTGCTCGTGCGAAAATCCAATTTCCTACGAAGATGTTAGCGACCTTTTGAAGAGCATTTGTCCGCATGGGGCGAGCGTTTTTCAATGCTAGATGTCGACGCAAGGGTGAGAACTTTACGAGGACGAGGGTGACAAGTTTTACGAGAACGCGGACCCGCTCGATACCAATTCCGAAAGCCACGGCGTCGAGTCGTTTTTATTTCTTCGCATACCCCTGCGCAAAATGTGTCGGCTGCTACGAGGGATGAGGTTATCGAGTTATTATTGAAGGGTTATTAAAGGAGGAGAGGCTTCGCTCTCGTCGATCAAGCAGTGTCGACCCCTTGACCCGTGTACTCTTCTATTCTTACCTTTTTCATTAAAGGAGCCGCGAGCGATAAGCTCGATCTAGTCTTTGCTTCTCTCGAGCGTTGCATCTCTACGCTTTTTTATCCTTCCGAGATAAGCCGCTTCTTTGTTATGCACTTTTTCTTTGTCTCATAAATCATTTTCCTACCGAATAATGACGCGATAGTAATTAAAGAATCGCCGTAGGGGAACTTTGGCTCGATAACAAATATAAATAATATATCGCGGTAAATTTAAGGTGATTTTGAAAAGATATTTCAATTTACTTTTCATTTATTTCGTTACGCATTTTTCGTATATAGCGGAATACTCTTTTCGAGATATATTCGTCGAATAAGTGCACCGAAGATAATGATAATACGAATTACCAATTTTCTTCTTATCTATTTATTCAAATAGTGACAATCGATGTACGTAAGTAAGTTCCATAAAATTCTTCCTTTTTTTTATATGATTTAAAAGTACTATCGATATTTACAATTTACAGAATTAAACATATTTCTATAATCATAAGTTTTCGAAAGTAACGGAAAACGTTTAATAAGATTATTATATCTATGCATGTAAAATAAAAATTCTCCTTTTATTACCTTTTCAATCTTTGCCCTATTCAAAAATATATGGTAATTATCAAATTTATAAATTGCTTAATATTTTTCCTTTGCATTACATTGAACATGTTTTATGTATATTAATATATCACAACGAGATGTTTCAATAGGTTTTATTCGTTAAACGTGTACAAAAAACACTTGTCTTTTATTTTAAAAGCTTTTATCTATTAATCAAGTATTGTAAAAAAAATTTTTTGTACGTTAATATTGTATATGCATATTTTTTATAATAGTACAACATTTTCTTTGATACTATACTATTTTATCGACCAAATAATGAATAATTGACTTTAATAAAAGAACATTTCGATTTATGCAAAATCCAATTTCATTTAGCCTTGATAAAGGATTAATATAGATATTATTTTATAAAGTTTCAAGTAAGTTTTTAAACGGTATTTTTCAGGATTATTTAAAAACATTTATCAAATTTCAAATATCATCGAGTGAATTAAGTAAACCCCATGACATTATTTAAAACATGAAAACACTCTTAGGATATTATACGTAAGGATATTATAAAAGGCATTGATTAACATACGATATTAAATAAATATACTTGAATAGTCGCTTAAATAAGTGTTGATTAATTTTTTTTAATTTTCCTTATTTACATAGAGACTAAATTTTATTTAACGAAATGTTATATAGTACCGATAGTAAAATAAACTTTATCGATATTCCATAATAAAACATTTTCTATGCTGCGAGTTATATATTTTGTTTATTACATTAATCCACGATAAAAGACGATTGCACCTGGATTTTACACGAACCGAAATTTTCATTTATCAGAATAAAGTATTCGTTATTCGATCGATAAATAGTCCGACGACCTTAAATAGTCTCATGCGCAACTCTTTCCATTCCTATAGAAAAGTTTCATCTCTCGATGTATTAGAAAGTTAGAGTACTGGATTGGAAATTAATTATAAATATAGCAAAGGTACATTTGAATGGTAAAACAAACTCATGCATGTAAATACACGATTAATGTATTTTGATAGGTTGGATCGATAAAAATTATTTATCTTATTCCGTATTCAAATAAAAAATCATACAGTATCACTTAATTATGCGGAGTAAAGTAAGTACGATTTTCACACTATTATTCATCAAAGCTAAAAGAGATGCATAAACGCAGGTGTTACGATTACGTGTGAGAAGACAAGCGCGATCGTATGACGTCAGTGTCTTAGTTTGAAAAAACATTGTAAGTTTGAGGCGAATTTGAAAAAGGAGGAGAAGCGAACGACTGACAAATATGTACATATACAAAAAGAATACAATGGGTTGGCATCTTTTTCACACGATATAAAATATCACCGAGAGCTAATTCGCTTTTATACATGAGCTGTTACTGCTACTATTTGATCGATTAACCATTGACAAATACAGCGAACTCCTATTTTCTCCATTTTTCAATTTTCCTTACTTTTTCTTTCACACATATTCAATATTTATATAATCATATATGCATTTTATTGTCATTCTATATTTGACCTACTTTATTATATACAAAGTTGATTAAATTAAAAAATTCTTTTTCCTTGATTTTTCTCGACAATAGAGTGGAAGAGAAAGAAAGAGAGAGAGAAAGAGAGAGCAAAAGAGAGAGCAAAAGAGAGAAAAGGGGAGGAGGAGAAGAGATTAAAAAAGAAAAAGGCAAACATAGCAAATAATGATGAACACTGAATAATATAAAAGTAACAAGAAATTGGAATGGTCGGATATGTATTTTAAATTGGCGTCAAACAAAATTCATATTCGGTTCAGATTCCCTACGTAAATAAACGTTTGTTTAATTTAATTGTATAGTATCCACGTAATACTTTATATATCTGTAGTAGATAAAAAGTAGTTATTTTTTAACACCTGCTCGAAAAATAATCTTCTAACTGGATGTCATATTTCGTAATAGATTACCGAAATAAGAATGATTATACAGAAGTCATATTTTTCTTTTTTATTCTATTGCTAGAGTTTATTATTTCTGATCATTATCAGATACGAGCTTTCTTAAAGTTTTATACTGCAAACATCGTATATGTTTTTATTCTTTAGGAGATTATTTAGAATATATTAAAGAAAATCTCTAATTATTTTTTATTAGAAATTTAACACGTTTCTATATTATTTTTTTAATCTTTATAGTTTTAAGAATATTATTAATTAATTCGGTAAATGGTGAAATTCAAACAATTCATAGAATTGTAGTTGTTTACTGAGAATAATTTATTTTTTATTGCACGTAAGATTAAAACTTAAAATATACTTTAAACATAAATATTTTATAACTTTAGAAGAACAAGTAACTATCCATTTTTATCAATTTTGTTTAAACTTTCAAGTAAAATTTTATGTTTTTACTATAAATTAGAACTCTTTTAAATAATTCTGTTAAATATTAGTTCTATTAGTTTTTAACTTTTGAATATAATA
Organism: Dolichoris vasculosae; assembly: GCA_018907195.1. NCBI lineage: Eukaryota > Metazoa > Arthropoda > Insecta > Hymenoptera > Agaonidae > Dolichoris > Dolichoris vasculosae. The sequence goes on from JACCHY010000001.1 coordinate 2,416,232, forward strand.
GCGCAGAAAATATTTTTGTTCAACTATGCATTTTATCTTTTTTTTTAAGTATATAATGTTGCACAAAATTTTTATCGGTGTTCATTATAAGTTTAAGGGCGTACTAAAATTTATGGAACAAGTTACATAACATACAAATTTATATTTATACACTAAATAAGTTTAAACTTTTTAAGATAAAATACTCTAATTAACTAATATTTGAGATTTCACAGAAATTCTTAATATTAACTATACTAATATTAATACTCAAATGAAAATAACATTTAGTTGGATACCAGGAATAATACAAATTAATGAAATGTTAGACAAAAGGTATGTAAATTGTGAAATTTGAGATATTTCCTTCAATATTCAAATTTATTGCTACATATTGTAATAATCATATCGTAATGAAGATATTTTAAGAATTCCACAAATAATTACATGCAAGTCCTATAAATATTAAATTCCTCGGTAATTAATATTCTGCTAAAACTTGCTTAAATCGCTCTCTCCATTATCGAGCGATTATACTTTCGTAAAACTCAAATATCTAATCAACATATCTCGTACAATACGAGAAGAAAAAAACGATGATCCACGTATCGGCATCTCGAATACTGTGTCAGTGCTTTGCAATAAGTACAATTAGACGGTCGATCGAGCAATAGCCTACGAGTAAGAGGAGGATGAATATCTCCTTCGCATTTGAATTTAAATAATTAGAAATTTTTAATTTTCTCATGCAAATGAGCGAACAAGCGCGACAATATGTTTACGAATTTTCGCATTAGCAAGGGAAAGACAGGCCGAAGATAAAAGAGCCATGGCAAAAATTACGTTTCGGTATTGCATAAACGAGCGCTCCGAGCAAAAATCCCCTCCGAGCTTATCCTCGCGCATCTCGCGAGGGGAAGAGATAAAAAGGAAAATACTGGCGACGCCTGCGGCCGCGGGGAGATAAAACCAAGCGGACGGGCCGCGCTTCTTCGAAGGGTGGATATGCAAAAGCTAAAGGGGTCGCGGAGGAAAATGGAGGACTGCGTCATTGCGCGCATCGACCATTGCGGAATTCCGGCCGCACTGCGTGGCAAAGGCCGCGACGCGGGAGTTACGATCGATTTCCACCGGATCGCCCGGAGGCGCGGGCGCGGAGATGACGGCCGAGTCGTCGACACGATGCGGGAACTTAACCACCGGGTGTAGAAGGGAAAGGAGGGTTAACGTTCCGAGGCTCGAACTTCCCGCTGGAAGAGACAGACGCTCGTGGCTTCTAGTCCCGGTGTAATTTCGGCTCGGGCGGAGGCATCTTACATTAAAATTAGAGGTCCGTGGACGTCGGCTTCTCGGTGATTGCTATTCATTATTCGTACCTATACGTGATATCGTAACTTCCTTTGACGAACAGTTACAACCTTGTCTTTTATTAATAGCGATGATGAAATTTAGAATGAATTTGAATTCGGAGACTCTTTCGTTATAGACGTCTATTGTATTTAGTCCTGAGACATTATTATCGTTTTATCTTGACCGGATATTGTTCGAAAACATGGAATCTTTGGGTTTAGTAACAGTTTGATGTATCTTTCCAAACTTTTTCCGTTTCGTATTTTATATTTAATCGTACGGTTGTTTCATATTTTTACTCGCGCACTTTTATCGTTTAACGATGCTGCTGACTTTTTAACCCTCTACTATTTATTCTAACAGAAATTATAAAAAACGAATTTAATAAAACGAATTAAACGATAGGCTGTTTTGGTGAATCAAAATTATTTCTAAGCACATTCATTTGCATTCTTATATAGCGACTAACGTCTTTGATTCTACTTCCTTTACAAACGGGTTCGTGAAAATAAATATTACCTTCACGAAGACGAATATAAAACTCGTATTTTTAATTATTAGAAGAAAACTTCTGAATGCTAATCGACGTATACTTGGATAAATCTAGGTATAACTTTATTTATGATAAATAACTTGATTTTTCTAGATACTGGATAATTTAAATCTTTAGGTAAATGGAAGAAAAAAATTTCAGATTATTTATAATAATCGCAAAAGATTAAAATATGCGACATTATGGTCAAGAAGATAACGTATTTATAAAAGAATTCGTTTGTAGATAATGTTGCATGTGTGACGTAAGCGCAGGTGTCTAGTTTCGCGCTCCGATTATGATATGAGGACAACTCGAAGAAAAAAGCGCATAAGCATAAGTAACTCAGCTGGAAAGAGTATATCCATCGCGAAAACAAAAAGTCGTGTGTTTCATTCTTAGTCGAGTAAAGCTGAGCCGCTTTTTTGAATTTTAGCCCATATTTCTATTCACGGCAGATTATCGATCGTTAAATATAATCGTACGTGACAATGAGAATAATTATCCCTTAAATGATTGTGATATACTTTATAATATTTATAAAGTTGATCCGAAATATCTGGTTTTATCAACTGCGCATTTAACTAATTTTGCATACAAGAGTATATCGACATTTATAATATTCTATTTTATTTATTTAGTTTAAAATGAAAATTGATGTAACATAATCTTAACGCATGCGATATTCATTTCCATGTAAATTTTACGTCCGAAGTAAACGGCTATTTTTACTTTTTGCTTTGTTCTTTCTAAACCTTTTGCAAGAAAAATAAAGATAACGATATATGACATGAAGCTCATTACTTGAATTATGAAGCGACTTGGTAAATTCAATTTTCCATTTGTACTTGAAATTAACTGCAATTTATGAAACGAATTGTGGTGAGAATCTGTTTAGAGAGTTCCGCAAAACAAAATAATCAAAATAATTAATGTATTTTAGTTAGAATCTCGCCAAATGCTTACAGTTGAAATTTCGTTTAAATTTACCTTTTGTCGGTGTAAATAAGTAATTACATTAGATTTTTTTTTTATAATATCCTTAAAAATAAGAACAAAATACGTATTATTTTTGTTAATAATAAATAAAAAATATTTATAAATCGGATGTTATATTTTTTTAAATAACTTAAATTATTTATTCAAAGATGGAAGAGGATTTTAATTTCAGAAGATATTACCGGATTACTAAGCTTCCATCAACTTTTGTTGGATAAAGTAGATATGTATCAAATTCAGTAAGATTCTGGGGTAATGTAAAACTTTAATCAGTTATTTCTCAACTTATATGTCGCAAAGACGAATTACTATTTATTTTACAATCAAGTTTTTACGATACTAAAAATGTTACAATTTTCATAAATTTATTGTCACAAGATAAATATACTCCGCGACGTGAACTACGATTTTCCTTTAGAGATTTTACAAATTTCTGTATTTCAATTGAATTTAAAAATTTGCAAGCGTTATTGAATTTAAATTTATTTATTTATTTATTTCTCATTTTATTTAATTTTTACCTTGGATTCTGCATTTTCAAAGAAAGAAAAATACGATACAATTTTTTTTGCAAATAAGGTAAGAATATTTTTATTTCGTTTGAGTAAAAATGTAAGTAAGATAAATATTACGTATAATTATATAAATATAAGAACATAAAATAAATACTAAATATTTTTTAGTTTATTAAAAATTGACATTTCAAAATATTTCCGAATGAATTTAAAGAAATAATCCAATATCAAATCACCTTGTTCATTGTTGTAAGAGTAATTCTCTTTCTTTCTCACTAATTTTCGCTTTCATATATTCATTCATGGTTCCCAACGATACGTGTACTCATATAAGTCCCTCGGGCGGAAGCTTTTATTCAGAAAACCGCAGCATCGGTGATTCCGTCCCAACTGATTATTGCACGAATGCAAGTAGAAATATTTCGAAATATCGTATACACGCGTAGGAATATTCATTCAAAAATTTTTTTTTTTGAAACACACATATTATTTCCAGAATATCGAGAAAATTATGGCGAGTTTAGATGTTGATTATAAAACAAAATATAACGATTCTAATGTACTAATACGAACGAGATATTTATTTATCAATGGCGTAAAAAAAATTCCCTCGCGGTTGCAAAACCACGAGCTTTACGAAAATTCGAAAGTTTAAAGTTTCGCGTGAGAAATTGAACCGAGCGATCCACGAGCAGCGCAAAATGCAGGCAACCGCGTAAAATAAGTAAGTCTCCGAGGGTAAAAAGCGAACGATCCCGATTCCTCGTTAATGAATAAGCTGGTAAATAAACCCGAGCGAGACGCGCGCGATAAGCAAGATTAAAAAAAAAAATTGCCCGAAAAATCTTCGGATCCAACGCGAGTGCGAAACGGAGGTTGCGCAAAAAGACCCAGCATGTAAAACTAGGGAGAGTTACGTGAGTTACGTAAAAGACGGTGGAGTCGCGGCCGTAAGTGCGCAGACGACGGCTTTACAGCCTAGCTTAAGCTTTCTTTGGCCTAGACTGATTTTCAGGAGCGCGAGCGCGCGGTAAAAATTAATATTAATTAGGGACTTTTCTTCGGCCGGGTCAGCCGTGCGCGCGCACACACAAACCTCCTCGGCTCTCTGCCCTCGCTCATGCACGTAGGAAATGGAGCGGACGTGTGTGCGTGTGTGTGAATGACGTCAGAGAGAGGGAGAGAGAGAGGCGGGGTGAAACTAGGCCGAGGGTTGAACGACTCGTGGAGCGGTCTCGAGCGAAACTGGGCCAACAGCGCTGCATCCCTTGAATGAACGCGGCCAAAAGCCCCTGCGACGACGATGTCGATGCGCGACGCCCGAGAAGCGTTCAATGACGAAATTTCCACGGACGGAAGAGAGCGAAGAAAAGAGGAAGAGAGGAAGAGGGGAGGAGAGGAAGAGAGGAAGAGAAGGAAACAGGGAGACTGTTTTTTCTGGACAAGCTCGCGATTTGCTTTTCCTTTTTCGTTTTCTTTTCATTTTTCTTAGCGAACAGGTAAACGCTGCTTTATTTGAGGAATAAGAGTATATTTGCGCAGAGAAGGTTAAATGTTTTCGCTGCTGATTGTCTTCGTTACGAGGGGATGTTATTACTGATACTAATGCAAGTTAAAAAGATTCTTTTGAGTCGCTCGATTGTTAAATGCCGACTCTTGCGCACAAACATTTTACCTTTAGACGAAGATTTGATAAATTGAGCTTTGCTGTTACGTAAATCAAAATAATGTTACATTTTATCGAACGCCATTTTTAAAGGTAAGGATTTATATGCGTATTTAATATTCTTAGGTCGCATGTAAAAATCTGGTTTTACGTTTTGCACGATTTTTTATGAAATATGATCTCTTCAAATATTTATAAAATAATCGTATTAAATAACAAAAACATGAATTTCAGCGCTCATGGATAGAATAAAATAAGTAACGCTTTTTACGATTAAAATGATTTTCGTTTGTGGAAAACATTCGCATAGAAGCATAATAATAAAATTGATATTCATATATACTCAAAGAATAAGACACGAGTAAGAAATATTTTTCTAAGCGTTCATGAAATGTTTCCTGGAGTTATTGAAAACCGAGCCTCGAATTCGCACACAATTCCGAGCTCTCGAGATGAAAGTTTGTCTCGACTCTAGCAAGACGTTCGTAAGAAATAAGAATGTGAGATTCTGATGTTGGAAGCGCATTCTCTTCTAATGGTATACACATGTAAAACCTGAGATGCTAAACGAAATAACTCGATCTCCATTCGTTCGTGGTAACAATTATGGCTTCTGGAAAAACGAGCCAACAGCAGCTGCTTCGCTTACCTCCCACCAAGATTTCTGTTACTTCGATTTTGCATTTTTCTATTTATCACATAAATAAATTCTCGCCTTGCACTTTTACCTCTTCCGATCCGAAAAAAAAAAGAAACGTCCTCGTAAAGTTACGTCGGTAGGTACGAAGAGAACTGCATCTGTTTTTATTTTACGTTTCTCCAGAATGAAAAGTCTTATCACATCGAGTCACACGAATCGTTCTTAAATACGTTTATAGGGATCCGGATACCTTTTTCTTCTTTTCATAAGAAAAGGCTTTAATGTATTTTAATAAAGTGAAAACGAGATGAAACCTGAGTTCTTAACGTGTATCGTTTATGTAGGTCACACGGAAGGCCATACAAACGCGTGATCGAGTTGCTATAGAAGTTTAAATTAAAAAAGTTTAACGTTCAAGTACTATTGTCCGGAAGCAAATTTTTAAAACATTATTATAATAATGCAAATTTATTCGGTCTTAAAAACTATAGTAGATAAGAATAAAACTAATCTATTTTCACTAGTTGCACAGCATATGCGATATAAAAAGCTTGCATGTCTTATCCTATGCGTCATTTATAAAAATGTCGTTATAATTACGGAATTCGATAAATAAATTAGAATTATACATTGCCAAAGTTATTTCAGATTTAAACGGAGAAACGCACGCTAAATTTATACTTTTTGGTACATCAGGCCGTTTAATTTCTTAATCTTAAATTTAACATTTCCTCGATAATTTGATGGAATAAAACGCTCGAATTATTTAAACATCGTTATTTATTCTTTTCCTTTTGAAACTTGACTTATACTAGAATGTAGGTGTAAAACAATAGTTATTTTATTTTTATAAAAGAATTTTTCTTTTAAACTATAGACATTCTAACATCGTTACGTTTGATTAAACTTCATTCTGTTTCTAAATGATTTAACTTAAAATAAAAGAATTTTTTAAGTAAATGGAAAATCCTTATACTTTTAACTATTTCAAATAAAATTTAAATTCCAGCACTTTAGTGTACGTATTCTTAAAAAAATTTTAAAAGAAACACTTTCAAAATATAACGTACAAAAAAAATATAAGTAGCTCTAATTCATGCAACGAATAAATATTTTGCTAAAGTTTAAAAATATTTTTCAAACGCAATAAAGAAAAGCGCTTTCGCTTACATCGCAATTTTTCCATACACAAACTAATCGAAGTAAAAGTAATGTAGGAAATATTTACCTACTGATAAACCATTAAGGTTTCTATTTTTTTTTTTTTTAGTATAAGCGATAAAAATTTCAGCGAATCACCGGATAAATAATTTATATATTCGATAAACTAAAAATTCTCTCGTTCGTTCCTTAAATTGCTTACGCTTCGTACGGCTAATGTAACGACTGGTTTCATTTACTAGAATCGTACTTGGGAAGGGCAAAGACGCGAAAAACGTATAAAATAGCAAAGAAAAAAGACGAGGGCGTGAGTTTGTGCCAAGTTCCACCGATGCGTGTCTTCATTTTCCAGTGAATTTCCCCTTCTCCGTCAGTTCGTGCTTCAGAAATCGAAGATTCATGCGGTCGCGGAAACTCTGCACGTGCATTGCAGCTTATCGCGAGTGTTGCTATTCGTTGTACAGCCAGACAAATAAGCAATATGAATTAAAGATTCTCGTATGGGGTGGAACCATTGCCGTATCCTTGCACTCTATAATTTTCCGATGCGGCTGAAGCGACGTGAACGCGATGACTTGCTGGATTTTATAACGATGATGATGATGATGATGATGATGATGATAGCGAGGACGATTCGTCTCTCTTTTCTTCGAGTGCTCGCTTCGCTTTGAACGGGAGGTTGAATATTTCGTGATATGTGCATCGTATGTCAGTATTTCACGTGAGATCTGTTATACAGTTACGCGCACATTAACCTGTTTTTGTGCCTCATTTTTTTCCTCGTTCAAGTGCGATCGATCCGTGCATTAAGACGTAGAAGAATGAGGAAAAAGCTATATGCGTTTGGAAATGTGGATATAAGTACGTTGCATCGCGATATATATGCTTTATGCGCTCAGCTCGCTTTGATCATTTGAACAAATGAACAGAATTTAAAGTCTATGTTAGTCTCGTTTCTCGATGTAACATTGGATGGCCCATATTTTAAAGATCATAAATAAATGCAAATGCATTTTTCCATACATCGTTTGAAAACTATTTATTACTTTCGCATGTATACATTTTTAAATAAAAAAATACATATATTCATTGATATTTTGTTTCATATTTATAATTAATTTATATTCGTATGGATTAATGTATTATAACTAATATAGAATATATAAATAAAATAATGAGGAATTATATATTTTTTTAAATATCAAGTATCGTATGTTATTGGCTTTTCACTTCTTCGTAATTGTATTATGTTTTATTCATGAATAAAATTACCCATTTTTACAATATCGTATAAACTTTAATCAAATAATATATCATAATCTTTTCAAATACGAACGTCATGATAATATTAAAATTAATATTAGTTACATAAACGTATTATAAGTTAATTAAATTTTATGAGAATATGGTAGATAATTACATTTATTAGAAATATAAATAAAATTCAAACTTGACGAAATAAGAAAATAAATAAAAGTATTAAAATTAAAATTTATTTAAGAATTCTTTTTAAAATATAAACAAAAAAGAATAAAATACTCTAACATTCTATAATTTTTTACAAACATTTATTATCCGCATGTAAAGAATATCATATTTGATTTGTTGTTGATATTTGATAAAAGAAGTAATGCATATTATAATGTATATGAGAAAAGATGCCTTAGTGGATAATATTATTACTGGAATTCCTACTCGTATTTGTAATTGAACGCACTTGAAGTGGCAAGGTGACTTTTGCTTTTAAGTTAGTGCGATTCGTCATATTATCTCTTTAAGCCATTTTTAATAATTAATTATTCGATTTATTAATGGCCTAGTATATTTTTCAAAATAACAAGAAGAAATATTTTATGAACAGATGATTAATCGCGGATATCTTCTAATTACCTTCAAGATTTTATAATATTTTTTCAAAGTATAGTAAATGTTAAGTTAAATTAAGTATTGTGTACTAATGGTAATAGTATTTAAAATCTAAATTTTCCCATGATGAAATTATTATATAATGTACGTTATAAAAAAATCGTAATGGTCTGAATTATTTACACCATTTTTTAACGTCAAAAAAATTTTTGTATTTTATCATTATTATATAGTTTAATAACCCAAAATATATACATAAAAATACAGAAAAGTTAGCTTTATTAAATTTATACAAAGAAAAAAATGTAAAAGAATTTTTTAATGTTATTACATGTACAAAATATTTAATAAAATTTCATGTATTTTAAATTTTAATTGCATACTCTTTCAAAATTTCATTTAATAATATTTATAAAAATATTTGACAATTTTTCTAAGGTTACATTTATAATTTCTTCTTATGCGAGAATATAAAAAAATTTAAAATTGATACAAGAATTTTCTGTTGAAGTATGTAAAATTCCTAGAATTCTGTTTGTATTATCTCTGCAACTTGTAACATTAATTTATAATATTACATTTTTGAAAAATTTAATCATATAGTTATACATTTTCATTTTTATAATTAATATAAAATATATTATACAATATGTATATTATATATTTTCAAATGCATTATTTATGTACATATGTTTGCTTTAAAATACGATAAAAAAAATATTAACGGTCAAAGATACAATATCATAGATACTATCAATAAGTATAATAACCAATCAGATTAAGATATGTAACAATCCTATTAAATTTTGGTTTAAATTTGATATATAAACATTTTATTCAATTTACTTTTTTATGAAAAATTTCTAAATAAAAATTCAGTAATTTAAAGTGTGTCAAGCTCTATTAAATTTTATAATCGACAAGTTTCTTTCGAGGTTTATATTTTTTATACGTTTAAACGTTGATTCTTTTCCAAAAATTGAATGCTTACACCCAACGAATTTACGAAATCCTGCCATTTTTATCGCCTACAAGTATTTATACATTGGTTTATATTAAAAATTAAAAATTGATTTAAAAATATTACATTTCAAAAAAATATTGATACACGTATGATAATATCTGCGGTATTGCAATTTTAACACGCGGAATAAATCAACAGACGCATTGTATCATTTTTTGCAAAAAGAATAGTAGATTATAAATGTTTAATTAAAATAAAAACATGGACCGTGTAAATATCCGATTAAATCTAGTGCCTTTATTAAGCGTGATATTACATTGAATTTAGTTTCAAAAAACACCCGATATAAACAATGATAAAAATTCGTAACTAAATAGTATCCATCAAGCATCAAATTGAAACTCTCCATACCTCCATACCCGCTTTTAACAAACACGTCGAATTAAATGAATTTAATCGATTCCTTTGAGTCACGGCAAAATAGCGTTACGCAGCAGCAATGGTTGATTCGATAGTCGACGTTAACGAAGTGCATCGGGAAAGGTTGAACGTCTATCGTCGACAAAAAATGCCGTTCATAATTAATCATTAGCGCGTAGCATCTAACGTTGAAACGTCATGAAAGTCGCACGATTGTACAAGTAGGCAGAAGCAGGCCTTGAAAGTGCAACTCGCATACGAAATGACGGCACTTTGGACAGAAGCCCAAAGGGCTCTCGTAATTTTTAAACAGCCGGTGCTCTACTCGGTATATTACGGCGAGACGTAGTTGCTTTCTTCGCCCGATTATATCCTCGGCAAACCTTAAATTTTTTACAGAGTTCGTACACTCGCGCCCATTCAAAGTCTCGAGTTTTTCAAAGCTTTGCCTTCCTATTGAATTTACGGAAAAACTAATTAACTTTCGAAAAAACAAACCGTGTATTTTAAGAAAATCGAAGAGTCGTTAAACTAAACTATGTAATAAAATAAAAAAGCGAGCTATGCTAATGCTACTACAAAATATGACTAAATAAATACTAATTATATTTCTACAAAATTCTCGTATTTTATTACTTTTTTTTATGTATTCATCCGTTTCATCTGCCTCTCTTTATATTTTTCATAATTCGTCTATTACAGGGTTTACGTTATTATACGTTATCATTTACTTGAAAATAAAGTTTATAAAGTTTATCCTACGGTATTAAACTTTTTAATAATGACTTGTTTACGTCATTTTCCTTTAATCTGATTATATTTGTAGAAGGTTTTATTGTGTTTGTAGATTTGTAGAAACTATTAAAAACTTGAATCCGCAAACCCTGATTTAATTAGCTTTCAACGTAACGTATAGAACGCAATAATAATAATTGCCTAGTATTATCTTCGAGATATCAAATATTTGTCTTAATTTAGTCTAATATTTATGTAAATATTATTTTATTTGTACATTGGCCAAGTATAAATAACATACATAATCAGCATTACGTAGCTTTCGTATCAGTTGTTAACCGAATCGGTAGCATTCCCAACATTACATTAATACATTCTCCCTCGAGCAGCTCGAAAGACTATCCGCGCATGAAAATCATCTCCAAACTATCCCAACGTATTATATACCAGTTAACAATTTCATTACAATGAGCTAAGGTACTAAACAATTAAATAAACAAAGAAATGAGATAAACTCTATGAAATTGCAACCGAATAACAGCCAACATTTCCTCAAAGTCGAATCACGCTCCCATAACTATAGGCAAGGATCGAAAACAATCCCGAATGTGTAATTAACCTCGGCAACTTGGCCGATGTCCGAATAATCAAGTGCCTACGCGACTCGTGTTGGTTGTCTCCGAACGCGTAGCGCAAACCTCCCGAGACTCGATTCGCTTTCCCGGAACTCGAATAATGCTCTATTGCTTTTTCCCGTCACCCTCGTGAATAGCTCTACTCTCCGAGCCACTTACGATTCTTACGAGCGATTTTTCCGCTCCGTGTCCGTTGCTACGTGCGCGTACGCATCGATGACTCTCGAATGAATCTTTTCACGGGGCTGGAATCGGCAAAGTTTCGAATAGAGCAGAGTATTAATATCGAATAGACTTTTAATTCTAGGAGGTTTTGGTTTTATTTGCATGTCATACTTTTCGATTATTCCGATGAAATGGAAAGGATTGTTAGAGAAAATTTAATTTCTTTTAAATTCAAACTATGGATTTGTTCATTTATTGCATTAATATATTAAGTTTGAATTAAAGATATGAATTTAATAAAATTATATATTTGATCAGAGTTGCCTATATAAAAAAGACGAAATTATTTGGAATATAATAGTCATATAAATAAGAATTACAAAACAATTGATCATGGTTAAGACGAAATTTCAATCGTGTAAATTAACTTTATTATAAGACATATTTTAAACAAGTATTAAAAACCTCTTTAAAAAAATTTTAAAAGTATTATATAAATTTCTTTCGTTTATAAAAATTTCCAATATACTATAATTTTTAATGATATCTGGAAATATTAACCGTAACGTTTACATGTACTTAATTTAATCTTCACTCTAATTAACTAACTGAATTTTGCATAAATCAAAGTATTTATATAACGAAAGCTGCTTATTATGGTATTATTTATCGCTTCGGTATTACATGGTCTAAATGTTTTGTATATTTTCTTAATAAAAACATTATTAATCCAATTTTGCAGGGCATATTTGATCGATAAATTTAAATAAACAGGTCTTAAATGAAAAAAGTATTTTAATTTTATAACTGAACTTTATATAAAATATAATTAAGTTTATATAAAATATTACAAGCAAAATTTCTATATGAAATTGAGCAATATAATAAATATAAACTAAATATACATAAATAGAAAAAATACCTATAAAAATATTGTAAATATGTTTGATATAAATAAAAAAGATAATTTAACTTATTAATGATAAAGATATATATTTAAAAGATTTTCAGTTTAAAATTATTTAAAATATTTGTTTTAATTTCATACATAATATTTTAAGCTTTAATCTTAACAATAGAGTATTTTTAATACTTTTATTTTTAATACGGATTAATTGGCATATAATTCATTGGTAGGAAAACAGAAACATGGAATATAAAAAGGTACTTTCTTTATCGATAATTGTTTATGATTTTATCATATTATTTATTTAAATTTTATAGTTTTATGCACATATAATGTTTGTTCGAAAATAAGTTAAAATATTATAAATACTACAGCATATATTTTATAATTGAATTATTAAATTGAAAGTAAAATAATAATAATAATTATTTGTATTTTATAAATATTCTCATTAAAAAGTCGTATATCAGAACTGAAATAAATAATGAACAATATGTATTTTGTATAATAAAAAATTATATTTTTTCATTTTATATTTGCTAATATTTAATAATTTAATTAGAAAAGATTCCATAAATCGTTTAATATTGATTCAAAAAATGAAGAAAGTAACATTTTTAATAATTTAAAAATAAAGTTAACTTTAATTGGTAAAAAAGGGATATAATAAGTTTCTATTGACGATTGCTGATTTACTATTCTTACGATAACAAATAAGGTCCCATTTGATGAAATACATTTTTTTATATAAGTTGTGCAATGGAGATTTATCATCAAACTCTTTTTTATTGATTTAATACATTGTTTCTAATATTTATTTATTTAATGATAATTCTTGAATAATAAAATAAAAATTTGTTCTAATATAAAATTTAACATTTTGTGTTCATAATTTATAATACCATAGAGAAATTTGCAAAGATTATTTTTCTCAGAGATTCTTTAATATTTTTAACATTAAAAGATATACAAAAAAACCAAAGTATTATAATCTTAAAAGTAACACGAAATTTATAAATATTATAGATTAATATTTTTATTTAATAAATACAATCTTCATTATACATCTATAAAAAATAATATTCATAAATTTTTTTAATTTAAAAATTTTAATCCTTCCATAAGTGATGTTATTTTTATTAAAATAATTTAATTTTATTATCACTCGTCAAACCATTACATATATTTCAGTTATTTTAATAAATTTAAATTATTTTGACTATTTCACAGATATTATAGTTGTCCATATATTATATATTATATTTGCTTTATTTTTAATTTAATATTTGAATTAACGAATCAACTTTAGGCAATGAACGATAAATTGATTAAAATATTTTTAATTTATCCTGTTAATTATAAAGTGACATTATAATTAAATTCAATATAAATGATCGCCAAGTTTTCATTTGATCAAGTGATTTCTCTAGTTTTACCATTAAAAGCTAAACTTTAGAGTAATAATTAATATTTATCTAATAATTTCTTTATAATGATTGAAATTAACATATATGAAATAATAATGATAAATATGCCCTTTAATTAAAAGTCATTTCACTTAAAATTAAATTGAAACTTGGTCAGAAAAATTTTACTCATTTAATTTAATAGAATTGCACGGATGCAATTATTGGTTGACGCGATCACGTGTTGGCGATTTTTTCTGTTCTATAATACGCGTGTGAAGAACTCTAATAACTTTTATTTTGTATTTTTTAAATTTTTTCAATTATATTTTTCAATTTGATCTTCGGGCTCGGCGAACGTATTTTAAATCAACCGCACAAATAGTCTCAAAAATAGTTGAGAATTCACGAGAATATAAGAACGAAACATCAAATAAATAGAATATTACGAATATTGGACAGCTTTTAACTCGACAACGTATTTTTCACATAAGCAATTACCGAAGTAATTGGATTTTATATTAAAAAATTATTATTTACTATGAATTACACTGATTTTTAGCAATTTATTAATTTTTAATTTTAGATAGAATTATTAATTTATTAAATTATTAATACTTGATCATAAAATATTTACCTTATATTTATAAAAAATATGTAAAAAATTGTTTAAGAATTATTTTACTTATTTAGTTATGGAAACTTACGATTTCCAAACTCTGTACAGAACCTTTTTTTTATTTAAATTCTAAAGTTTATATGACAGATTATAAATAAAAAAAATAATTGAAAATATTGGTTTTAATTTTTATGAATATTTATTAAAAATTATTACATAGTAGTGATTTTTTCAAACATCGATAAATTTATTAAGGTAAAAAATATGAATGAAGTAATTAATTTTGTTAATTGTTCTATTGTATTATGACAACACTGATTAGCCTATTTGAATCAATATATCTCTAATTAATGATATCTCGATTAAAATATAAATTTTAAAAGCTTAAATAATTAAAAATTCATTAATTTTATTATAATATAATGATTTATATTTAAAAAATATCGTATATTATTTTTAATTTTGTAAAACACTTCTTTTTATACAATATTCATAATATAAAATATAACTTTATTATATTATATATTGTATATTTTAATTTTTTTGTAAAAATAAAGTATAAAATAAATACTATTATGTTTATTGTATGTATTAATCAACTTCTTTATATAACTCAATTGATTCATATTTTTAAAATATTTAAGGTTACGTATTTTTAAATACAGTTTTTAAATGTAAATTATCAACAACTATTGTTCAAATTTAATTGAAATTCAGCAAAATATTGGAACTTATTATTTAAAAAATACACAAATATGTACTATCCCTGTTTTGCTATTTAATAGATATTTAAATCTGTGTATATCAACATTTTAATTTATAAATTGCTTGAATTAAATTATTTTTTTTGAAGTTATGAGTAAGTTAACATTGTGTTTTTTCAAATTTCTAATTACAATCAAAATATTCGATGAATATTTCTTTAATATAAGGAAAATTTGATTCTCTATTAATTATTTACCTATGTTGATAAATATGATAATCTTTCGTTAAATATCTCAATATCAAATAAAATTTAGAATGAAACTAGAAATGTTGAATAATCATTACATAAACAACTTGATTTTATATTTTTTTTAAATCTCCATTATTTCATCATATTACGTTTTTACTCTTTATTAATATTATATAAAATTAAATATCTTCGATTTATAAATTAACTTAAATGATGGATTTTTTACTACTAAAATATAATCTAATTTAATTTAACTATTTTCGATAATAAATACGTCCATATTTTATTAATTAATTATTTTGTTCATAAAATCGATGATAAAACTTTAAGTAAGAATTATTTGATTGAGAAAATTAAACTTAATTTTCAAAGTTAATAAAGTAATAAAATACTAAAAAGTAAATATTATTTTTAACTTTAATAGTTAACATTGTTGGTACAATTTAAAGTTTTAAAAATATACGGTATATAGATTTATTAACAATGAACAATATATTTTTAATTTAATAAATAAATAAACAATCAAATTATCTTAAAGTTATATAAACATTCTTTTAAAAAGTCAAAAAATTGAATAAAATTTGATAACAAGTTTAACTAGACGAGCTAATAATAATACGGCACAAATTCAAGAATGATTATCAATTTTCAGTTGCGCTTTATCTTGAATAAAAATATTTCTAAAAATAGTATCGCATATTTTTATTTATTCATTTATATATAAATAACGTATACATTTTTAATAATAAATTTTATGCAGCGGTTTATGTATAAAGTAATAAAAATTTAAACCGAATTCTAAATTAAATTCATGGTAATATAATTTCGCTAAGTGTAATAGTAAATTAAATTTATAAATTCTTGCATATATACTTATATTACAAACTTAAAACATTCGTTAACTTTTGACAAATCTTGAATGAGCAGTAACTCATATTTTTCATAATGTTTTGTTATTTATATTCAAGAAAAATTTTTATATAACTCTTGTAAAAATTAAATCAATTTTTTTTAATTTTTCAATTTATTTTATAAAAGCGTAGATCAATTTCATTACTAATTTTCTTTTATAACTTCCTATAGTATAAAATTAGTAGAAAATTCATGTTAAACCGAAATCGTATTTTATATCGTATCATTCGTAATTAAAAAAATTATGCTTTACGAAAAAAACAAATTGCTGGAAACAAAATCACAAATGCAAAAAAATATACGATCGAGAATTTATATTTTACATTTCTATTTTTTCTAAAATCCTTTGAATTAATAATCTTTCTAAAAAAAAAGGAGTAAAATTAAAACACATTGATATTTAATCAACAAATTTTTAATACGATTATCGTACGGATTAAGATTGATCTCTACTATTAGACATGTAGTCATTAGAATCGCTTATACAAAATTACGTATAAAATGTTTATTAAATCGGTATTTGTTTTGACTTTAAAACTAATGTACAGTAACCAATTATCTGAAGAAGATAAGTATAAAGAATCATAGTCATAACAATTAAAAACCGTGTCGCTCGCCATATAAAATTATTATGCAAATTTATGAGAATAAGCGTATTGTACTAAGACGATCGAATATACTTTCTCAGTAGTCTAATTCGTTCGTGTATTTGCTTGAGTTAGGAATAATAAAAAAAAAATGCTTGGCAAATAGCCAATTGTAGCAGCCAAAGAAGTTTCAATCAAAGAAGCATTTGTTTGTGGAAAAATTTGCTTATCTTTCTGGACTTGTCACTCAAAAGCGGAAACTCGGGCTCGTTGTTTCGAGGCGATAGTAATGAGTGTAACGTCAAGTGGAATGCTGTAATGACGTTCATTAGTCGTCGAAAAGATAACGCGTTTATAAATTTACGAGCGATCGAGCGATCGAGCGATCGAGCGATCAGTGCACGCAGTAGAATTAGCGATTCGAGATATAAGTCTGGGAATCGATTATATCAATTTATGATCTAATCGCTTTTTTTAATATTTGCAGCGGCGTTCCGTACTAAAATATTCGCGTCACATCGGTTTCACAGTTAACTCTGTTCCTAAAAGTCAGCGTACACGAATGTCTTGAACCCATTCGGGGCTCAAGTCAAAAACTTAAATTTTGTACAATTTTATTATTACGCTGATATATTAATCAATGAAATTACATTTTAAAAATTTTCCTATAATTTACTATTTGCGTAGATCAGGAAAATGCGATAATTTTTTTAAATGCAGGAAATAACGTGCTTTTATCGGTACTATAAATTTTATAAGCCGTTATCTATAAAATCAAGTTATTTCATTACAAAGTGATTATACTTTCAAGATTCTCATATGCTCAATTATAAAACAAGATTCATTGTTTCATAATAGAACTTTTCATCTTTGAACGTAATTTTCCGTGCTATGTGTACACTGGGTATGATTTATCACGTACAAAAGTAGTACGAAAAAAAAACCTAACATAAATTTTTAAGAACGTTATTGTGCGCTTCGTACTTATGAAATCGGCCCATATTCACGTATAACATCGCTGAGTTTTTCATTACAACTGGTAAACTCGTCGTGCTCCGCGCATATGCAAGAAATGCGTACCGCAGCGTATAACATAAAAATTAACGAGCTATGTAGGTCACACATAATCCCTAGATTACGAAGTGAACCACAAACAAAACACGGCATGAAAAAATTGTTTTCTCAAAGCTAACCTGCGCACAACTGACACGACAAGAATTTCTACGTGTATTAGTACCGTTTATACTCGCATATCTGTATAATCGAGTCTATATCATCGCAACACACGTTTGCATTGTAAGACAATTTTAGCATTTATGTTGACGATGTAGATTCGTCACGTGATAACAAAAACAATCATAAGTTATACATTTTAATACACCTTTATACATCGCTAAGGCTTGCGCATAATTAAAATGCTAACAATTTGACAAAAAAACTGAAGATGGAGGGAATAATGTAAACAAACTTCTACTGGGCAAATACGATCGTTTTCCGAATCGAGCCTTACTAATAATAAATAAGAAAACTGTACCACTTATATTTGAAAAAAATTTTTATCGTTTACTCGATGACGATTCCGAGAAGACACAAGTGTGTGTACACGACACAAAAGAGTTGAAATACATTTCCGATGATGAACTATATACATGTAACAAAAAATTAGATAGAGCACGTATTTCCCATCTATTTACATCAGATGACCAAACGTGTGTTATCTCTTACACGAGGGATCGGGTACACAAAGCAAAAATCAACATCGAATAATACCATGAACGAATATACAAACATGTAAATTTCGAATGTGCCTTATGCAGAAATTGACCGTGTTAAGGCTATTATCTAAAAAGGACAAGGATCATAAATCAGCCTTTTATTATTACCTAGAGATGCGTTGCAAAGTGGTGCATTGATTTACGCAATATGTCGGAAGGCGGACCGAACCGCATCGAGGTTGTGCCCCTGTGTATAGACCTGAACGTAATACCGCGCCTTGATACGTCCGCCACAACGATATAAAAATAAATAACGACAAATTTTTATAGTTTTTGAAATTAAAAATGAGCATTGCCTTAGTCTACCCTATAAAAACAACACAAGGCAATTCTACGTATTAGTATGATCGGCGGATCGAGTTTATTACTCGACTGTCGGTCGAATACTCGCAAGAAGTGCATCAAAAACATCCAGTATTTTGATATAATTTCAGATAATGTTTTTAAAAACAAGATAATAAAATGGCTATTATTTTTTCCATTTTAAAAATAGCAGCCAGTTTAAATCAAAGATAATTTTAATGCATTATTGCTGATAAAACAGAAAGAAAACGTTAATGTGAGAATTAAGGAGTGGAAAAGTAACATTTTTATAAAAGGTTTTGAATACAATAGAAAGTTAAGACTTTAATTCATCGGATCCCTGCAAATTCCGCTTCTACCGATAATTAATAACGCTAAACAAATTTGACAAAAAAAAATGGTTCTCGTACTTTCGCGCCGTGAGAAGTAAAATCTTTTCCAAAGTAATTAGTCTCCACGATATTACCGTTCAGATTAATAACCGCAATAAACCTTTTCTTCCGAATTATCCATTAATTTTACAAACGAGCCGAGCCTTCGAAAAAACCCAGAGACATAAATTTCATCCTCGCTCCTAACATTATTCTCGCACCGTATTATTCGTAATCCCCCCGATGGTATCACCCAATAAGTCGTTATTTCCCAAGACGATTCCTTCCCAACGCTCGGATGAACGAACATCGGTAAGAGCCAACTCCCGAGCCGCGTTCAACAGCCTCCGAGTGTTTTGTACTCCCCGACGATAAGCCAAGTGCAAGAAGACGCTTGGCTTTTTTCACCTTCCTGGCCGCCGAAGACGGCAGACGCGGTATCGGGAAGCGGCGGCGCTCGACTTCTTCGGCGCACGCATCCAGGGTCAGCTTTGACGTCAAGAGCCCCGCGCTTCGCAACGCACACGCGACGAGTAGACGCGCGCGACCGAGACGGACGATAAGACGGGAAAGAACATATGGCCGAAACACGGGCCCGAGAGGTTCTAGGGTGTCGGAGGTGTTGCTTCGATGTCTTGGGACGGTAGGAGGATTCTTCGATTGTTTGGTGAACGCCAAGGATTCTAAGCGAAGGAAATTACGGCGCTTGTATTTTGCATAATTCTATCGGTTGTTTAACCTCGCTGTGAGCGACTAAACATATTTATACGAGTGCGCGTTCGATCGTGAAATACAATGTTTTTAAATCGAGTTCTTGGGCAAGGCTTTTCAGAAACGTGTAGATCGAGCGATGTATAACTTATTAGAGGAAGAGTTTCGCTCTTGTTCTTTGAGTTATTACATCGGATCGAACGTAGCTTGTTTGATATTTAACGAAACTGTGGCAGCGTTTTTAGAAAATTAATACATGTGCTCGAGGAAACGATCGAGGCAAATATTCCATTATTTTCGAAATTAAAAAATATTCTCACTTTTATAATTAAAGTGCGAATAAAAAAGCTTAGAATAGAAAAATTTAGAGCGTATAATATTTTTAGATTTAATTTTCAAGTTAAGTAAAGTATGCAAAATATTTTTCTTTTTTACAAGTTTTAAGAAATTTTGTTTCATATTTACACACTGATCGCCAATAATTTTCGAAATGAAAGTTCATAAAAATAAACTAACTTCTAATAATAATATTTTACTACATGTTTTATTATATGCATATTTTTCTTTTATTTTCATTCTTTTTCTCGAGTTAACTTAGTTCTCAGGTGAAGTTAGTCTAACCAGTGTTTGTTTATCGAAATTCTGTAAACATTTTTTTATAAAATTTAACGATTAAATAAATCTTTACGGAGTTTTTTATTTAATTGGTAGAAAATTTTATTATGAAAAATTTCTTTAAAATTTTATATTAAAATATTTTTAAACTCTTTAAATGCATCAACATTACTTTAATAAATTAAAAGATACGATTAAAGTTCCATAACATTTTTCAATTTAATTTATGATATTATCGATCTTCTCGATGAATCAGATTTTCTTAATTAATTATTTGTCATCAGGTTTACAAAGTAACGATAATGATTTTAGAGAATTACTGTTTCTTAAAACAGAATTTTTATAGAATGAAAGATAATGGTTAGAAACGTTACACTGTAAACGTTAATAAAATACGTTTAAAATGAATAACAAATAATGAAGAATGATGGTAAAGATAATATAATTTCTACTAAAAATGCGTTTTACGTCATATTGTCTGTTGAGCTTGTCAATAGAGAATATTATATTGACTGCAAATAAACATAAAGATAGAAGATATAAGATTTGAAGTATTTCAATCTGATATATACCTGACTTTTATTAACATGTACTTTTCTCGTAACTAAAATTTAACGTTTTAAATCACTTTTCCGGTAAATTTATATGTATGTTTAGGTACAGTGTATGAATCATTATCGTTTTGTATTATGAACATTTATTTGAATAATTTCTCGTATTCGGTTCAATAAATGTGACATATATATGTTCATATTTTGATCACAAGATTATTTTTATAAAAATAT
This sequence comes from Dolichoris vasculosae, assembly GCA_018907195.1. Taxonomy (NCBI): domain Eukaryota; kingdom Metazoa; phylum Arthropoda; class Insecta; order Hymenoptera; family Agaonidae; genus Dolichoris; species Dolichoris vasculosae. The sequence continues at coordinate 2,437,805 of JACCHY010000001.1, forward strand.
TCATCAACTATTAATTCTAATTGATCTTAAAAAATATTCATTTAAATAATAACTATTAAACATTCTTTTTTAATCATGTAAACTAATTTAAAAAAAACTAATTTGCTTATATTTTGTACAAATTTTGTACGTAAATGATATAAAGGAAAGTCTAATATTTAATTACTTTTTACTAAAGAAATATAAATATAAATTAATAATAATAATTTCCTTTAAAATTTTTTCAGAAGTAAATGAATAAATATATGCAGATAAGACCCTGTACGTATGATTATCATCGTATATATTGACATTTTAACAATATTTACTTTTAAAGATATTAAATTTCTGTAAATTATTAAAGAAGAGATTTTTCATAAAAACTAATTAAATTATTTACATGAATGCATATGATTACATTTTGTTATTTATATATATAAATATTTATACACATAAATAAATATTTGTTCTTATTAAAATTATTAAAATTATTTATATAATATACACTTTAATATTATACTTCATAACTAAGTAGTACATGTGGTTGTTCATAAATTTTTCTCAATACTGTTGGCATGAGAATATCTGTGTTGCATATTCCCATGTGATCAACAATAGATATTTGAATATAATGAGATATATAAAATTCTCAACAATAATATATGCTATTACACTTAAATTGTTTAATTATTTTATGTACTTCTCGATATCAAAATTACCATAAAATTTATAAATCGATAAATCTATCCTCTACGTGACGGTGAATTAAAATTTCGTATTAATTAAAATACTTGTTTATAAATAATAGTAATAAATATACTTGACAACTTTCAAACAATATCATGAGTACATACGATTTCTATTTTATTTAATTAACCAATGTTAAATTGGAATCGACAGTCTAATGCAAAATTTGTAACGCAATAGTTATGAACTCAATTTACTTTATAATTATACGTTTATAATTACTTTCTTCTTTAATTTTTATACTTGTGTAATCGATTTTATATTTTATATAATACGTATGAATTTATATAAAATAAAATTTTATATTTAATTTTGTAATTGTTTTAATTAATTTTATAGAAAAGTTATTAATGTATCTACATTTTTTGGTAAATCAAACAATAAAGTATACAATAATGATTTAATAATAAACTATACTAAATTCAGGTATACTGTAAGAGAAAATAAAAATGTTATTACAAATAAAATTTTATAGCAGTAAATACTACTTATTACAGCAAATTTCATATAAAAAGTAAATATAACAATACCTATAATATGTCACATAATAGCTTGTTTCTATGATATATTTATATAGTTATAGTAAATATTAAAAGTTTACTGACAATAATAATTTTCTAATCTTTTAATTTTTTAATTTTTAGTTGAAATAAAAAAATACTAATTTTTTAAGGAACAAAGATCAATATTTGTATATTTAAAAATTATAAAGATAAATATAATACTTTTTAAATAAGTTATTTCTACTTTAGAATAACTTTTATGTATTAGACGAATAAACTAGTAACGGTGTTAATACTGTTTAAAATAATATTGACCGATACTATGTCGCTCTACCGAAACGCACTTATAATTGATAATTCGCATAATTAAATATCTTACTTTATGTTTCCCTTGTATTTTTGATAAGTGTTTGACTATTAAAGATAAAATATTAACCTTTACGATTAAATTAACAACTACGATTTTAAATTAATTTCGAATTATTTTTCATTTTTTATCTTATTATTAAATATTATTGTTTTATTTAATCATTAAAAATAAAATTCAGGTTGAGAATGAAGTATAAAATAAATAGTATGGAAATTAAATATGCTTTATAATATAAATATTGTTATAAATTTGTTTTTTTTTAATTTACGTATAACATAAGGTCGTTATTATGAATTCTGAAAAATAATAAAATAATGAAATATTTGTTAAAATGAAACATTAATTGAATATATCAATACAGCATTTTCTTCTTGGAAGCAATCTAATAAAACTGTTAGCCATTCTGAATCGAAAGAAAATTCAAGAAAAAGGTGTTGGGTTACAACACCTTGAAATTAACACCTTAAAAAATAAAAATCCTAAAAGCAAAAATAAATTATAAACGAATATCATCTTTCAATGATATTATCAAAATATACAGTTTTCATTATAAATAATAACTAATACTTCTAGGATTAATCCAATATAACAAAGTTTATCATTTACATGATACGAGATTTTAATGTATAATTTATTTTCATATTTATTAACTATCTATAATTGAATTTTCCTATTAAATTATGGATTATCAATATATAATAATGTAAATTTTATTAAATTATAATGCTCAATATATTATTTTGATATATAATATTAGGTCGAAATTAACTATTTCCAAAATACAAAAGTTTATTTTTATAAATGTGGTATAAACGTATCGTTTTCATACATATTGAATATTTTTTTCTTCAAAATTAATAATTATATAAGAGTGACGAAAAATATTTCATCATAATTACGTTATTTCAAAACCCGAATAAATTTGTACAGTTTAGAAGCCAGTTATAGATTTGTCACTAGATAGCAACGTTTGCATAAACACATATTAAATATTAAATATATGATTTATTATCTATAAAAAAGAGATTCGATTCACCATATCTCAATCCCGATGACTTTAAGAAGTTATACTAAGTATAAATTATCTCTTTTCTCAGTGCATGAATGTCAATAAATATCTGACACAGCGTTGCCACTAAATATAAATATGTTTTCGTACACATTTTTTATCTTTAAATAATTGATTTCAATCAAATAAGCGCAGCATATATAAAAAATTTTATTATTATAATTTATTTATGAAGTAAAATTAGCTTCATGACTTATTATTTGTATTTCTTATTACTTAAAAAAGCAAATTTCGTATTAGAAAACTGCAATTTATTTTTAACTTTTGACAAAATGTAATATATATGACGAGTAAAGTTACTTCATGGCCTTTTATGAATAAAGCTAACTTTGCTTTCAACATTATATGCAATTTCTTTAGAATATTGACCCAAAAAGTTATTAGTCTTTTTAAAAAGATTTAGTAGTTAATCCGGAAGATGAGAAATGTAAATAATACGTACATATTTAACAATTATTATGTAAAATTACATGCGTTAATTTGAAATCTATGCTTCGATAAAATTAATTGATTCATATCACTTTAACAGATTGCATAAGATAATTTTTCAACTTACGATTATGTAATCAAATCATAATTAAAATATTTTATAGTATTCAGTACTATCTAATAAGCTTTAAATATACGATACAATTAAATTTTTTTACATATTAAAAAAGTACAACATAAATCAAAAAAATTTTAATTTTGAAAATTATAATTCTTCCCTCAATGGTTTTAATGAAAAAAAAATGTTATAGTTTTTTTAAAATATTCAATCATTTACATAAATATTTAATAGCACGGAGAAGATAAAAAAATAAATAGTATAAAGTAATAAAGTTCTGCAGACAAAATTCAAGTACCGATGTTATCATCAAAACAGTGAAACTATAGTTTTCTAGTTCAAAAAAATCGATTATTCTAATTATTCTGGGCTTAAAAAATGTTCAACCATTGGAATATAACTTATAAATAATACGGTAGAATTTTCAAACCTTGAAACATATACAAAATTAGTATTTCTTACGAGAAATTTATTCTATTTTCACATACTTGCTAACTTGAAATATTATTCATAATTAAAGTAATTCTTACATCGTAAATCAGATTTTTTTAATTCATAAAAGATAAAAATCGATATCCAAATATTCTAATTAATTAAATACATAATAAGTAAATGAAAAAGTTTCATTTCTCATAATTCTCTTTCTATCTCGATTATCCCATAAATTTACTTTTAAATTTTTTTTAGTTTTATTTTGAATTAATATTAGTAAGAAGCGAAGTAAAGTAAAAAAATTTGCAATTATGCCCTTCACTGCATAATCTGTTATTTCGACTGTGTATGAATAAGTGATTCTAATTAGAAAAATACAGTGATTTATACAAAGTCCAGATATTATTTTTTGTTAACATGCCTAAATAAATATAATTAATCATTGGATAAAGAATTTAACAAATATTTTAAATCCCTTGAAATACTTCCAGGTTGATATTTGTATTAAATAAAAATAAAATATTAACTTAAAACTTTATAAAATGGTATTACGACATTGTCACATAAATAACGGCAATTTTACGAAAATATTTTGTAACAACTTTTATCCGATTCATCGATAATTCAGTACACTAATATCATTTTACTTTAAAATATTTTACATTGTATGCGAAATTTAATAATATATTTTTTCAATTAATATATTATCAGGTTACATGCCTTTCATCTTACAAAAATATCTACAATATTTATAAATCATAAGAACGTATATTTTTAATGCATAATGCTCGTGTAAACATTTTATACCTTTTAAGTAAAAGAATAAGTAAAATAGCGAACAGCGGGAGTTAAGAGTGTATACATAAAAATACTTTCTCCGCTATTAAGGTAGGTAACATTTTCGTAAAAATTCCTGGTAAATATGGATGTATATTTTCTTTCGGATCAATACCTCGTACGCATTTTATAATAATACTATTGTGAAAATATCGAGTTAATTTAAAGGGAAGTATTTTTCAGTCGATATTTGCGCACGATAACTCACGGAATCTTACGCGAGTGCGAACCCGCAGGAAATTGTCTACGAGCAGAATACACGAAAAAAGTGGAGCACACGACTCGAAGCTCATCGAGCCCAGCGAACTTCGCTCGTCCTTGAGGTCCATCCGTTAGTCCATTTTTGGAGAGTCGATGCGGACTGGCTAATTCTCATTGTGTTTTAAGTGCTGTGCCAGTTGGTACCTACCGAGAGCCAATGAGCATTGATGGATGCCTCGAGTGGCTGAGGATATGGGCTCCTGTGTCTCGTAGTTCCCTTTTTTCGTTTTTCTTTTCTCTTTTTGTTTTTATTGGTAAAAGAAAAGTACGACTGTGTTACTGCCTCGGCGTGGCAGTCGAGCTCATAAAAAGACGCGCGTATCTCGACAGGAGATTGTTTTTGTGCCGAATACACGCTCTGCATCGATTTTAGCAGTCTTACCTTTTATACATGTATACATAATTAACCTTACATTACTTTCGATGTAATGGAATTATTCATTTACTTACAGAATAAAAACTTGTTTCGACTGTATATTACGTATGGTAAAAAGCTCAAAAATTATATTTTGAAAACAAATTTTTTTAAAGCCCGATAGCGAGCTTTAAATTTTAAATGGAACTTTACTATAACACTCTAAAAATAATATATTCGGTTTTATCTTTTATTATTTTTCGTTTTATAAATTCAAACACATATCTTTAACTATTTTTTGTGCTTTTAAAAAAAATCTACCGATGATTTATTAATATAACCAATAATGTTTATTAATTGTATTTTTAAAAAATAAAAATTTGTTGAACTTTGATATTTTTAAATTTATTTTTACGATTAAAAATTTGTAAAATATTAACTCTGGTAATATATTATAAATTCAAAGTTACAAACGTTACCTTATGCTGGATAAATAACTGCATTATTATATTAGTTACAAACAATGAAACGAAATTTCAGAAAATATAAGACTTTTCAATTTATGTTTGTATTTGTAAAATTATAGTAACATAAAATAATATAAAAATCTAGTGTATAATATTTTATAGTACTTTAACATAATTTAATTCTATTCGTATCTTTAAAATATTCGTTTACAAATATTGTTACTTTATTTAGTAATAATATTATGCTTTGTAATATTTTACTGAAGCACACGTATTAAAATTTTTAGAAATTCTAATAAAATATAATAATAAATTTATATTTATATATTTAAAAAAATATATAATGTGAAAGGGAAAAAATATTGAAATACTTTTTAGTTATTCATAAATATAACAATGTACTTCGCGATAGTGTGCACTTTAAGAAATTTAGATTTGAACATTTTATAAAAAAAATATTTAAAATATTCATTATATTTTTAACTTAGATCTTTATTACAAGTTTTATTATTGCAATTTCATATTCTACGTATACAAAGTTGAAATTTTAATATAAGAAATTATTGTCTAATAATATCAATTCAAACTCAAAAAATCAAAGATATTTTTGTTATCCATTTTTAAAAATCTTAAGTTTCGTATTTAAATTATCTTTCTTACTTTTATAAAATCTTAATCAATTTCGTAATAATGTATTATGAAAATTTTCTTTTTTTCTAATATATTAATTTATATTTATGATTATACAAGTAGATTGAAAAATGAATTATTAACTAATTTGTAAAATATTCAACATAAATTTCATTCACAGATTTCAGCAAAGGAATGATATTTTATACTGCAGTTGTTTGAAGAGAAATTTTTCAACAGCTTAAATAATAAATTTCAATTAGCATGATGTATTTTGCAAATTTGCCGAATACCAATCCACAACTATACTTGTGCATAATATAAAATTATTTATAATTATAATTCTTTACATATAGAATTATATAAAAATATTTACAAGTAGAATTTATAAAGAAACGTATATAATTAAAATCACAACATGAAAAAAACAGGCTTTATATTTTTTTATATTACTTAATATTTAAACATATTTTTACAATGAATCAGAATTGCCATTTATGAAATCTATTATTATTGCAGCTTTTATATTTAAATGTTAAAAATTCTAATTTTACTTAACTTTTATTTGTATTCCACCGTTTGACTTTTATCATTTAATGAAGTTTTTGTTTAACACATAACCTCGTATTTTTTTAATATTTTCAACGATAATAATAATATAAAACTTTTATATTATATTTTATATTTACAAGTTGGATATCTCAAATTAATTAAAATAAAAGTATAGTGTAATTATAAAAAGAAAAATTTTGGATGAATTCCACCTAAAAATATAAAACAAATTATCAAATATTTAAAAAATATTACTTTACGTCCAAAACCTTGTAGCAAACCATCAATTCAGGTTTTTTACGCCTTCAAACAGCTAGTCATGAGAAAAATTTATTACGCTGGCCCCAATGAAATCAAGTATCGTACAGCGAGTCTTTAAGCCCGACCGATATAAAAAGTAATAACCTACGTTTATTTTTTCTGAAATTTTTTCTGAGTGTAACTTACAGCGTTTCGAATAAATGAAGAGAAAAATTGGTTTTATAATAATAATATTAAGATTTAACTAATACTAAGTACAATAAATAATTAAAGTAGTTGATTCTCTTTTGTGAAAACATCTGTATATAAGTAATTTGAGAAAAAATATATATATATTATATACATTTTTATGAAAATGATTTTTTGAAATATTGCAAACTAAAAAATTTGAATATTATCCAAAAAATTCGATAGAAAAACTTGAAAAAGTAGAATCTATTAATTTACTATGTACTTTTTTATTAAAAAAATAACTTTAAGAATTTAATAAAATACAAGAAAGCAAATAATTTTAACAATTTTTTATTAGATAAAAATGTCAATAAAATCTACTAATTTATTATTTAATTTATATTTTTGATAATTTTGAGGAATTATTTGGAGATTAAAGTTTTAAAATTTTGTTAATTAATAAACATTTTACGGAATTCGATAAATTTGTATCGATTACTTTAAAAAATTTGAAATTATTTAAGCATCTTTATTAAGCAAAGGTAAAAAAAGTAATTCGAACCGAAAATACAAATGCTATTATAATTAAAAGCATCCATTAAATTACAATCCAATCTACTCGTACGTAACTCGAAAAAAGAATGTACGCAAACGTTTTAGTAAAGTACGTATTTTTAATTGAATTACATTAAAATTAACTAAACTCGATAATACGAATAAACTTTATTTACGCGACGCTAATTGGTAACATTTAAAGAATCAAATATAATTTTCAGCAAGAATTTTCATCAAAATATTGCATTAGAATCAAAAGCATTATTCCCTCGCTCTTCCCATCCGACAAATCTATCGAAGATAACAAAAGAAAAAAAATTTGGACAGCTCGCATTTTCCGCACACCCACAACATATAACCCGTAAAAAAAGAGGAAAACGTTACATAAAAGAAAGATGCAACGAAGCGCTCGTCGAGCGCATTATGCAATGCGCATTAATTCAGGCGGCGCACATTTAACTGACAGCCCGTTCGAGTAGTAGTGTGTGCATTCGAATATCTCCTTGCAAAAACGCAAAAAACGATTCAAAAGAAGCCGACGCGAATTCGAGGGACGTCCCCCGTCAACTGTGAGTTACGGCCGCTTCTTCTGTGTTTTTTTTTTCTTTTTTTCCTTTCAACCACGTGCGCCCGATCGAACGGACGAAGTCAAGGAACTCCGAACGCTCTCGTTATCATTTCGAGCCGCGAGTGCAATAATGCGGGATCCCGACAAGGCTGCAACGATGCATCACTCGAACGCGGGTTACCCGGGGAACGGTTGTGTCGGGTTTGTTTGTCCGATACCTTAGATCACCCGCACGTCACTGGTGCCCTATTTTTGCGGGAAAAAAAAAGCAACGGGCGATGCATCATTCGGGTCGCTATCGCAGCGTAGAGGCGACCTTTTTGCTCGAGCATTAATTAGTGGGATTTGGTCGTAAGAGGATGCGCAATATCGAGTTGTACAGATGGTTTAACGATGAGCCGCTGTAAATTGAAAAATACCTTCGGTTTTCTTGTGGAACGTCGCTGGAAATTATGGTTCGAACTTTCGTGGGTACGCGCGTAAATTAGCGTCGGGTTTGAAATCTCGTGGTGGAAAAAACACTGGTTGACAGTATTTTCTCCGATTTTTGTTCTAGCCGACGTACATTTTAATGACACTGATACATTTACTCGAAGTATTTCAAGGTAATACGTATAGACTGCAACGCATGAAAGAGTCCGTGGATTTTCGTTTCCATTAACGAAACTAATGTTTCTATTAAAGACGTTTATCCGTCTAAATTCAGTACAAAAGATTCTACGGCAGAGATTATAGTTCTTTACGAGCTTTAAGGCGAAGAAGAATAAACTGAAAACGTTTATTAAAAGAATCTTTAGATCAAAAAATACAATTTTTATCGAGAATAAAAAAATCTGACATATGATCCATTTATTTTATAGCCTAAGATACTTATTTTCAAATTTTCATCGTATTTGATATTTAGTTAAAATTAAAATGGGATACAGTGATAAATATAAATATTATAAATAATATTCTACATCGTATACTCGTTATTGTTTATTCAAATTTTAGTAAATAATTTTCTACATCGTTAGAAAATTTAAAACTTATTTAAATAAACGGTAGAGAAAATATGATATGTGAATATAATTATCACACAACATCGATTACATTTGTATTAATAAACGCGTGTGCATATAATATTATATTATTATTCGAGTAAAGCTTAAAAGTTCGTTAAAAGAATAATGTCGATGAAATTTTTATTCTAAGACTATTAAATCTTTGTTTACGATATATTTATACATAGACTTAAAATATTATATGCACATCGTGAAAATTCTCTAATAATTAATAATTAAATTATTTGTATAAATTTTACTAGATCAAAAATATTCAAGATAAACAAATGTATATTATACTCTATAATTTCTAGAAGACTTTGCACAAAAATATAGATATAAATTTTCGGAAAATATCTCACAAATTCTTGTTTATAAAGAATCTATTTTCTACTATATACGATAATTTATTATGAATGTAAGATTCTAACTAAATAAATAAAATAATATTACAGAAGCTTGAAATTTTCTTTTCATCGCACTTGGAACATACATAAAATTTAAAAAAACAAGTTTAAATATAGTGTAAAAAAATCCTTCGACTTCTATCTTTTTATTGGTCGGTTTCGAATAAAAAAAAACTTATGCAGATACGAAAAGACCATTTTCTTCGTATTAACTAAACTCTGTAATTATAACTGTATTTAAAATTTCAATACATAAAAGAAAAAATGTTTTCAATACATTGATAATCAATTTTTTCATAAAATATAATTTGTATTGAATAATGTTTTGCTCTATATTTCAAGTTATTAAAAAGTTTTGAAATAATTGTTTAATTAAGTAGATTATTTAAATAAAAAAAATTTAACTTCTACAAAAGCTAGTTTTATAATTTCAAAAAAATGAATATAATTTTATAAAACTTATATTTTTTTAATATGTGTAAAAAATACCGATATAACAAATACAAAACATTTATAATTTACGTAAACTTTTTGTTAGTTTAAAGAGAAAATTTACGATAAATTCATAATTAACCAAATTTATGTATAACAAAAAAATCATTATACATGAATAATATTTTAGAAAGTTCGTTTCTTTCAGCTTATATTGAAAATAAAAAACTATGCAACATCAATAATAATACAGTAATTTTTTAAAAAATATTCGCAAAGTAATTTAAGAAAAAAAAAAAAAATAATATCTCAAAAGTTTATCGCTAAAACTACCTTAAAAAAAACTTGGACAATATGAATAAAGAGTCAGCCATTTCTAAATATTTGAAATAAAGTATAATTAGAAAGAATTTTTATATGTAATCTCGTGCTCACGGCAGTAATTTAAATTGAATTGACTGAAATAAGTGTTTCCTGTCGAACAATATAATTTACTAAATTTCTCAACTAAAATAAAATTGCAAATTAAATTACTTATCTATGTTCTAAAATTGATTAGAATAAAAGAGGTCGTACATATATACTACTATTTTCTGATAAATAGCTTTGCCAATTTTCGGTTCCTTATTAATAATTACTATCGCATGTCAGAATTTTATACGCCATGCAACACTACAAATGTGTTTACGCTTTTAGCGATACAATGTGAATCTATGAGTTTTAAGCTTTTACATGAACAGATAAATAAAATTGAATAAAAATTCAACGTTTTCTCATTCTAAAGTTACGTGTAACTAATATTACATGCGATCCTTGACCATGTTGTATAATTAAAAAGATAATTATGTGCCTTTTTGATGACATTAAAATCTCTATAATGATGTAACCACAATAATTTTTTGCTTGAAAAATATTTATTTTATAAATTTTTCATTTCAATATTAAATTAATTAAATTTCACGCTATATTTTCATCTCTCTTTTTGCAATTATAAAAACGTTGATATTATTAAATACGTAATTAAAATTATATGTTAATACACTCAACCATTAAAGATAATAAAAAAAAATAAATTCGAATTTTTTATACAAATACTAAATTCTTTTAACGATCCAATTTTTGCTTTATAATTTTTAAAACTTCATTATTTTAAAAGATAATTACAGTAGATAAAAATGCCAAAATTGCTAGTACAATATATTTTTTTATTTTAACGAAATGAATAATGTGCCTTTCTCAAATTGATTTTTCTTGACATTAGTAAAAAATATTTATACGATAATTCTTTATTTATACAGTCGAAATAATAGCCATAAATATTGAATATTTTTAATTACTAAAGGAGATATATCTGTAGTATTAAAAGGCATTAAAAATTACTTTATATAAATGTAAAAAATTTTATCGAACGAAAATTTATGACTTTAATTTAAAAAATCATTGTTTACTTCAATTTTGGTAAAAATAGTAAAATAGCCAAAATAGATAAAAATCGATTAAACTTTTTTTGAAATATCGTGATTACCTATCGCATATACAAACATACACGTATATATTTTCTTAAAATAGGGTCAATGTGATTGCTCAAATCTTGAAATATGTTTTTATGATGTAATCTTCTTTTTTACCATCGCGAAGCTTTCTTTATTATATATATATATATATATATATATGTCATTTGATGTATTTTTGCAATATATTTATACAGATGAATTTTTTTGAGACAGAAAATTTAAAAATAAATATCATTCTATTCTTCGATATTAACATTCGAATATTCATGTATATAAGTATTCAATATTTTAATTAAACTATTTAAAATATATTCCTTTAGAGATATGCAACCACTAGTTTAAAAAAAATTTCTATTACATAAATTATCAAAAATTAAATTTTTTAATTATTACATAATAAAGATTGATATGTAAAGTCAAAAATCAGGAAATTGAAGATCTAATGATAATAATTACATTTTCTCCTTATCTAATATAACTGTAATTTTCTCGAAATTGGATTGAGAATCAATTCTATTTGTGCTCAATGTATCAGCTCGGAATAATACACTTATGGTGACACCCATAGATTCCATAATGTAAGTTCATAGCGCACAAACTCGTACGAAAAACATGATTCCAATCAACCGGCTTTGATGTCGTCTATTGCACTCGCATTGTTTTTTTCTTATCCTCGATTTTCATCGCTCATTCATTTTTTTATCTTTCTTTCTATCTATCACTTCTATTCCTATCATTATCCATCTATATAACTATTCATCTATCCGTCTTTTCATCTATTAGTCTATCTATACTTCCTCCACTTACGACTAATAAGACAAAAAATCATTTAATATATTTACCGTATGCACATACGAGAAGAAATAACAAAAAACGAAAATACGAATTGGTATAAAGTTTTAAGTTTGAAATACGAAATAATTGACCCTTTTTTAGTTATGATGACGTAATACAACATAAGCGATAAGCCGCCAGATGACGACGGAAGGAAAGGTGATCAAAAAAAGCCAACACAAATAGTCAATTTTCAATACTTCATATAATACGTTTTACCTTAAGATACTGCTAATTTATTTTAACAAAGTTTGTCGCGAAATATTGAGATATGTAATATCAAGTATAAATATAAATTAAATCTTTTATTATAATAGATCACATTGAAATAACCTGAATTATTTAAAAAATTGTTCAGTATTTTTATTTAGTTGATAACTTGAAATTTCTACATTTACTCGAAAAAAAGTTTAAATAGAAAGTATTATTGTTAATGAAAACATTATTTATCATTTTTTTCAACATCATTTAGAATACAATGGTATTTATGTTACCTTATATGTAGGTAATAACTATAATAAAGATAATTTATAAAGCTTCGATATTACTTTAATTATCAAATTAATATAAAAATTTTTTTTATAAGTTTTACAAGTTATACATAAATTTCATCAATAAATATAAATTTTATTATTTATACATTATAAAATATTTATTAATTAATATATGATAAAAAGTTAGATTTATAAAATTTTTACGAACCCTATATAAAAATATTTATTATTGTGTTAAAATTACTATAAATTATAAAATAAATTAAAAAATTTAATTTAAAATTGATACGTCAAATTTAAATCTATATTAAAATTTTTCATAACCCATTGCTTTAGTTACTAATTCTTAATGTATTTAAAGAATTTGATACACTAACTTAGAATTTATACGATCACACGTGCGAAAACATACATACAAGCTTTTTATCGAAATTCCAGTTTAATAGAAGCTAATCCTCACTCTTTTCAAAAGTTAATGACCTTACTACAATTAGAATCATTCTCAATCTAAAGTAACGTAAAATGGGTCAACTATAGCGAACTTTATAAACTTAATTTTTGCAATTCAATTAAACTTTTTTGAATATAAATTTCTTAGTTTGGTAAAAGATTAATATAATTAATTGTCATCTGTATATTAAAATGTACGTATATATTTACATAAAAATCCGCGTATATTGTATATATATAAGAATATTTATTTATTTAACTGTAAAGATATGAATACGATCACGTTCAGATGCAAAATCAAGTATACAAAGATCAACCGTTTTGTATTCTATTTATATACCCTAAGTAGTAATATATTTCTCATTCTTCTAGTCGAATCTTAAAAACTACTGTATCAGAATATAATATCTCTAGAAAATTTTAAACATATTCACCCTCGTGTTTAGTAAGTATATACATAGTAATTTATGTCTTAGAAAAAAATGAAAATATAATGAATGTCACTTTACTCTCGGTAAATAGATAAAACTTTCTTACTGATATATAAAACTATGAATAAAATTTTTGTAATACTTTTTTTTATATACAAACACAAATTAGCAATGTAATAATATTCTACGTATTTACATATTTATAAATAAAAGAATAAGAGTAAAGATGTATTATTTTATAAATATTTATTTTTTATTTATCTATTTATTTATTTATTTTATATCTGAATTTGTATTTTTGAGTTCATGAAAGAAAATGAGAGAGAGACATCAACTACAGAAAATCGATGGGGAAGTATGAGGCACGGATCTTATATATACATATATATATATATATGAAGCAGAAAATGGGCGCAACTTATAATTAGTCAAAGACAGCGAATTCAATTTTGTCTCACTTTTTATGACACTAAAATATTGATTTTACTTTTTATATTTGCGTATTTTTTTTACTTTTATTTTAAAAAACAATTTATATCACAAGGTAAATTGAAAAATGTTATCTACCAACGACTAATAGAAGAAGATTTCATAAAAATTAAAAAGTCTTTTCGATATAAATTAATGCATGATGAAATCGATTTAAATTATACAATACATTCTTTCTTTTTACATATTTATATGTTTAAGTACTACTGGTATTATCTTACAGAAATATATCCTATGAAAAAATAAAATAACCAAAACAAACCTAAATAAATCTTCTTGCTGTCGCATTTAAATTAACCAATATTACAAAGTCAATATTAGATTGGCAATACATTATATTAAATATTAATATTTTATTATGTATATAAATATTTTAAATTAAATATTAATATCTTCTTACGTAGTTGTTCTATTATTAATTTTAAAATTATATTTTCATAGAAAGAATGTTAAAAAAATTAATTATAATAGAAATGAACGCATTAAAATTAGTTATTTTACTAGAACACACGTTAATAAAATGTAAAATTATTTTATTTCGCCTTCTTTTAAATTTTTTCATATCGTTATATTTTTCGCGTTACTTTTCCTATACTACGAGTAAATTTGCTTCTTGAATAACTTATTTGCACAGAATATTTGTATTGCTAAGCAGATTGTTTTATTTTTGTAGTTACTTCCATGGAATTATGCAGAGCTTATTAAATAATTTATTTAAACGTTAGCAAAAAACGCAAATTTACCTTTTCCCAACAAATTCTAAAGTTAATCCGCTCAATGCTTGTTTGCTGATCCTGAACCCATACAAAAGAAAACCTGATGTAGCATCGACTATGAATCATTCTCCTCCCACTACTTCCATATGATTAACGATCATTCGGACGTCGCGGCGCCACGTAGATAAATAAATAAAGAAAAAAAAGAGAAATCGCTTAAGAGAAAAGTCTCTTGCATTTAGAAGAAAAAAAAAAAAAAGCAATCCTATTCTATTGGGTAGCAGATGTCAAAACTTATCGAAGGTATCCCTTTTCGAGTGAGTGACGCACTGGTGTCAAAAAACCACATAAATTTTTCGTTTGTTTGCGCACGTGAACGCAAAATTTTCTTCGCGCAACCATATTTTCTTTATCGAGTTATGTCAGTGGGATGCTCCACTTAAAGCGGGCGTCGCACGAGACCCGACGAATGACTAAATGAAACGACGAATCAGCTGACGCTCGATGCTGAAATACATAAAATCATTGAGAAGAACAGGATTTACAAATTTACAAATTTCACGATTCCCGTCGAGTAAGTGCTTAAGTGTGTGTATACACACTCACGCGCACTGCTCACGAATAATTTATGTAATGTCAAGCGTATCGCTTCTCGTTTCTTCCTGTCCCTCTTCATCGCTCGCTTCTCTCGACGGTACTTCTTATTTATTGGAATGTCCGTGCGATAAAGAATGGTTCCTTCGAAATGGTGCTAAGATTGTAGCGAGTTTATTTTTAGTTTATTCGATTATAAGGTACTGTATTCTAATCCCGGTCAATTTGACTTCCAAAAATATAATATAATATAATAATTTAAATGTCTTTTTTTAAAACCTTCTACTTTTATTTCTTGAGCAATTTTTTTCAACTAATGTGTTTTTCATTAATTTTGTTTGAGAAACCTCGATAACATATGGACTAACTTTTCTTAAACGCTTTTACTATTTTAATAAAATAGAAATTTCAGAAACAGAAAACAAGAAAATAAAAACAATTTAATGAATAAATGCATTTTGTGAACATTTTCTTGAAAGATCTTAGTTGCTTTATCGGTTACTATCAAAAAATATAATAATGTCGATCTTGTATCATATTTCCAATTATGCACTTTAACAATTTTTTTTTGTTTAAAGACGTATTTTTGATTGTATCTATTATATAAAAATACTTAAAATTAAAAGTATTCTTATTACTGTATCCTTTACTCGATCAATATCAATTCTTCCTGGTAGAGATTAACATTGATATCGTATTATAAAGTCTTTTTGATTTCAGGTTGTAACTTAAATACTTTTTTTAAATTATTAAAATTTTTTATTCGCTCCTCTAAAAGTATTAATTGCAGTACGTGATCGGTAAAATAGTTTTCAATCTCTCGAATAAATCATCGATATTTCATAAAAAAACCAATGCATCTCTTTTACTTTCACTCTCTTACCCTATTTTTCTTAATTCTGAAAAAAGTATCGACCAGATATTTTTATCAAATGTAACGGTTATTTTGAAGAGCAAGTAGACCAAAATAGATGCGACATCAATAGGGTGGGGAAGATTGAACTTAAGTAAGTGAGAAAATTAGACTGACAGGGTTCATTTACTCAGAGTTTGTTGACGCTGTGACAAACAATTCGTACTGATAGTATAATAGTGATTGCCCGAGAATAAATTATTCTGATTTAATAAGTTTAAACTTTTAAATACAAATTTTTTTAATTTTAATATTTTCAGGTAGCTAATTAAGTTTCCTTGAACGAAATAAATAATTTTAGTAAATACGAATCAGCTTTAGTCAATATTGCATTTGATATAAAATATAACGTGAAATTCATTTCAATACTATATATTTAAAAAAAACATTGAAAAATTTAAAAACACATATTTATAGCGTAATTTTATTCTAAAAATGATATAATTTTTTATACGTGGATGGAGTAGTTTAACAATGATTACTTAATCGTAATCATTTACTTACTCATTTTCTCCACGTGTCTATTCTAATTTAGAATACAAAAAATGGTTCAAAGAAAACTCTAGTTGAATAAAAACAAACTTTAATTTAAAAAAAAAAATTGGAGAATAGAGTTTTTTAAACATAACTTTTTAAGGAAAGTAATTAGTAAAATTAAACAGTTTTTTTTACCAAAAATATAGAATTCTGTTATTAATAATAATATTAATAACAAAAATGTTCGTTTAGTCAATAATTTCATATCATAAAATCTTTAAGTTTTATATTTTATATATACCTGAAATATTACCTTGAAGAATAAAAATATAAAATTAATAATTTACAAAAATATATAATAATATTTTCAACCAGTAACCATCATCCGTAAATAATTTATAAAGCTTATTCGGTTATATTTAAAAAAATCCATAACGTTAATTCTCATAAAAATTATATTTTTTATGCAATTAAAAGCAGTGAATTATATACTATAACGAATATCCCAACGAGCAAATATGTATTCGAAAATATAATTTTTTCGATATCAGAACCAAAGTTTTTTTTAGTACTTTAATTATTATAAGGACAATACATTTTTATAGATGTTTAGTAAACAAATGTCAAGATTATCAAAATTTTAATTAGTTACGATTTTTTAAATATCTTATAATTTCTCAAAAAAATCTTAATTATACATAGATTTCGTAAAAGCTGATAACAACTTAAGCATTAAGACAATATAATTTAAACACATTGATTAATAATAATTCGGAATCACTTGCGTACGTAATAAACCCAATTTTGAAAAAGTGAAAATCCGATATAAAATATCTATAAATATGAAAAATACCTTCGAAATTTCAATTAATATACTTTTCGCAAAATAAAGAATTTTTTCAACCGAGCAAGTTACAGACAAACATCCTGTAATATTACCTACCGTTTTTGATGACAAGCACGCGTCATTGAGATACAAGTGATGCGTTTCCCATCGTCTCAGAAATCTGCTAGACAGTATTTTGCTGACCAAGGTCCTCGTGTGGTTCAGATAGCACACCTGGATGTCCCCTTCCTCGATTGGCTTGAACCTCGGTCCCGCCGGCCCAGGACTGGGACTAGGACTGGACGATCCACTGGTGCTGGAACATCCGGCGCTTTGTCTTTCCAGATTCGGACAGGATCTCGCCACTGGTAAGCAGCTCGAAGTCTCCAATCCACCCTCCGGTTTCAAATGCGACTTCATAGCGACCGTTTCGTTGCTTCCCGCTCGCTTCTCCTCCTTGAGCGAGGAGGTCTCCTCGAGGATCCCCGTAGGCGTACGATCACCGCTTCCGTGAGTTTCCGTCGACAACTGGGGCGAACTAGTGCTGGTACTTTCTTGGCGCATCGCCCCCCCGTTGACCGATAAGAACCCGTAATACGGGACTGGACTGCCAGTGGCCAAGCCAACGGTGGCAGGTGCCGCGGGGCTGGATGGCAAGGACGAGGCATCCTCGGGCTCGGTCTCCTCGAGATTGCACGTATCCTCTTCGTCCACGTCAACTTCGTCGTCATCCTCGTCGCTGAATCCGTTTTCTATACCTCTGAGTAACATACTCGTTGAACCCGTTGAGTAATGGCGTTGAGCGTGTTTGGGTGACAGGGCCATGAGTTTCCGTTCATGGTGATGGTTCTGGTGGTTATGGAGATTCTTGGAGCAGGAGGAATCGCTGGCTGGCGATGGCGAAGCCGAGGAACTTCCAGCCTCGCCGTTGCTTGAATTCGAGGAATCGGTCGAGCGCAATCTCAAGAGCAACTTTCGGCGCCATCGTCCCCCGGACTTGGTAGTATTGGATTCGTTCGCGTGCTGCTGCTGAAGAAGGCTGGTGAATCCGTTCTCGTCGACGGTGGAGTTGGCATCGTCGATCAGTGAACTTGTATTAGAAATGGTGGTTTTATTGTTATCATCGCTGGTGAAAACGATCGTCGGAGAAGCAAGACAATCGGGCCCTGGTGACAAAAGTTCGCTGTCCAGGTAGTCGCTTCGGATCCCGGGTAGAGTATCGGTACTACTCGCCTCGGATAATTGATCGATATATTGAATGGAGGAGGATCCAGAGCCTTCGCTGGTCGCCTCGGAGCTGCGTCGCTTGGACTCGGAGCACTTGGAGTTGAGGGGGTTCGTAACTACGCTGCGAGAAGCTCGCGAAAAAGGATTCTGGAAGCAATACATCTCTTCTTCTTTTTCGGTGATTCTACGAGACGGATATTTACCAAAAAATGTCGCTAAAAAATGTACTTTTGCAACTTCGTTAACATAGAAAAAAACTTGAATCTCCAATTATAAATCGAGTACTAAAATTCAAATTATTTTTTTTTCAATTTTCTATATTTTCTATATATTTCACCTCTTATCGATCATTTCGTTATCAATATCGGAATTTCATTCCTCAAAAGTAGAAAAAAATTTACAAGCGTCAAATGTATCAGCAGCGAGTTTTCTATCTCGTAAATAATAGCATACGAATATACTTATATCCCTTCCTTTCGGCGCTTTACCGCTCGCGAGCCTCTCGAGCTGATACGATATTGTATCAACAAATAATTCGTTATCGGCGCCTTTAACGCGCTCTCGCGTACTTGTTTACTCGCTTACGTGACTGGAGCAGGAATCGCCAGGTCGGCGACACAAAAATGTATGCAGCAACGATAGCCAATACCTCCGTCGAGCGTAAGTTGCACCGATGCGCTCGTTCCGAGTTACGCCTCGGATGCGCGTATTTACCAAAAATCTACGGATTGATCAGATCTCGCAACCCATGTGTATCCTTGTAAGCGGGTGTGCGCGTGAACTCGATGCTTCGAGACTCCGTCCCTCTCGCACTTTCGAGTTTCGGGATCGATGCGAAAATGCCTCTCGCCGTTGTCGACGTCGCTCGCTCGCCTCTATCGCTATCTATTCGTGTCTTTGTATATTCACAAAGCACCCGGGAGAATTCTCCGGCACTGCTTAATTGGATCACTCGTCGACTTACTTCCCTCGCTATCCGTATATCTTTTGACGCGCTGGGCTTTTCCCCACCTGGCACCCTGAAAGTTCGAAAGCCCTTGGGAAAGAAAATGCTTAAAACTCCCGGTGACTCTGGAAGATCGTCTCCTGCCAATTCAAATAAATTTTCGACACCGACGTTTTTGACAATAAGACGGATATCTGCTTTTGCTGCTTGCGAGGCTGGAGCTTGAAGCGCGACTTGGGCATCGTCGAATTCGCGAAACGAAAGTCGTTCCTCGCGACCGAGGACTTGACGCGATGAAACATCGTCCCGCCGGTGTTTCCCGGTCTCGAGCCCAATCCGATCCCGCGTTCACCCACGAGAGAAGAATCGTATAGCGCGACTAGCCGAAAAAGCCAGCGATCGGTAAAAATCCACGCTCCTATGTATAAATCACGCGCGAGCTGTCATCCCGCGCATCCGTGTAACGAGAACGTTCTCTTCGTGGCCGCTGTTCCGAGGGCCGTGGGCACTCCTAGAGTCCGGTGCTCGTCGACTCGCGTGGCCTTCCTTCCCGGAGTTATCCTCTATATCGGTTGGAATAAAAGGGCTCCGCTCTCGCTGAGACCGGAAGGTAAAGAGCGAGGACAAAACGTCCAGGACTCGGCGACCTCTTCCCCGAGGACGGAGGGTCTCGTGCACACACGCGCACACACACACTGTATACACGAGAGGGCGAGGTTGACGAGTCCGGCGGGTGTACACCGCGTAGACGAGGACGACGACGGCGACGACGACTTCGGAGCTCGGTACGACGAGACCTTCTGCCGTCGGCGGCGACCGCGCAACTGCGGCTACTGACTTCGCGCACGATAATAAACTCGCGACGAGGACCGACGGCGTGTACACGCCGGCGCCCCCCGAGTCGATACAGTCGAATTCGAGATCGCGCGCACAACTCGGCGTCTTTCCCTCCTACCGTCTGCTGCGCTCTATACTTACGCGCGCTCGTATGTAACGCTCCGGGAGACAGAGAGAGAGAGAGAGTGTGACGGGAAGGGAGAGATAGGAAGAGGAGGAAGGCGGAGGCTGCGGAAGAGATCGGGAAAGACCGACGGATTTTATCCGTAATTTACGCTTCCTTTGGAAATTCTAGTGATATTGACCTATATTTATGTTTGTTCGTTGGCAGGACGACGGCGAGTCTCCGTCCGAGTTGTTTGGTGGGCGTACATCCTTCGATCTTGTTGTAATTTTTGTGCTTTGCGTTTATCGTCCGTCTTTTATTTTTCGAGTAAACCGCGTTGGACGGACGTTATTTTGTACCTTTCTTCTTAAGTTTGCGGTATTACTTGATGTGTATGCGCGTTATCGTCGATACTTCTTTAAAATTGATCCGAATGTAGAAGATTGATATCGGCTCCTTGACACTTTTCAAAATATTGTCGTACGATAAATTAAAAAAAATGATGAATATAGTTTGACCTAGAATTTCGATCTTGCAACCCTTAAAAGACTTTGTATTTATTTTTTCCGATTTATAATTCTCATAAGAAGATAATTTGGAATTTAAATATAGTTTACGTTATTGTTGATATAGGATTAAATTTAATAGAATTTTTTACGTTCATTTTTTAATTCTTTAATTCTGCATAAATAATTTTTTCGATAATTTTTTATTATTCGGTTACATGTAAAACATAATGAAAATTGATTTATACAATAATTTATCATTATTTTACTAAAAAATTTTTTAGGTTAGATATCATCGCTCTATTATACAAAAAAGTGTCATGTTTAATAAATCATTATAAACTTAAAATTATTAAATTATTGAACATAATTTCATCTAAATGTAAATATAAAAAGAATAACGATTCTATACATCTATAATTTTTAACATTGACTTTATTCATATTTAAAAAAAAACTGGTAATAAATTTTAATCGGAGTAAAACTCAAATCTATATGAAACTATCGCGATACGATATCTTTTTATCTATCGACTAAGTTCGTTGCTCGAGTTATTTGATAAGTTGCGGATATATTTGAGGTTATGTATTTATAACATTTTATTTTTGGATCTAATTATTTTGAATTTAAGCAATGTTCTTATTTTATAAGATATGCCATTTTATTTTCATATTAGCTTTTTAAATTAAGAATGAATATTATTGATCGATAAAAAACGAAAATAAAGTAATATTAAATTTAAATAATAAATATAATGATTAAAAAAATTATTATTTTATTAAAAAGTTTCTGAAATTTATCTTTATATACTTATACAAAAGTATAAAATGTTCAATTATTGTTTGTAACACGCTTATACTGCTAATACTAAAAACTTCTATGAAGTACTTAGGAATTCTCTTACTTTTAGCTGGTATTAGAAACTTTAATAATTAACATTTTTATCAACCCAACGCTTTTAACACTTTTTACCGTATTTACTTTTCATATTATTATAAAATGTAAAGAAATTCATCAGATTCGTAAAACATATAATAAATATTTTAGTTTCGTTCAAAATTAATTGATTCAATACTTCATTAAGTAAAAAACAGTAACGAAATAGTA
This sequence comes from Dolichoris vasculosae, assembly GCA_018907195.1. Lineage (NCBI taxonomy): Eukaryota > Metazoa > Arthropoda > Insecta > Hymenoptera > Agaonidae > Dolichoris > Dolichoris vasculosae. The sequence goes on from JACCHY010000001.1 coordinate 2,460,458, forward strand.
AAAAAATAATTTTTATTTATGTCGATATTTCCAAAATATTAAATTATATATACTTATTTATATATATACATATATATAAATGAAAGTCACAGTGGATTAAAATATGAATAGGCTCATATTATTAAAAGTATTAGGTTTAATATATTTTCTACTTAATACAAAATTATCATTCTACCTTTGACTTACAATTGATATGAAATATAAATTATTTGCATACTACCAGTTAATCGCAATTGCAACATCCATACTAACGTAACAACGACGTACAATCGTTGATGAGAAAACTATCGAGCAGGTGCTCGAAAAAACTGTGAAGCAAATGAAAATTGTATTGCGGGATAAAACATCCATCAACCGCAAGGTACGGAGACAAGTACTAAAGGAATCAAGAGAAATATGCGTTAATACCAAATTGTTCGAAGTACGCAAACGTAGACGCGATATCGCTTAAGAAAGACGAGGAAAGTCTTTCCCAGTGTGCATCGACTACGAGCCACTCAACAAAGTGGTACTAAAAAAGCCTACGCTGATGTCGCTGATCGATGAGATACTGGATGATAAACCCCCGAAATGGCTTTTTCCACGTCAGTCTCCAACGTCAGTCTCCAGGACAATACCGTGGTTTTACCATGGTTCGTCTATTCCCAGAATTGTTTGTTATGTTTAAGCGATGCGTCACATACGTCTTTGAGAATGTAATTAATCAAAAAATCTTGATCCTTGCGAACGACGAACTGATAAAAAAAATAACACTGGAAGTTTGAGACTAAGGTCTGAAAGGTTTCGAAACGCGAAATACGTTACTAATTTCGGATAGAACTTGAGATGTAGTTATTTTCATAAATGATAGAGCAAGTTATAACATAATGTAATATACATCCTGTGGAACTAGTCAAGTCAAAAGGTATTTTTATTTTCTTTATGATTCTTGGCATATTTTGTAAATGATTTTCATCGACACAATCTCAACAACATTGCCGGCAATTTCGAAGATAAAATAAACCGAAACTAAATAAATACAATACACTGTTTTAAAGTGCAGAGACTGCAGATGTTTCTTGGAAAGAAGAAACTTATATAACGAAGGCAATCAAAGGAGTAATGTAAAGTATATTGCAGAAACTAAAAGTGAGTACGATTACACCGACTATATTGCAGAGATAACTCGTGCAGAGCTTCAGGACACTCGTAAATGTATTAACTCAAAATAATAAGATCAATTTCGGATGAGATTAGCTTCATAAATAGAGTATAGGCGATGCCAAATATGCCACCGGGAAAATGAAGAGAGAAATCGACGACTATGCGGACTTTTCAAGGAAGAGAAATAGTGTATGAAACGATGTATTGACGCATAAGTAAATACTTATAAAAAAACTAATGATATTCTTAGAAATAATGTTTTTAATACTAATGTAAATGGTAAAATTTTAATTTAAATTATACATAGTTAATTTTAAAAAATAAGCTTTTAATATCTATAAAATATAAAAGGTTAAAATATGTAACCGATAAAATCAAAAATTATCGACCCGTAAATTTCTTGCTCAACAAAATATATATCGTTATGTATTTATTTAAATTTTCATCCTTATACATGAATTCATATATCACGAATCAAAGCTTTAAAAATCAGAATTCGTGGAATATTCGGAAATAAGAAAAAAATTAATGTTTATCATAAAATAATATATTTGTAAAACTATTATATAATAATTCTTTAGTAAAAAATATATGTATTATATAAGTATAATAAGTGTAATAAGTATTATTTTTGTATTTTATTCATTCATATGATAATGATGAATTATTCAATTTTTTATGAAGGATTGTAATCTAACTTCTTTATTGTATTAAAATATTTTTTATTTAAAACTTGTTAGAGAAATGACTTGATCACATATGCACTTTTAAGTCTTCGATTACGTCCGCTAAAGAAACAATAATGACTGTAATTTTATTTGGACGGATGCATCGAACCTGCCATGTAATCTTCAATCTCCTTGACACTGCAAAAAAATAATAAATATGACATTAGTTATAAAAGACTTTCTTCTTTTCGTATTATAAAATATTATAATATGTTAAGTTATTATATTATAATCCTTTATTACTGTTAATTTAATTATAAAAACAAAATTTATTACAAGTGAAGAGAATTTTAATGTATTCCAATACATATTTTTTCTTTATAACTACTTATCCTACTATAATAATTTAATTCTTAATTTAAGTTTGACAGTATATTCAAAATATTACAATGAAATACTACCGAAAGTTTAAAAATAAGTTATTCTTCCTTTATAATGTTGCAGAAATATTAGTTTATGATACTAACTTATTTTTAAAAACACTACATATTTTAAACATATTCTATTTTCCATTAGTTAAAAAAAAGTTTCGTATTTCATTATCAGGAAAATTTTCAAGAAATTTTTTTTTCCTGTTTTGTTCTATATTGTTAAAAAAAACTTTAATATATTACCAAGAAAAGTATACCATTAATAAAGTTTAAAAATACTTTTTAGAATAAATAAATTCGTTTTTTTAATTAATTATTATTGAACTGCAAGTAAAAATAATTAATTTAAAGTAAATGAAAAAATAAGTAGTAATAAATATAATAACAGTATTTAAAATATGTTGACTAACAGAATATTAAATTCTAAATAATATTATCGTATTTTTATAAACTATAATTAAATATTTTTCATATGATATAAAATATATATTGTTGAAATTTTTAAATTAATACATAAAGATGCAAATCTAAATTTATTGACATAACAAAATAAATATAGTACATTATGATTACTATCATTTTAAATTTAAAAAAACTTTATCTTATGTATGTTTAATACTCTTGTTACTATTAATATATTTCAAGTATTCGTTATGACTTTTCATACTCTTAAATATTATACAACTTATGGGAAAAACTATTGATAAAATAACACGGAACAAATTTAATAGTCTTCTTAACATTGACCACAAGGCCAATAAACGCTTTTTGCTATTGGTTTTATTATTTATATATGCAGATAGTAAACAATATATTTTATAATAAAAAATGAAAATTAAGATCGGTTATATATTTTTTAAATATCATTTATAATCAGTTATTAAATCAATTATGAGTTTTAATGGATTGATTATTTAGCTTAATTAAAATGTATTCCCATGTATTTCCTAATAAAGCTAAATTTAATAAAAAAAATTGTTTTTTAGTTTTTATAATTATATTAATATTGTAATTATTTTAAATATTAATCAAATAACCAGTATACATACTTAAAAATTAATGCAAAAATTCATAAATTATGTTTAGGAATTAGTTAAATGATTCAATGTATTTTATATTAGAATTTAATGCGATATAAATTTTTTACCAATTACACGTTTTTCATTAAATTTAAGTCTAAAGGCATTTATTGATTAATTAATCAATATTCTTACTATACCGGTTAGTTTTGTACATTTCTAGGTATTGTAATATGAAAAACTCATAAATATTTCAAAAGTTCTTACCTATAAAATAAAATTAAAAAACTTTGAAATATTCAAAATTCTTTCAAATTTTAAGTACCTACATTTATAATAAAATGTAATGTTTTTTATATCACTATCATACTTTATATATTTAAAAAGACTAAATAAAACTACTTTTATATAAAATAGAACAAATTTTTAAAAACTGTTTCTATTGGTCGAGTTTCTCATGACGTAATACCTATGTAAATAAGTATTCTGTTATATTGACTTTGGATTTATGACATGTATTGTTCAATTTAATACTGACTAAATATGCTATAAAATTGGAATCTGATATTGTAAAGAAGATTCGACAAATTTAATAAAACTTGATTCTTTTGTCATTTTGAATCACCTGAAGGAAGACAATAGATTTGTTAATGTCGAAATATAAATATATTTATATAACTGTTATTCAGCGATGCATGTTTATCAAAAAAATATTTATATTTTATATACATTGTTTTTCTTTTGAATATAATAAATTGAAATACTGTTATTTATCTATTATTTTTTTATTGTAAACATTTAAACAAGAGTATTATTTTAAATAACACCTTTTAAACATTTAAAACTAATTAAACTTTCAGGATATTAGAGTCGTTTTAAAAAAAATATTGTAGTTTTATTTTCAAAATTAAAATTTGCCTTGATCTTTAATTCTGGTATTACACAATTATATAACAATCAACTGTATTTTTATTAAACAATATTTATTAAAAAATGTTATATTTTAATTTCTGTCATTTTTCTGAAATAGAGTAGAGAAACGTTATAATGTGTAATTATTTTCAACTATCGGTCTATAAAAACGTATAAATAAAAAAGTTATGATTTTTGGTATACAAGACAATATAAAAAAGAACTTTCGATTCATACAACGCAATGATGCATAAAAAATTACTGAAGTACTATTATCCGTTTTTAAAATTTTTCCAGGAGTGACTCTTAAACATAATCGATTCATCATAAATGTAACTGAATTTGATCTACTAATATTGTTCCAATAACTCGAGTTGAGTTTGAAGGGACGTAAGTGTTCGCTTCTCATTACCACGTTTGTTAACATTTGTGAAGAATTGATGGATGAGACGTCCGCTATTATTTTGTATCAAAAAACATTCTTCCTTATGATTAAAATTTATATTTTAAAATTCATAATACATTGAAACGATCAAAAAATACAAAAAGATATTTGGCTTTTAAGGACTAAATATTTATTAACGTTAAAAAAAAGACGAAAAAAGAAGATTTTTCATCATTTCATTCATCATTTCAGTATTTTTTACATTTTTTATAATTGTCATCTAACGTTACTTAATACATTCTTTATTTATTTCCCCAACATTATTTCTCACTTAGAATTTATCTAACTCAAAAGCAACTATTAATCCGAAACGCAAAATATCACCGTAACAATTCTGATTTAAAATCTCTTATTATTTCCTCCCAGTTTTTACTTGTTTCCTACTCTACTTACGATATTGTATACTTTATTAAAAAATTATTCAGATTTTCTATCATAGTAATGCATATTCAATTCGTATTCCATTGTCATATTAAACAATATTGCAAAGCTTCAAACATTTATATATTATATGCGTGAAAATAAAAAAAGTATAAAATAATTTAACATTAAACGATGTGAAGATCAGTTTTGATTAAATAAAAAAATATATACATATTGTTCTTACAATAAAATATTTAAATACTCTGAAATAAAATAAATAAAATAAATAATACTTACTCTATACTAAGTTATTGTATATTATTACTTGTAATATTGAAAACTCATTTTTAACAAAATTTCTATTTTACTACTTATTATATTTTTATTAGTTATCAACTTTTTAATATTAAGGATTTTTTAAAAATTATTTTCATAAGTTTGGAAATTTTTCAATTGATCGGTATTAATAACCATTTAAAATAATAGTATATTAGTATATAAAAAATTAGAATCGTATAAATAAATTATAAATTTAAAATGACTAAATTATTTAAAAATACTTAATATGAGTAAAAAGACACTACAGTTCTGTTAAAAAAAATACCTTTTTATGAATAAGATAATTTACGGTATGAAAATAAAATATATGAAATTATTCCGTTAAAATACATTTAAATATATGAAGGTTTTGATAAATTTGATTATTGTCATAAAATTTTCGTAATAATAACAAAAATTTAAAATTAAAAATAAAAATACAAAAAAGCAATTATGTTATATTATACAAAACAATAATTTATAATCTCTCTTAAATTTGAGTTTAATTAACTATAATTTTATTTTTCGCACGAACAAAAACGAATATAAAAAAATGAAAGTAGGAATTATAATATGTATGATATGCTATGACAAAAAATGAATATATAATCCCACATAAATACGGTATCACACTTAATTCTTACAAATAATCCTGTTTTTAATTGATTAATGAAGGATATATCTATTTCGGATACTTTATTATAAATTTAATATAAGACATTATGTTGGATTATTTTTGTTTATTCAATATTATTAGAATAAATTTATACTCTTAAATTTGAAACTACAAAATCAATTTTTTACTAGTATAGTTATATAAAACATACAAAAATATATAGATTTTTTAAGCTATCAATGCTAAAACATCATTTGTAATTGTCATTGATCATTTGATAAAATAACTATACATTTACAAACATGTATTATTATAGAGTAATAATTTATGCGTCAAATATTGATCTATAGTATGTTGTAAAAAATTATTTAAAATTATTTTTCATAAAATTCTTGTATTAATTTAAATTGAAGTTTTAAAGTAATATTTTTACCTAATACTCTAAAATTACAGATGTTTCGAAAATATACTCTAAATATATTTTTCTCTTAATAAAATATTTTAAATAAAATTGTTGTTATATTATAAAAGTTCAGATCAATAGAATTCAAGATCAATCTTTATCTTATTGTTAGAACATACAAGTTATTATTTAATTTTTCAAAGAGATGTAAATTAGCAACACTTTCTTAGATCAAAAAAAAATAATATAATTTAACCGATTTGAATAAAAGAACTAATGAAAAAATTTTAATTTATCACTGTATTTAAAGCCATAGAAATTTTAAAACATAAAATATGATTCCTCGTTAATATATACTTTTCTTTTATAAATTTTCTGAATAATTTTACAAATGTATGTTGTTAAACTATTTTTAAATGAAATAAAATAATGTTAACGAATAAGGCTAATTACTTTTTCTTAAAGAAAATAATTTTTATAAATTCATTTGTTTATTTTGCAATACATATATTATGTTAATTAGATGTCAAATTTCGAAAGTAAGTGTGTACTATTAATATTGGCATAACACATTACTTAATTTTAAATATCGCTTATTCAGTAAACATAATTTTGAAAATTTATAAAAGTTCGAAAGAATCAAATAAGAACTATCATTAATGCTAACTGCATTACTATTAATACTAATCTCGTAGAATGAAGTTTCAAGGGATTTGTCTGTGCAGTTTAGAATTCACGTCATAAAATTTATATAACCGTATATTTTTAACTCAATTAAGTTTCAAGTAACAGACCGAACTAAGATTCACCTTCGGTCGTTACGTAGACCCTTGAATACGCAAAACGCGTTAGATTAAATGTTTATTTTAACTTACGTGCGCGGAACGACTGACAGGAGTTCGGTTCCCGTTTCCGTGATCAACACGTCCTCTTCTATACGTACACCGCCCGCACCACGAAAACGCGACAACACATCCCACACAATGAATTTGGACTGCTTTTCGTCCTCCTGAGCTTTATTCAACAGCTGCAAAATAAAAAACATGCACTTGTTTTGGTTTATCCATTTCATTTCTATACACAATCTCGAGTAGTTTAGAAATTATATATTTAGAACGCGGTATTGATTCTACATATTATTATGTCATTACAAAAACATTAAGCATCAATTTTTATAGTTTGATTCTTTACTAAATATTTTGCTGAAAATTGCGATAATCTTGTTTTTTATACAATGTAATTTAATCACAACATTTAAAGCATTAAACACAAGATTTCTAAATGAGTAGATCTGTTATTATTTTAGTCGAAAATAATTTTAAACATATCTGCGAATAAACATTTAAACATTAGTATATTTTCTATATTTAATCATTAATTTTAAAATCATTTTAATCGTCGTTCAATCCTTTCAAGACAATTGAATATTAAATTAATTAAATAAAAAATATCATCATTAAACAAATTTGATACACACACTTTTAATTTGTACTTATAGTTAAAATATATATTACGTATTACAACAACTTTAAAAAACTTAAACAATTAAATATAATACTGGTTTAAATTTGAACTTGAATGCCTTTACATTGTAGCGTTTTCTTTATAGTTGGTTGTCTAAACTTAGAACTTAAATTCTACGGAAGAATATACCCTATCTATGAAATAACAGCCGGGCTCAACAGTTAGAACCATGCCAGCGAGTAGAGGTCGAGCAGTTCTCAATTTGTTGAGACCAGGTTCCGTGGATCGCGATGGATTATTAGGTAAATAACCGCCGACGTCGTGGACGTCTAAACCAAGCAGATGCCCTAAACCATGAGGTTGAAAAACGGCATTCAAACCAGCTTTGATCATGTCGTTTACGTCTCCTTGAAGCAGACCTCCTTTTTTGAGAGCTTCTAACATAACTCGATTAGCTAGCAAATGCATATCTGTCCATAGAACTCCCGGTTTCGCCGCTTTCAACACAGCAGTTCTTGCGTCTAATACGGCATTATAAACAAGTTTTTGATCCTCGGTGAATTTACCATTGGCAGGAAAGCTACACGTTATGTCGGCTGCGTATCCACAGTAATTTCCTCCCATATCGAAAAGACTAAATAAAAAACAAAATAAAAAAGATTGGTGTCAATTGTAAGTATCGCATATTTATTGCGAATAGTTTAATAAAAACTTAAATGGTTAGAATAATATATAAAGAGATTACTATTCAAATAAATAGATCTTAAGCTTACCACATATCACCATCGTGAATAACTTTACTATTGGGAGCTCCAGCATGTCCGTAATGTAGAATTGCACTGTTGCATCCAGAACTGCATATACAAGTATATGAAATGTGTCTGCAACCTCCCACAGAGTAGATGTAGTGTTGAAAAACTGATTCAGCTTCCAACTCCAGTATTTTTGGATGTACCATTCTCATAACAACTTTGTGAGCTTCTGAACTTTTATGTGCAACATATCGCAGAACTTCCACTTCTTTTGGAGTTTTTATCACTCGACTGTAAATAAAAAAATTTTATTTATAATTTAAAATTTTTCTTTTTTTGTTGATAAGAATGTATTAAATAATATACAAAAAATACTTTTTTTATATATTTATTTTTATATAATGAAAATGTGTTTAATTATTTAATATAATTTTAATACCGAAATTTATCAAAGTGCTTCGTGAGCTGTACCAAATGCAGTAGTTAAATATTTTTCCAATTTAACAGGTTCTTTGTATAATTCAGTTAAAATAGTAAAATCAAGTGGCATCACTCTAAGTCCTATTCTTCTCAAATGCTTTATTTTCATTGCTTGTTCACCTATTAATTTGGTAGAATTCCAACAGTAATGATCCGGTAACATTATAAGTACTGCTGTATTTTTGTTTTCTTTTTTTGTCAAATCTACTTCTGATAATGGTTCGGAACTGATGTTTTTATGAATTAAAGCATCCATTGTATATAACCCTGCTGCAAAATTTTTTAACATAACATGCCTACGTAGTTTCTTTTTTTCACCTGCTAATTTTCTTAAACCGGGTTGAATTTTACTAAGAATCTGCCTAATTCTTGGATCGATGAATTCTGGATTAACTTTATTAGGACATTGTAATATAGGACCTTTATAGTCTCTACACTCTATTGTCATTGCTATATCCAAAGTGCACAATTGATCTCTTAAAATATGTATAGTTCTAACATCCTTTTCCGAATGTAATTTATGTAAAAATTCTGGAGAAAAAATCAGGTCTTTATATTTAAGAAAATATTTATCTAAATATGCACTAGATAATAAAATATATAGTACATCGTGTACTTGACATTCTAAAAACTTTTGTTCTAATACATTATCAATAATTTTCCAAAAATTGTCATTGTTGGGATGATAATTTAATTTTCCAAAAGCACCAATCACATCGATTAATGAAGATAGTGGAATATATTTTGAATACATCACAAGATATTTTTCTACTCGTTTGCAAACAGGTACATTTCTGACATTAACATTTGAAAAATAAACAATAATAGTTGTGATAAAAATATAATCATTTTGTGTCAATTTCTTTTTAGCTAAAGCTAGTTGAATTGATTTTTCGATGTTAGCATTTACAAATTTTATATCATTCAGGATTTCTATAAATTCTAAGAAATGATACTTTGAAAGTGATACCAAATACAAATTTGCCCATTCACCAACACATTTCAAAACTACGGGTGAATCAAAACCATTTTTGAATAAATTTAATATATCAAACATTTGAAATATTGTTAATTTATGGTAATATTTTATCATTTTTTTTTCTATTAAAATTTGCATTCTTTTTCTACTTTTCTTCATGTGAGTTAGTAATTTAAATATTGGTACCAGATGATCGGCTAAAATATCTTCTTGTTTAATGACAAAACCAGGCCAAAAATAATCTATTGCTTCATGATATTGAAACTGCCTAAAATGCGAAAAGATAGTAATGACATCGATTAATTGCTGAATACTGAAATCTCCATTCATAGATCTCATTAGTGCTTCATTAGTAAGTATATCCTTGTACACACTATTCAATGGATTAAATTTATCTTGTAACAATATTAATAAAGCTTCTATAATTATTTCACTGTCTTTACTACTAATAAGAAATCGAACTAATTGAGTTACAACTATATGACGATTAGATATAAACTTAGCAGATTTCTTATATTTACGATGTTTTCTCTCTAAATCAAACATTTTTTTTAAAGACTGCAATGCAATTCTGCTATTTATTTCCGTGTAGACAAACGATTCTATAAGTGAAGTTTTCTTTTTAGGTGGTAAATTATTTAGATTTTTTAAGTTATCATCTAGTTTTATATTTTTTAAAACTTCTAATTCAGAATTAAATAAAATAGCGATCTGATCTATTACATTCTTTCCCTTTTTTTCTTTCATCGTAACTATTTTAGGATCTTCTTTTAAATCTACAATTTTCGAAATATGCTTGTAATTAAAACATAAGTGTTTTATAAAGGAATCTGCGTTTTTTCTTTCATCCAAAAAATTTTTATAATCACTGGTTTTCTTAATAATTATCGGTAACTCATAAATATCAAAACCTTCTTGTACGATCATCTCAGTTCGAAACATATTACCTTCTTTTAGTGCATAGTTTTGATTTAATTTTTTACATGTGCTAAATTTTAATACAAAATAATTGTTTTTTTCAAAATTAAGAAGTGCCATCCATTTTAGTACTTTATTAATCCACATACTGAAGAGCAACATAATATGTATGTATAATATCATATTACTTTTAACAATAATATATAAATAATACAAAGAAAAAATATAAAACTCTACCTTGTCAATATCAACCTATAACCTTACAATAATAAAAAACTTGGGACTTATATTTAATAAAACAGTGTCACTTATGTAAATTTTTAAATAATAAATGTCATTATATCTTCACTTAACCATCATATATTACAAGAATTTTTTTAATAAAAATCATAGCTCAGAGATACTAATTGAATTCGTGAAGTTTGTTTACATTCAATCCAACTCTTTTATATCCAAAGACAAAACTGATTCGCAACTGTTCGAATTTAGCGACAGCGCACATAGATGGCAACACGAAAGCAAAATAATGAAAACCAGCTTCGGTTCCTCCACGATTTTCAATCAACGATTTTTTTGGCTGTATCGTACTGTCCGATATAAAAATAAGACGAGTTGATTACGTACAAAGCGACCTTTTTTTTACCGAGTTGCAATTTTTCTTCCGGTTATTGACTTGGAAGTAATAGAACTTCAAAGAAATCAAAACAAACGGTTTCAATGAAATTATTTTAGTTTACTGAAAAACAAACATTTGGAAACAGGCTTTTGAAATTGATTACTTTGAAGATCAATAGAAGCAATCTTAAACAAAAAATAGAGCAATGTTCAATCATTTTTATATTATTTTCTTTCCAATATTATTACATTCATTTTAAACTTTATTCGTAATTTTTGCAATTATAAAACTACAATTTTAGAGTAACGATTTCTGTATTATTAAGTAATATTATTTCTGTAGTAATATTATGTAAAGTCTAAATTATTAAATATATTGTGCTTTTATAAGATAATTTTCCAATTAAAATATTTTGTTAGAAATTTATAATTATTTTCAAATATTTAATTTACGTTGTATCTTATCAAAAATCTAATTAATTAGTTATAAGATAATAATTATTAATTTTATATATTGTTATAATATAATACTTTTTTATTATATTAGAAAAATGTTTCTACCTTTCTTTAATCAAAAGAAATACACGTAATAATCATTTCATATTCAATGGTATTTATTAATCGAATATGTAATAACATATCTTTATATTTATTTTTAATATTGAGTATATCAAGTGTTATATAGTATAAAAATATTATCTTTTGTTTTTAAAGTTTTATAGCAACTGCATGATAATGTATTAATTTTGAATGTATAGAATTTCAACATAATAAATTATATACATAATTGCAATACGGAAAATAGATTAAATTCGCAATAAATTAAAAAAATCTGCTCGAATTTATTATAAATTATTTTTAACTGGTATCACATTCGTTGGGTAGTATTTTTAATCTCATACATCTACGTTGTTATGATTGATTTATCAATTATTGTACGAATAAATGCAGATCTTTTAATATTTATTACATTATTAGCATCTGCAGTAGTTTGATATTATTTATCATTCAATTATAAAAACTATTATTTATTAAATGTTAAAACGTAAATGTAAGAATATTCTTTTGTATGCAAAGCATATTTTCATCCAACTAGTACATAAAAATCATTTACACAAATTTTTATAGAAGAGAAAAATAAATTATTTGTGTTATAGATTATTAACTAGATTAATAACTAGATTATTCATAGTTCTTACAAATTATTAATTAAAAGTTAGATAAAACTATAAAATTATATATTAGAAAAAAATATAATCGATAGACTATTTCTAGAGAAATTATAAGATGCAATGTCCATATCAAATTATGTTTAAACATTTATATCACACGTTTATGTATACTTGAAATAGAAAACTATAATATTTAAAATAATTTTTATTTAATTTTTAATATTTTATACCTTTGTAAATAATACATTAATAAATATTTTTTAATGCTTGAATTTTACAATCACGTACTTTTTTGTAGTATAAAAAACATTGATTAATTTATAATATCAATAATTCATTATGTTTATGTTTAAATATAAAGTTTTTATAGCAAAACTTAAACTACTATTTCTATAATGATACGATTGGTAAAATTGCGCATGTTTATAATATACTATAATATACTACTTCTACACTTCACAATAAATTTGATTTTTTACGTTATATGTATGTAATTGAACCATTAAAAAATATTTATAAAGTTAGTAATCCAATTGAACAAAAATTCTTCAACCCCTGATTTTCTGAATAATTCCAAAAATTTTTCCTATACTTCGAAAACTATAATATCAGCAACTACCCATATATAAGGACTATTATGTGTAAGTACGAAGAAATAAAATGGTTTCGTTCTGAATCTTCGATAGTATAATAATGCATAGGTATTATTATCATCATTGTTCTCAATAGACTACATCTAACAAACTAATCTCTTGTACATACTACAGCAATAAATTACGTTGCTCTTGTAAAGGTAATAGTATGCATTGTGTTGAAAAAGATTCTTAAAGTAACGATGATATTTATGCTTTATAAACTGAGTTCAAGGGACAAACTTACTCAGTTTATTACTCTGATATTTCTGTGTCACTGTATTAGACCAATTCTATTTTTACGAAACGTTAATTCGCTTTCAATACACGTTCGTTCTTTCAAATGATAATACAATAAAAATATAAAATTTATAATTCAAATATTTAGATAATAAAACATATTTACCAAAGTAAAGTACGATCGTGTATCGAATATCGATCCTACTAAATACATAAAAAAATTTGACTGAGATTAATCGACCTTTGAAATATATTATCAGGGACCAAACGATTAAAAATTCTACTTATTGATAAATAAATAAGCAAGTGCAACGGCACGATAACCGGCTGATAAACTAGAGCAACCAGAGTACAAAAGGATGACGTGCAAAGTCTGGCGCTTAACGACAAATACGATTGTAACTTGGTGCATTGGACTTGGATCCGCTTCGAGATCATACGATTGCCGAGTGTTAGCAAAGGTTACAGGCACACATTTATGACTGTATACACTATTGTAAATACCGCGTATACTGCGCAACTATTGTACATAATTATTCATAGACCAGCGACAATCACACCTGACAATACATATGTATAATTCACGCGCATACCGCTTGTTAGGCCATTTAAGGGAGTTCTCCGAAACATTTATTTCTTTCAGATATATTTCAACGTATTGAGTATTCATTGAGAAAAGTTATAGGGCAGGTTAATCATAATTTCAAATCGACGATCGATGAGGAATAATGTTTCAGTGAATTGATGCATTGAATGAACGTACGCTACAATTATCATTTTACTATTTGAAATTGTAAAATTTAACAAAGGTAATAAGATTGTTAGCCAACAAAAAACATGTACAATCGTAATGAGGAGAAAATATGCTGCTTCGGCAATGGTATTCATTTGTCAGGACAAGCGGTAAAGGTTTCAATAATGCTAATGTTAAAGGAAATCGGGACAAAGGCTGACATAGTCCTGAATAACTTCTAAGAAATATATTGTGAAAATGAATACTCCTCGCTTAACTTAATCTTACTTTAAAGCAAAAATGAAAAAAAAAACCAAATGGAGCGTAAAAGCTACTAAATACCGATTTATTTTGAATTCGCCGAATAAAATTTGAATCAAGTTTTCTTGACAAAAGAGTTAAATTCATATTTCTGAATCAATATACCTTTGTACTTTTAGTAGACATCGATCTAAAAAATTTCTTATATAAATAAATTTTGTACTGTATCTAAAGTATATTTCTGTATAATAAATGACCACGATGAATATATTTCTCTTATACTACAAAATAGCGTTTAAATTATATTTTATTGAAAACTATTTTGTACGAATTCTGATAATAGATAAAATAAATTCGTATATCTAATCATTTATTTGGAATGTTTCATAATAAATTAACGCGTGTACGCTATATTAATGTTAATATATAAGTAAATAATTCCAGATAAAAAATAATTACTAATTAATGAACATATATCGGTAAATTTAAATGATCTAATTGAAATATAATTTTATTTTGAAAATAATATTTAGGAGCCAATATAATTTCTCATAAATGTTTTTGAGAAAACACTACTCTACCAAAATAAGTTTGTTTCGAATATTATATTAAAAAGTAGTAAGACAATTTTAACGTTTGTTATATGGGATTTAAACAATGTGATTTACAATAAACTATTCAGCAAAATAAAAAATTATATGAATAATTGAAAAGGATTGTACATGCTTAGGTAATAAATTATGTTTATTGTTTTAAATGACCTTTATTTTAAATAAATATATGTAAATATATATTGAGCTATAAAATCAACATAATTAAAATTTAAAGAAACAAATAATAAATAAGATACGATATAATAAACAAAGTATAAATAAAATAATTAATTCACATAATTAAGATAAAATAATAAAACAGTAGAGAAAATTCGAGTCGAAATTATACCGATAAAAAAAAGTTAAAATGAATTAATGTTTTATACGTAAAGGAAAATATAATTGGAATTAGAAAATTCATTTTCGAAAGGTATACAAAATTAAAAATTTGTTGAGAAAAGTTGCTTTAAATAGATACAATTAAATATAAAATTAATACTTGCGTGAGTTTTTTTAAATTGAATACAGAAAAAATGGTATACAATAATAATGTATGTGATTTTATTTTAAATAACTTGCCTGAAAAAAAGTAATTTAAACCATCTTTCTCACTATGATTGTTTCACTCCATTTTTTACTTAAAAAAATGAGAACGTAAGCTTATAAGTTGACTTATTTATAATTTTAATAAGCACTTGAGGGCTAAGCCTAGAAAGCTGTAAAAAGTAGAAGCAGCGTTCAATATCTTTATTTTAAATCTCACGATCTTTTTCAAACTTGAGTTTTTAACCTAAATCCTAAAGAATTGGAAGCAAATATTGATTTTTTTCTATATTGAAGAATTATTTTTCTATTGTATATATTAATTCAGATAAAAATATATCGCTTCATCATAAAATCTAAAACATTAAAAGTAGTTTCATATTTCAATCAAAATTTATCCTCTACGAGTATCACTAAATACATAAAATATATTATAATTTTATATTTTCTAGGTAAAAGCTTTTTATTTTTTATAAATGCACGGTCTGAAACTAACTATGCAATTAATTATATTCAAATTAAAAAATACCTTGATTGTAATATTAGAAGAAAAACAAGATTAGAAAGTATATTCGCTAATTTATGCGTACCTTTTAAATGCTGTAATAACGAGAAAACAGCTTGAATGTAAACAATTTTATATCCATTGTTCTGTATATTCATACTTCTTTCAACTTGATGAAAACGGAAGAAAATATATGAAGCTAATAATTATAAAATTTTAAAGCAGTAATTTAACAGTACATACGCATTTGTAAATTTTTAAGACTTTTTCATTGCAAACCTTGCTATTAATATTACTTCATTCTTGTTAACACATATTTAAATGTTCACTGAAATTTATTCAATAATTTTATGTAACCTTTTCAATTATTCAAAATTAACGGTCTATTTTTCATTATTTATGGTTTATTAATCTTTTATCGTACTTTATAATTTTATTACAATTATTTACAATACTCCAGTCATCATGTTAGAATTTTATATCGGTTGAGAAGAAAAAAGTGCAAAGTTAAATAATACAAATGAAATAGTAAATTTTTTATACGTAAAATATAAAATGTAAAATCTTTTCAGTAATTGTAATTAATTTTATAGAAAAGTATAAATTTTACAAAAATAACACTATTAAAATTGAATACATTATTAATATGTTTCAGCTTGTTAAAAAACGTAAATAATTTTCTGAAATATTATTTTTAAATGGAATAAAAAATATTTCTTTTTTTTATAATAATTTAACATATAATGCGTAATATTTATATTTAAATTAAAAAAACTATTTAATATTAAGTCTATAATTTGTATTTGAGTGTCTTCTCATTGTACAAATCGTCTTAATCATCTCAATTAATTCTATTACTAGAAATTAATTTTGCTTGATTCGTATATTTCTTTTACATACGCATGTGGCCACACGCACACACGCATGAACACACGCACGCGTAAACGAGAAACCCGCTCGTACACATATGCACACATACGTAAATATATACGCGCAAGTACGAACGTAAACACGTGCCTGTACATATGTACATATATATATGAATAATGAGAATAAATCGAAAGGGGGGGGAGAGAGAGAGAGAGAGAGAGAGAGAGAGAGAGAGAGAGAGAGAGAGAACAATGAAGGTAAATCAAGCCTGATGATAATAGATATCAAAGTTGATCAGGAACGTTGTGATTTTTAAAAAGTTATTTAGAAATTAACATCTACCTACATGCCTTTAAGATATTTCGAGCTGTTATTTTTAATTAAATGAAAGAAAGCATCTATGTAAGAAAGTATTTCAATGAAATAGTTTTTTTTTTTCTAGAAAAAAATTTGCTTGAAAAAATCCAACTACGCAATCTATTCATTTACGTGACAAAAAATGAGTTTAACCATGAAATATGATTAATTTAGATTCAAATGAAAGTGTAAAGCTGTGGAAATAAAATGAATTTGTTATTCGCTCTCGAAGCTTTTTATTGCAATGAAAAAGTATTTTTTTTTAAGTACGCATTCATTAAGAAAAATATCGCTGGTCTCGACATACATATTCGTATAAAAAGAACAGCAATGTTAGTGGCTAAAAAAGTAAACGTGTCATTGCAACGAATAGTCAAGTGTGACATTACAAAAACAAACGAAAACGATAAAATGCTAACTTGCATAACTTACCATTCACATATCTCAGGGTACAGTATTTCATTATTTACTTTAAACCTGCAATAGAACAGAAGATAATTACTCATTGTCGTATTTATTAAGACTTATATAATAAAAGTTTATTTATAATATTATTTTATAAAATAATGTTTAATGTAAAAAAGTCTAATTGTTTAACCTTTAATTATCTAATTTAAATAATGATACATCATAATAGTTCAATAACAGCGATTACCTAAAGATTTAATACGCATATATTTATTGAGTAATACTATTTATCAATACTATTATCCTTTCTTCCATTCTTTTCATACAATTTATTGAATAAAATATTTTCATACATTATGCAATGGTATTGCACACCTTAGACTTAATAGTTTAACAAATTTTAACAAGGAAATACATATTTTCATGATTATACCTTTCATAATGGCATTATTAAATTGCAGGTGTACAAACGGTAATTTAAATACTTTAAATAATATTTTAACTAATTGTTAAAAAATATGAAATATAGTTAACTATTCATAATACTACTATTAATTCGAAAATTACATTTCAAAAATATTATTATAATTATTGCTTAATAATTAAATTAACTTATTCAATATATTTCATATTGAATTTTATTTTATTTACATTTATTTACATGGAAGAGTTTTTATGTTTAATATAAAAATTTTCATTCTATTCTTAATAAAAAAACCAATAACCATAATATTTTTTCCATATATATGTATATATATTTAAATATATTTGATCGTTCTCTAATATTTTGTTTATTTACTTTTTTTTTGTTTTTTTTTCTCTGTTGTTCGTACATATAGTATACTCACTTGTCGATACCGTCGAATGTTGCTTCTTTGCTTGTCAATCCACTGTCACTGTTAACACCGTGCTACAATAAATAGACCAACAATGAGATGAGAAAAAAATATGACATAATTCTAAGATTGTACAACAAAAAATATAATGCACAGATTCTGCTCATACGTTTATAAAAGTATCGGTTAACATAACTATATTATACATTTAGAATTTTTTAACTCGATTATAGTCTTGTTTCATGAAAATATTTTAATAACATCCTGTTTTATAAATATTATACATTATATATTATTATAAATATTACATACCTAAAATGAAGTTAATAAATTATAAACTGATTGTTCGAAGACTAAATTTTTATAATTTTTATTCATTGTACTATACAAATTTAAAAAATTATAAATTAATTAATAAATAATCATGAATTAATAATTAATTTTAATAGTAAAATTGAAATACTTTTTGTTCGATCGTATATTGAATATTGAAAAAAATTATATTCTTTGCAAGATTTAATCATGTGTCATTTTTAAAAATAATGTTAAATTTATAAATTTGTACCGAAAGCATCGATCTTATAAATTATGTGTAAAGACATACACACTAAATTCTTAGATATTAAGGACCTAAACAGTGTTTTTAATCTACAACTTTATTCCGCCTTTCCCAACCCGAACAGATAATAGTAGAGACATTCATAGACTCGTTGCATTATAAAGTGTAATGAATTATATGTACATACATACATTTGCCTTTCTTTTACTACTGTTCTGATTATTGTTTATGCTATAAATTTTAATAAGGTTTATAACGATACAAAACTTAGTCGTTTGTATCATCTAGTAGTTTTTTAAAAGAACCTCGTGCACATAAGCTACAATCCTATTAGCAAGTTAAAAATATAAAATATATTCCTCAAACTTTAATTCATCAAATATTTATATGTGCATCCTATTTAGAGCACCACATTGAACAAACATTTTATCTTTATTCCACAAAATCAACACTGATGATGCGATTTAAGATCCCGATCGTACATTATGAAATACTTGGAAATAAAAAATACTTTGATGTATGCAAAACATAAATATTATTACTTTATAAAATTACAGTTTATCAATGTGTAGAAGAATTACATTGAGTTATTCTATTAAATATTTACACAATGATAGATCATACAAACACGGAAGTTTAAACTTTTTAGAAATTGTAAAACTTTTAATCTTCCAGATAAGAGTATGTTGGAATTATGACAACATAATGATTTTATGCATATATCATACATGATAATATAAAGATATGCAGTTGCGTCTAATGTAGGTCGACAAAATGATACATTACATTTTTAACAAAATTTTTAAAATCTATATTGCGCTATCTTTAAAAGAACGTTACATTAAAATTTTATCAAATATTGATTAAAAGTTTATTTTAAAATACATAAATAACCAGTTTTTAATAAAATAATACTTTCTTAAATATACGATTTGTTACTTTATTATTATCCAATATAGAAGAAAAAATTCCATATTCTCATAGTACAATGGATAATTATAAATAATTTGCTGAATAATTCTATATTTATTGCAATAATAATAATAATGTAAAGCGAATTAAATGTTTTATAATTTTCATCAAAGTGATAATCAATGAAAAACTTATAAATTATTTTGCTTCCGTACATAGAATAAATAAGTGCCTGAGCTTATATTATAAGTATTTAGTATCAGCTTAATATATATATATATATATATATTGATAATCTAAGAAAGGTTTCCTTACTTTCCATTTAACGCACAGTTATATAATATATAGACTACCCCTTATCCAAAGAATATACTCCACTTAAATTTACACTGACGTAGTTGTATATTTATACTCATAAGTGTTATACAAGATGTTTGCGATTCTACCTGTGCCTATAAACTTATATTCGAATTATACAAAGAGTAATTGTTTTGACTTCTTTGATCTTATAACGACTTATTTCTGTATGTAATCGTCAGCTATATAGAACTGTTTGAAAGTTATTCTCAGTCAGACTTCAAGACTGAAAATAACACATCGCATATGACATTGGAGATGAAATAATTAAAGAAACATATTTCTATGTTACTTAAATAGATTATTTAAGAATTTATAATGGTATGTAATGTTGATATTTTTGTATATTTTCAGTGTATAATTTTTAAACAATTTATTAAACTAATAATTTAATACAATTCTTTTTAACGTTTTATCGTTGATAATATGTATTTTTATTATTGACTTAAAAAAAAAATATCCTACTTTATTGAGATAATATGTTAGTAAATGTATATTTATATTAAGCTAAAGGTTTTGATGTAATTATGTATTTAAAAATATACTTTCATATTTCTACGTCTAAGTACAAAAATTAATAATTAAAATATGAGCTGCTTTTATAATTTTTTTCAATAATTTCTTTTATAATTAAATTATGTACTTAAATAATTAAATATTAAATACGTATTATTATTTAACGAATACATTAGTCACAAAAAATAAATTACACGCACATACACAATTATAAAATAATATGATATTAAAACAAAATTTTACGAAATCTAAAACTCCAAATATTTTTATATATTTAGCATGTGATTTTAAATAACATTGTATTAATAAATTAAACTTGAAATGACTTCATTTCCATTTCAATGTGAACACAGTGATTCATTCCATAAATCGAGGTACGTCTAGAATTCTTACGAATTGTGAAGTAATATTATAAAATTTTTCGAATCAATACAATATTAAAATTTTATAATGTAATTTATGTATACATGTGTGTTATTAATAGAAATATTAATATAATTGCAGAAATTTATGTTTTACGCAAATAATTAAAAAATTTATATCAAATAAATATAGTATGTATTTTCATTTTTTAAGTTTCAATTTACAAATTATAACGTAAAAATAACAAATATTTTTGTACACAGTAGTTACGTAATAACGATCGACCTTATAATTGTAAATAATTAAAAAGTAACTACAACATATATTATAAAAAATAAAATATGATATATTGTTTAAATTTTAGGTATTTAATTTTGAATTAATAGTGTTTCGAGTTTTAAACGAGGCCACGACAATCTTTTTAAGTATCAGTGCTATCATACGAGTCGCAAAATTCTAAAACTGTACGTTAGTATCCCTGTAGATGGCGTACCTAAAATCGCATTTAACAAGCCTTTTTTTAGTATTGCCTTTCACTCAATAGATGACTTATACCGATCCACTATTGATATTGCTAAAAAGAAAAAGGCCGAAATAATAATTTCCGTTAACTAAAACTATTCAGAAAAACTTAGTTTGATAATCAGTTACTTTAAAGATAGTACGAAACGAAAGACTTGAGATGAAATACTTCTAAATAAAAAACTTCGTAACCGAAAAAACACCAAAGAAAACTTGAAATAAAAATCTCTGGTATTTGTGCTGAGATGAAAATTAATGGATAAAAGAAAATGTTTAGAGATCCACATAGTAAACGTATTATTCTACTTATTTATCTCGTTTCAAACTTTCAAATGAGAACATTTAAAGTTCGTATAACATCGATAAACCATTATGGATAAAAACAGATGAGATGACAAACAAAATGAGTATAATATCAACAGCCATCTTTTTTCATCTTTTTTCTCACTTTCTCGATAACGTATTGTATAATTCAGTCATCCTAAGAAAACGATGCGATATTATCCAATCTGCAATAAGTTTTCAATATTCGATAATGGGGGCGGATATCACGAGGTCATCCGCAATGAGGTTCATCGGTGATTTCTCATTGGCATAACGATTCTCCGCGTCATGAGTACGAAAGTGGTCAATGATTACCTCATTTAATGCGTTTCTGCATACACGCTTGAAAACACTGAACGGTACCTATTGTCTGATCCAAGTTTCAACTACTTTCAAACTTGGAAAGTTGTCGACAGGAGGACGAGAAATAATGAAACTTGTTGCGTGAACAAAAGAAGAGAAAAAATCGTGACCAGATCCAACTTCTACACCATTTGAATTTTGCTGGCCAAAATCAAACGAGTTTCGTATGGTGTATATTTGATGTGTCTGCTAGAACTTTGCTCTATGAACAACTTTGAGTGTAACAAGCTGTAATAAGTAGGTCGTGAATAATTTAAATTGCGCACTGACGTTCGGTGTTAACCGAAGAAGAAATATCTCTCAATTGATTGTCAAATTCAAAAGAACGATTAAATTTACAAATCGATAGCGGAAAACTATTATCAACTATTGTCAGGGATTCTATTGTCAGCGATTAAGAAATCTCAATAGGTCCTTTCTATTAACTGGATCTGTCCCTGCGTATGACTCGAACTAACACAGCGATTCATCCGTCAACAACACCCGGTATATCCTGGGGTTGATTTTTCATGGTCATTACTTTGCTTGATATTCTGAATTTGAGAGCATTGAATTTCTTTGCTTTGTTTTCCTACGGTTCGAGAACGTTTGGGTAAGTCCTCGTGTTTTAGACATTGTTGGTCCGAATTCTTTTTCCTGTTCATTCCAGGAGATCCTTGACATATCATTAAAGCATTTTTGGTTAAACGCAGTTATTCCTCTTTGATTTCGTCACATTTTTTCAGAAATTCCTTTGATATTAACAGAATTATTCGAAGCCATTCGGAGTATTTCATTCATCGTACAAATACAGAAAATACAAGTTTAATTATTTCTGGAGAAGTGGATAATTTTCTTGTCATGTTATTTGCACCATAAACGTTCCCGTATACCTCAATTTTTGTTTTTTGACAAAGTCCTGATTATGGCCTTCCATCGATAATTCCTTCGTAAATTTACATTCATTTTTTTAACTATCTTTTACAATTTTTTTCCAGTAATTATTTGCTACTCTAATTATCAATTAGTAATTTATGATTACCAATCGCGATAAAGTAACGTTACTCGAAAAGAATAGTTGCTTTATTCAATTTTAACCGTAACAGCAATAATAATAGTAATAATAGTATTGATAATAATAAATATTATTAATTATTATTAGTTGGTAAAAAATGTAAACGACATTACTTTACAAAAAAAAAAAAAACAAATTTAGTTACGAAACGAATGTTTATTTATCTAAGAATTTTTTAGTTTTATCTCATAAAAATGAATTCGATGAATCAAAAGCGATTAACTCTTTTTATAAAAATATAAATATTTGTCATCGTACATTCGTAAAAATATATACGATAAATATACGCATTCATTCATACAAATAGTCTCGATTGCATGCACACGACAGAACCACAAATATTCTATACAAAGTGATTTTCATAATGAATAAACATTATTTAAAAAAAGAAGTAATTTTCATTTTTGATATCTTAAAATATTTGTATATAATAAATATAAAACGGTTTCGCTATAAAAAGTTTACCTTTTTAATTTGTATATCGAATAATTTTTGATTTATTACGATAAAAAAAATCACGTATTGAAAATACGAGTGCTTGTATTAAAATAATATAATGTACGTTTAATTCATTATCGCTAAATTAATCAATAAACAGCTCGAATTATGTAACATTAAAGCCAATTTGTGAAAAAGAATACCCGAGTGCACACGAGAGATAGAAAAAGAGATAGAGAAAGAGAGGGAGAACGAGAGAGAAATAAGAATAACAAAAGAAAAATGGAGTAAAGGTAAGTAAGTCGATCGATAGGTCGGCAGCAGACGATGGTTTGTTGCTTTGCTGACGTTAATGGGATCCTACTTTTGATGGAGTAACGCCGATATCGAGAACCACCGCTTAAACGAAACGAATGACGTGGCACAAAATATACTCATGCTTACGCATGTATATACGAGCACTCGATGCACGTGCTGCGAAGCTTCTAAAAAGTTCCCCGATGTGGGAATGTATAATATTTTAGCTGCTATATTTCGCCGCGTACGCCAAATAAACACATATTTATATGTACGGGATACGTGGATGCGTCAGGAAATACTTTTTTATTTTGACCTCTCGAATGTGTACGTGTTTGTGTGCACGAGCATAAAGGTTTTTCAATTCTTTATTATCGAAGACGCTTTTTTTAGCACGCCACGTGCAAAATTAATGAGAAAAGTGACGTGGCACCAGAAAACGAATTTCGATTAAGTTTTATGCCATAGTATAAAATGTTGTTTAATAAATATATTCAGAGTTTATAATAATTTATATTTTTTCATTGTAAATCATCGCTCTTTAATGGTAAAAAAACTTGAAATTTTATACATTTTATTGTTTTGATACCGATCGAAGAAAAAAAGTATACGTATATATTATGCATTTCTTTGTTCTTTAAAAATTCGTTGTTGTCTTTCTTTAAACGAAATACGTTAAAAGCGCTATTAATTTAAAAAAAACGATTATAACTCAACATTATGTTCGTAAACATCGATAAATCAAAATTTATATTACATTGTGAAAGTCTTAATCATTATACGTATACATTCATTTGGTGTAAAACTTATCTTCGCTCAAGAATAAAATACAGCTTAACCATATACTATTATTCAATTTTTTTGCGATTGATCAAACGAATTCGCTTTGTTGTAGTAGTCTTATTATTAGTCATCTGATTGATTCAATTATATTCATTCTTTAGTATTCTTTACTGCAGACTTCAGTTACTATATACTTTTATATCAAAGAGGTACGTAACTTACATTTAATTTCCAGGTCTGTTTTATGTATGCTCGATAAAGAGAGGACATAGCTACGACAACAAAATTTAATTATATCTAATTAAAATTGTTTTGATTTAGCATTTATTTTAATCCTTTATGTAACTTTATTTCAACCTCTTATTCAAGTTCGTATCTAATATTTAATATTATATTGACGTATTTACATTTATTTTACGTCACCAAAGGTGCGAAATCTTTCATAGAATAAAAAAAACTACGTATTATTTACACATATTTATTACATAATAAAACTTATATAATTCTCTTAAATTATTCATGAAAAATGATGAAAAATAAATATCTAATTAAATTTTTTTTTAATAATCTCCAAAAAAATATACGAATTTCCGGTTGGCTTATTTATTTCCAAATATGTAACTCAAAGTATTGAAAGCACTTGAGAAACTCTTTCGAATATACGTGCCTATTTGTCCGAAGTTGAATTAAGCAATTCATGCAAATATTTTTGTTGCGAAAAACCGTAGAAAAACTGATAGGTACGTAATTTCATTTTATTTACGATTAAACTATAATTACAAAATAATTTTTGTCAATTTTTGTTAAGTAATATTTTTACCGTGAATTTCATTAAAAATACGTATTTTAATCAAAATTGCTTAAATGAAAATATATTGAATATTGAAACACAATGAAGATTAATAATAAATAAAACATAAAAAATTATTTATAAAGTATTTATAAAGTTATCGAAATAATAATTTTACGAGTTTTTCGCTTTTTAATAAATTTTAATTCTTCGTTATTTAACAGTTTGATATGGAAATATTATATAAAATACAAAATTCATAAAAATGAATAAAAGTCTTGCACATTGATATTAAATATTTAATATCCATGAATAAATACTTAAGTAGCAAAATATTTCATGCATAAGTACACCGAAATACATATCGACGGAGAAAACTCGAATGAATTTTTGCTTGGGTCAAATGTAGAAATCTCACAAACGAAGTCTCAAAATGTCTTGTGTTTCGCGAACGAGTTAAAACGATGGCGAATGCACTCAAATATATAAACCACTCGAAGAGAAAGCACTCGGACAACTTCCTGTATTACAAGTGTACACGCTCGTAAGGTAATGACGCGTATAAGGCTGATAATAATAATGTTAATATTCACGCGGCTAAGTGAAATCATATTGATTATATGCGGGAACCACGAGATAATTTTTAGATGTGTATCGTTTGTGCCAAAGGTGTAAAATATTCTCTTCAAATATATTGTTTTTCTTTTTTCGGTTACGCATTCGCAAATCACTAAAAGCATCGATTAAGCTAACGATTACATTATTTGTAGATTCACGTCTATCAAATTTTTAACAAGTCTTTTTTGTACTCTTACGATTCGGTAAATAAAATATTATTTTCGTCTCGGAACGCTTAGGCTGTAAACATAATTGATTTTCTTTTTTTTGTAAGCGTATTAACTCTGAAGAAAGAGGGAATTGACTCAACTATAAGACTTGATATATGATTATATGATATAGGGGACTTTTGTTATGAATAAAAAAAATATATAATACAAAGGGTAGTGGATATCCCCAGAGTAAAGACTCACGATTATAGGAGAGTAGAGAGGAGGGCAATAAGAATTACAACATATAGATATGAATATCATACATGGATATATCCTGATTATAATCATAAATAAGGAATTAAGCTCATTGGTTATGTAATAGATGTTTTATGCACAAAAAAAATTATCGATCGAATCAAAGAATAAAGCTATAAAAAAATATTTGCGAAACTCTTAAAATATGATAAATAATTTATGAAAAAAAATTGAACAATAATAACAGAAATTATAAAAATTATAGATTGCATTGTATAAAACAGAGTAAATCCTTATCCCATTAAAAAAGAATAGGCTTAAAGAATCGAGGAAATGATGCAAAGTTGTGGATAGGAGAATAAGATAAGTTTTATGACCTTTTAGATTGAAGATTCGTAGATAGTGCCATTAAAGGTAGGTAGCACAAAATTTATGGAGGTAATATGTCATCAAAAAAGTTATTTTACTGTTACAACACGAACATTTAAAATGAAAGTTCTTAGAGATATTAAATGCAGAGGAATTTTAAATGGGTACTAATGGAAAGAAACCTACACTATAATTATAAGCTAAGCATTATCTACCTTTTATTTAATAAGTCTATACTACCTGGATTATCACGCCGGATCCACGAATACGATAAAAGAACACATCGTTCAATGTAATGTTTCTTCTCCGCGGATTCTCTTCCCGCATTCAATAGTGTAATTGTGCAGTACTTACAAAGCCAATCAGTACACGATGTAATAAAAAATACATGATCTGACGTAATACCCCAAGAATTACCGAAGAAGGACGTCTTGGTTTCTGATTTCACTAAATCAGATTTTTGCTAGGAAAAAGTCTATCCATGTTGATGATACTCGTTCAGTACCGCAATGAGGCAATAGTTAACGAAGCCTATGATTCACAAATTGTGTGCATCGGCGAGGATTACGTGCATGACTTCTCACGAGGGAGAGTTCAAATTTCTTATATGTGTCTATCTCGTGTATGCACGACGATAAACGAAAGGTACTATAGCTGAGTATAAAGACTGTGACCGCAAACCAGTAAAAGTTTTCAAGAAAATGTTTCGAACTTGGTACGATAAACTTGCGACTAATTACTTTTGTTTACATCACAGTCACGATTTTAACGTAAGAGCAGACATTTTTTTATTTAATCATTTACGACCAACTCGGTCATTAGTAATTATAGAGATACACACGGTGCACAAATAGCTCATCATGCGATGTATATTCCGTGTTCATTTCGCTTCGTAAGTAAGGAGAATTCGAAGATATGGAAGCATTGTTCATCCGTAATAGGAAGATTCTATTTGAATTTAAGAATATATCATTATATTGCTTATTAGTAAAACAATTATGAATATTATATTCACTTTCTTCGCCAAATGATTGTATATTTGTAAAATGAAATCGTGTATTTTGTTGAATTTATGAACGATGCTAAGGAAACAAGATAATATAATATTAATAGGATTTCTAGTTTGACACTTATTTTATTAAAACGAGAATGAATTACTTGTAAAAATCAATGAAGATTCTACTACGAAGATTTTTCGTCGATTACCCAAAATCTTCGACAGATGTGATTTTACTATTTAAAAAGAAATTGTAATGCTTTCTCGTGTACTGATAAAAGTTGAAAAAGTTACCAATGGTTCTTTCAAGCTCATTTAGGAGTTAGACTAATGCATTTAAGATTATCAATGGCCCATTTAGGTATGTATCGATCGAACTACTTTACTGATTGTTTTTATGCACGTTTGACTTTTCAATTGATATTATAAAAGCTAACTACAACAGACTTTGAAAAATATGCTACGGAAATTTTCATCTTCTTATAACTTCATATTCTTAATGTTGATTCTTTTTTCAAATAAAATATTTTGAAGTTATTTTCAATAATATTAAGAAATTTATTACACATTTTATCATGATAATTCTATAAAAGTTTTATTCTCCTCTAAAGTTTTAAAAAATATTTTATGTACAATGTGCATATATTTTTCGACTTTTTTAAATAAATTTAAAACTAAAGATAACTTGATATATATTATTATAATATGTACGACTATATAACAATATCTTATTTAAAAAAATACTCATAAAAAATTGTTTAAATTTTTCTATTTATTTGCTATAGTTGCTATAGTTTATAATAATAATAATTTAGTCTATATACTTTAATAAAATATATCATTTTTAATACATAAATATATAAATTAAGGTCAATAAACTAAATTTCTTATGTAGAGAAATATGACGTAAAATAAATTGAAGGTGTAAAATGGAATTTCAAACATTCATTCATAAAAATTTAATTTATGTGACAAGACCAAAGACAAAGAAACTTATATTATAACTCTCATGAAACAGAATATTTATAAATGATCATGAATAAAGTTTTACAATGAATCCGGTTTTTAACTTTCTCGTCAACATATTTTATTTTCAAAAAAGTCTAAAAAATTTAATTACTCTTATTATTCTTAAAACCATTATTGTATTCATTTAATTCGTAGTATTTTATTTGCTTTCTATTTTATCTATCGTTTCCAGTCAAATTCGAACAAATATATCCTATTGGACGTTTCGTAATAATCAAAGAAAGTTAGTAAAGAATATATATACATTTACTTATCATTATTGAAATCTATTTATAAAAATTTAATACTCGTATTTGAATGAATTGATATTTTTAATGATTTAGTTCCTTAATAAATATATACGTTTTATTATTGATTTATAAAATTCAAAAAATCAAAAAAAAAAATTTATATAGATTACTTTCACTATATATCACACAGATATTAGTTAAATAAACTTTATGTTAGGTAAAAATACTTTATTCAAGTTAAAATACTTGTATGAAAATGTAATATTTATACTTTCTAATATAGAAGGTTTGCACGTAACAGTATATAAAATAAAAAGAAACAATGCGCGTGACAAAATGTATCAAATATTATAATTCATGATGTAAAATGTAATATAATAAAAATGTTGCAATCATTCAAAATATCAGTGTATATCATTGTACAAAAATCTTTAATCAATAAAATTGTTGATTTTCGTACATAAATAATCAAATTTAAAAATATATTCATTTTTGAAAGATTATATCTAAAAATAACAATAGATACATTTTCTAAATGAAAATGTATAATTATTATTAAAAACTGTAAATATTCTCAGTTTCTAAAATTTCTTTATATTTAAATAAAAAAATTATAAAATTGAAGGTATAATATTAATAAAAGAAGATAAATATATCATTTACTTACAAATAATTTATAGAAAATATTTTTTTAAATTATACTTGTCAATTAAGACATTATTTCAATTAAAATCATAATGTAAATTCAAAAGTATTCTAGAATATTTTAACTTGTAGATTTTAAATAAAAAAATTTTTAACAAAAAGATTAAATTTCCTATGATGTAATTATTAAATCAGCACTGATAAAAAATTACATTAAAATAATTTTTTTTAATAACTACTTTTATATATATACATACAAATTATCTGATAACTTTTTAAAAATTGAATCAACTCAATAATATTTAGTTCCATGTTGTATGGAATTATTCCCAATGTCATACTTTATAATTAATAATTCTATACTCGTAAATATCTATTAGAAATTCTTCACGCATGATTTACATTTATTCTGTCTATTTATGAAAATCATTATCAAATAGAAATATGAATATCACAGTTCACATAGTACATGAAAAATTTAAAATTCAAATTTTATTTATTTGAAGTGTAGAAATTAAAACATTCTCGTTTAATACTTTTGAATTTAAACTAAATTGAAATAATATGATATATAAATAGATTTTATTCTGAAGTATACCACTTTTTATAAAGAAAAAAATTTTTGTCGTATTTCACATTATTTAATTACACATTTTATTTAGTTTATTTTAAATATATAAAAATGACTACATTTTCATAAATATATAGGTATTTATAATAATTTTAAATACTTATTTAAAATTTTCATTGCTTAGACTTTCAAAGGTCATTTTTTAAGATAAAACTTATTTCAATTTTAATTTTTAAAAATAGTTCATTTCGTAATAAAAAGTTTTTTATTTACAAAAAAAGTTAATGTTTTTGTACATAAGTCTTCAAAGAAAAAGTTTTTGTTAATGCTAACAAAGGCCTATAATTATAAATCTCTCTAAAATAAAACCGTATTTAAAATACGACATTTTATTAAAATATCGTAAAGCTCAATTATTCAACAATATGGTTCTTAATAACTGTGTAAATGGTAAATAACAAGTTTGAAAAGTTTTTAATTCAGTATAAATCACAAACAATATCGATATACAATACATTCATTCATGACAATGATAAATTTTCAGTGTAATTTAAAATATTAAAGTTGATACTATGTCTTTTGTTATTGATTGGGATCTTTGTATTTCCGAGTTTAAAATGTCTGATTCCTACAATTATATTAACATCCATGTCAAATATCATAAATAAGTTATTTCAAGGTTCACTATACTATTTAAATTTATTTATACTCAATAATAATTTAATACTTTTAAATGACAAAAATAATCCAATAGCGTGGAATATATTAAATAAATTGAGAGTATATTTATTTCAGAACTTGAATTTTTTAAAATTTGAATGTCAAAATAAAAAAATATTCATTTGGTACTCTGCAATATAAATTCATTCCGTTTTTATTGATGACTAAAAAGTTTTCTGAAAATCGATTTATCGATTTTTCTTTTAAAAGTAAAATAAAATTCTTACGAACGATAAATTTTGAATGCCACTTCGTTATCTGAAAACGTAAGATTAGAAACTTACTAGAGTTAGTAACAATGTAGCTTCTTTTTTCTTGAAGCAAACTGCCAATTCATCGACGTAGAATACCTCATCGACAGCGTAACGTTTGCGAAACTCGTCCAAGGTTTTGATTCTGCCCATCCACGTTTCATACTCTTCGGGTAAACGAGGGAAGAAAGCAATCGAATGACCATTTTCAAGATCCAGAGCTCCGTAACAATCTGGTTCCTCTATGCCAAAACACCATTGAAAAAAAGATTCCTATAAGCAAATTAACACTTGGTTACGTTCGTCTATCATATGCAAATTATTATAAAATTAAATTCGTATAGAATGGCATTGAAAAAAGGAGAAATAATAGTTATATGAAGTAAGCGAATGTCTTAGATTTTTTCAGCTATAAATTATTTAAAACTATTTTTTAACTGTTTTGGTATTGTAAAATATTTTCATTTAAAATTCATAAATTTTATTTAAGCGAAATGCACTTACTAGCAACCAAAATATTTTTACATATTTGTCTGTGTGCATGTAAAATTATTAATAAATAATGTGATTTCTTATACATGTATATATTTCCAAATAAATGTATGATAATAATAGGCAAATTGGTGCAAATATATTCTATAGAACACATTAAACGATATTTTTCTAAATATAAATTTATTTAGAAGTGTAAATCAGTTTGAAAAAATTAATATTCTCTTAGAAATATTTTATAATTCATTTCAAGTCTATGAAAATACAAGTAGTTTACATATTATTGGACAGAGACATTACATTAGCATATTCGAAATTGAAATTTAAATAGGCATTTTTTAATGGATAATAATTCGTTAAAATTCATAACTGTAAAATTTTACATAGATATTATATAGAAATATTACACGTTTAAAAATAAAGAAAATAATAAAAACCAAGGTCTTTGATTTAGAGGAAAAGATTCATAATTTAAACGAATTTAAAAAATCTCATATCTTAAAATAAAGTTTTTTTAATAAAGAGTTAATTTAATAGTATATAAAAATTTAATGCTTTAATTAAATTTTATTTTAATACTTACTAGATAATCGGAAACAAGATATAAAATATTCTCATTACAATAATAATTTTAATTCTGTATAAACATCTACGTTTTGAATGTTTTAATTCATTTTAATTCATGTACAATGTTTCAAAAAAATCGATGTTTTAAAAGTACGTTTTTCTTATCAGAATAATAATACAAAGTATATGTTTTAATAATCGAAAAATAGTTCAAACTCTTAAAATAAATATATGTAGGGGGAGAGATTTATGTATGTATGTATATATCTTTTATACCTTTCAATCTTCAATTCTTTTATAAATATTTGAATAAAATCGAGGGTATGTAAGAATTTTTTTTTAAATTTACATCTTAATCAATATTCATTTCATTATTAAAAAATGTCAAATTCTCACTTCGATTTACAATAAATTAAAAAACATTAATCCAAAATATATTCCAATCAACTTACAAATTATAATAAATGATATTAGAATTACTTCATAAATATTATAAAAATAAAAGTATTTTACACACTTTCAAAATGTACAATGTATTATTATCAGTGAATCAATTCAGATTCATCCAGGAAAAAATAGCATTAGTCATAGTTAAAAATGCGAATATTTCTCTTAAACGAAATATTAAAAATTATATATTGTTCTATAGATGTTATTTTTAAATATAATATATAAATTATATATCTATAATCAATCATTTATTTATTTTTATTATTTAATAGAATATTTAAGTAACATATTACATAATTTAAAATATGTCGAATGCATTAATTTTATTTTCTACACAATCGTAATTACGCCATTTAATATTTACATATTAAAATTTAATTTATGTATTATTATTTTTGATTAAAAATCTTTAATCATAATTGAATAATCATTCAAGACACATTCGAACATTAAATCGTACTATTTGAACACTATAGAATTGGTTATTTTTATACGCTTTAAATTTCTGAAATAATAAAAGAAAACACATGTAAATTTATAAATTTATACTAGTAATTAAATTTACCATAAAATTCACATATTAAGTTGCAAAAACCAGTGTAGATAAAAAAGGCACGTGCTCATAGTGTGTACATGTAAATATTTGTTAACGTAGGCAACAGAGTACCGTGATAACAATTTAAGTGGAGATTTTTCATTTGAAAATTTTATTGTAAGAAATAAAATACATAATATACTTTGCAGGTAACCCAATTAATTGTAATTTTTTAATTTTTTAATTACTCTTAAATATACATAGTGAAGAATGTATGATAATATAAAAATATCATCTAATAATATAATTTGTTTACAATAATATTAAATGCATTTAAACATTTGAAAAGTACAGAAATACTTTTAATTTTGGTACTTGTAATATATGTATATATTTACATACATTATCATCGCGTGGGGTATCAACTCGTACAGTTAAATGTTTTAACAGTAGAATAAATATCGGTATGTAAAAATATTGTATAGGAAAATTTGTGTAAGAAAAAGAAAAAAAAAGTGGAAACAATTGTA
The DNA here is from genome assembly GCA_018907195.1 of Dolichoris vasculosae. Lineage (NCBI taxonomy): Eukaryota > Metazoa > Arthropoda > Insecta > Hymenoptera > Agaonidae > Dolichoris > Dolichoris vasculosae. The sequence goes on from JACCHY010000001.1 coordinate 2,494,823, forward strand.
CTTTATCTATAGAAACTAATCAATAAACAAAGTAAGAAATTTAGTTATCATTTATTCCAAATATCATATAGAGATAAACACCTGTATAACTAAATTTATTACAATATTATTTATCGTTACTCATATGAAAAAAATAAAATTCATTTTAAAAATACAATTGTTTGATATCTTCTTTTATTTAATTAAAATTCGTATAGGTTTCTCAAATATTATTTTTATCTAAAAATATTTATGTAAAAAAGATTAGCTTCACGCAAAGTTTTAAATAGAAAATTTTATAAAAATCTTTATTACGCCTCTTTAAATTCGTATGCCAGCTATAAATGTGTTATTTTAAAATTATTTATAAAGAAAGTAATAATATTATTTAGTATACAGATTTATATCGATTATAATATTTAAAGTTTTTTTGGTAAAATTCACGTTTTATCCCATGTATTCGAAAAAAAAACAATAACTTATACGTTCTTGTATGGATTTATCACATTATTTATCATTCAGTTATACTTAAAATTTTGTTTTAAATTAGTAATTACAAATCCACCTAAAAAAATGCTTAGGAATTAATAAAAAATCAAGATTAATGTATAAAAATTCGAGTTATAGTAAAAGGAACAAAATTAAAATCTTACAATTTTATGAAATTTATTTCAAACAAAAAATAGGTTGAATAAATATTTATTCAATTACAATATTTATGTATATTTTATACTATGCGTAGATAAAAATTAATTTTATACAACATAAATACATATTTGTAGAACTTAATTTTAAAAAAGTTAAATCACTTTGTTTTTATGCTTTACAATAATGATTCAGTTGAATTGAAAAGATTTTAAAAATCAAAAGATAAATAATTAATACAAAAATTATAATAATATGTGATAAAGAATATTTTATCCATATAAAATAAACACGTTTTTATCTACAAAAAGAAAAATAATTTAAATTAGACAAAATTAAGTAATGAGTTAAATTGAATGTCTTTATTATCATCTATTCAAATAGTAAATTATAGTTGGCTAAAGAAATCTATATATACAAAACAAAAGATCGAATAATTTCTACAAACTTTTATAAGAGAAACTAAATAATTATCGATAAAATAGATTACACGTGAGTAAAAATATAGATAAGATTTTTCGATATTTTTAACTAAATTACTGTTATGTACTGATAAGATCCACTTTCACCACGTTAATGATTCGTAGAATCGAATTTGTTAAATCTGTCAAAATTTTACTTGTATTATCAATATATAATCAAAATACTAAGGTGAAAATCTGTCTCTAAAATCAGTGAACAAATTATCTAAACTAATTTTGATACCATTAAGTTTTTAGTTAAAAAACTAGTATCTTCCGAACCAATTTCGGTAATTCTAATATTTTTTATCGCATTAAATTAATACAAATAAATAATACCGTTGTAAATTACTACGATAAGTGATGTATAATATTAATATACTATTAATTTTCCAAGGTTTTCATTATGAAATATATTAAATATATCAAGATCTATTATCTAATATTATACGATGATAAAGTGAGCCAAATTATCGGTGACCTCGTGTACATTGTCGTCGAATACAATCAGATACCATATCCGACGCATAAAACGTCAAAACGTTCTATTAAAACCTTTTCATCAACGATTCCTTAAACGTAAACATTGTATCTATACTAACAGAACAACCTGATTAGTAAGACTCTAAAGCACTATGAATCTCGTCTCTCTGATCTCATAAAAGCAAACATCAAATATAATCATGTATAATCTAAGATCTATAAATCTACGAAGTACTTCAATATTGAGCTATGAAATCGATAATTCTTAATATTTAACTGTTATTTGCTCTTGCGTGTGAACAGCATATATTGGATAATAAAATTACGAGGCAGTTTAACTAGATCTCGTTATCAGTGACCTCGTATTTGCAGACGTTAATTATTGGGCAGACTAGCAAACTTAGTTTTAAAAATATACCTGGATCTCGTCAACAATAAGAGCAATAAAAAAATTGAACGATTATTATTCAAGTTAATTTTTAATTAAAAATAAAAGCATTCCTTACGATAGTCGCCATTCGTTACCGTTACAAAAGTTAATATAGTCTTAAAGTAACGAATGCGTACGATAGATGAATTATTTTCACTTAGCTTTTCTAAACATTCTTCTCAACTATTCCTGGAGTGTTAAATAAATTGAAGTATAATTTAAAAAACCATTAGTAACGCCGAATCGAAAAATATTTATCACGCGAAAACAGCGATGACGCGCAATAGTAAATTGCATAAAACGTAAATAGCGGACAAATAAATAAAATGTTACGCAAAAATACCAAATGTATTTAAACAAGTAAGCAACTAAAGCTATAAGAGGATGCGAACGAGGCTACGCAAACTACGAAGAATCATGACGCGTTCCTCAAAGAGTTGTAATCGTTTGTAGGGTCAACGGGCTTTCTTAGGATGGCGTTGTTTTCTCGGGGAGTTAAAAAAAACAAACAAAAGTAGGCGCATTCACAGTTGTGCACACATTAGTCATATACAAAGCGAGTCATCTGAAAACGATATTTCTTTTTTCAACAAGGATTGGTAGACTGCTTCGATTGAAGAATCGTTGCGTTCGTATCATAGCGCGATTTAGCAGAGCTTGGATCGAGGCTCCGGTAATGAAATTCACAGCGGGATGTTAACGATATAACGATGTAAATGGAAGCGAGACCACTAACAGACACGATATCTTCAACTACCGTGGAGTAAGCATACTCTCGTTTGTTTTAAGCTATTGTTCAAATGGCACGCGATATTATGTGTTTGTATTGTTTTATGGCTATTGAATAGTATTGGTTTTTAAAATGTGGTATTTTTCCAAGTTATGCAAGTAAAATAGTCAGAAATATAGATTCAAAAGAATTGATACGCATTGTTTTAAAATTTATATTAAACAAATCAAAAAAGCAAACCTTTAAAAGATACAACAAGGTGTAAATAAATCATTTAATTAAGTGATTAATTATACTTGTATAAATTGAAGCTATAACATCAAATGTCAAAATAAAAGCTTAACTAATCAAAGTCTTTACGTAAAGTTTAGACATCTGTAAACATATATATTAAAAATATTCAGCGTGTTTATTCTGTTTTATTTATTCGATCAATCATACACGCGAAGAAACTTTTTAAATAAAAACTTAATTTATTATTTTTGCCTAGTACATTTATGCAATGTACAATATTATGATTCTAGATCATTTATTTACATTAGGAAAGAGTATAATGTCGTTTGCTGAATTCCTTTAGGTCATAATACTTTTATCAATTTTCAATCTCCTGTTCACTTTCTATTTATCCTTTGCTTTCACTCCTTCGTATACGTATAATTATTTAAACGACTTTATTTTGGTAATTAAATGAAATGTATTTTTCTCATTAAATTAATTAATCAAAAAATCGTGAAACAAAAAAGACACATTCGATTGATTACGTATCACTTCAACACTTGTATCAGTCATTATCGTTACGAAGTCAAAACTCCAATTACCAAACATAAAAATCTATCTTAAAACAACGATTACGATTATTGCAATAGCAAAGCGACAGATGATTTTGAAAGTAAAATTCATCGCGAAGGTAAAAACTGTGAGTGTAAGCGAAGAGAGTGAGAAAAAAAAAGAGAGACATAATAACAACGAGCGTGTCTACGGTAACGCACCTGTCTGAATGGCCAATTGACATCGGTGTCGTTGAAGGGTACGTCTACACCACCTTGCAGTAAGACATAGCTGCCCACCTGCTTAACATTTGGATTGGCTCGTAGCCTATCAATCAACCGTTTTCGGTTCTCCTCGAACAATGACATCGGGACCTTGAGCGTATTATCGCCTCTTGAAAAATACGCCATCGTTAATCTGAAACGATTTTATTGAGTGTATTGTTAGGTTTCATGTGCATCATATATTTTTTATAAATACGTGATTTTTAGCTTAGTATAAAAGAACCAAATAAGTAATTGTTCTTTTAGAAAAAGCTCTTAACTAATAACACTTTATCGTCTATCATAAAGTAATCGGAACAAGCAAAATTTAATATTTATACAAAGATATAAATGACTAAATTGTTAGTATAGTATTTAAGTATTCACAGAATATTATATATGTATATAAATATGAGACAAAGATAGTAAAATAGGGAGAAGAGAGAAAAAGAGAAAAGAAGAAATGGAGTTAGGGTTTGTCAGTTAGGGTCTACCTTGTCACGAGTCATGCAGGTTGAATAAATTCTTCTTGGACATCTAATTGGAAATTTTTAACATTTTAACAAGGAGTATACTAAGTTATAAAATAAATTTTTATCGAGTTATTTAAAAATAAATTCATCTAAGGAAAAAATATCGTGAATATGGCACTGAAAAATGCGAAAATAAAAATTTTTAAATATTTGTTAAAATGAAATACCTGTAAACATTTTATAATTTATTCTAGGCCTAATCTTGTTTAATATATTTATTTATTTATACCTTGTTAGTTTTTCTAAAAATTCAAAAGTAAATTAAAAGAATAAAAGTATTTTTGTCGTCATAAAAAGATACGTGCTTATGATTAATAGTACAAAATATTATAAATGAAAAATGTCTTTGATTTCTTAAGATAAACCATTGTCGGTTTAGTAAAAATATATAAAGTATTTAATGTAAGTGATGATGATGATGATGATGATTTAATGAAGTGTTCTACGAATGTAAGTCGAATATAGAAATTTCTAGTAGAAAATAAATCTAAAAGAATTGCAACACATAATTGCACAATTGCAGAAAAAAGCTAAGAATTTAAAAACAAATATTACTAATTCTATTTTATTCTTTAAAAAATATTTATATAAATACATTAGTCTATTCTCTATAAATAAAAAATAATAATTGAACTATTGTTTGTAATAACTTACAAAGCCTCACGAGCATAAAATTTATTGAAACGAGAATCTTCGAATAGACGTTAAGAAAGATACCAATATTACCACATATTCATTTGATATAGGATTAAAATAATATTGAAGGTTATACATCCTAAACGCAGTCTGCTTTACAAAGAACAAAAGCTAAAACGAACTACTGTGTATTTAAACGAAATACAGGTTAGCAACGTCACAATTAAGGTTTCATTAATGACTAATCTAGATCTATTTGTTGCGATTACAGTTTTTATTGGATTACGTAAACTACAATTTATTTCGACCTGTTTCGGCTAATACATTCAAAGAAAATATTTTCAAACGAGTTATTAATAGTTTAAAAAATTATTTTCAAATCGTGAAATAATTTTGTTTCAAATTACATCTTCTTAGAATGTGCAAAATGATAGATCTACATTCTAATATTTATCTTTTAAATTAGTGTTAATAAAAATATTGACAAATGTTAAGATTCGTTTTTTTTATTTAAATCAATCTAGGACATAACAATTTACCTCGCAATACTTTGATATATAATATAATATATAAAAAATATTGGATATTTAACTTCAGTTTAATTAAAATTTCTTTTAATGTATATAAATCAATTTTTATTCATTCTAATTCAATAATTTACATACGACAGATGAGGCTTATGCTTAATTATAGAATCATGAATACGATGCTCATGAATCAGTGACTCTTGTTTAAAAAAAAGTTGTAAACACAGATTCAAGAAAATGAGCTTCCAAAGTAAGTATCAGAAAAAATAGGATGTTGACGAAGAATGCCACAAGAGGTTAGTCAAGGCGCTTTGAGTAAAGATAAAAAGTTAAGCTTAAGGGATAATAGAATGCTCTAATGAATTTATTCACCGTGGTTTCACTTCTATAGCTGCATTTTTATAACAATACTCAAAAACATTACGTTACTGTCAGGCTTGGAAAGGAGAAAGGATCAAGTGAGATTATTCAATGTTATTTAACTATAAAAAAAAAAACTATTTTTGAATACCAAAGGAAAGTATTTATCAGGACAGAACATCAGCGAATATAATGATTATAAAAATGAAAAATGTAATGAACACGAGGATGAAATAAGTAATCAGCCTGGTATTTGAAAATATAGTCATATCAAATGAAAGGAATAATTGTAAAATTGTACTTATGAATCAAAAAGAAAGATAGAGAAAATATTGCAAATGTTAGACTGAAAACTAATGATTTAATCAGTCGAGAACGAGTTATAAATATGTGCTAGAGAAAAAATTATAATTTTATACTGTTGAACGAGATATAATGATTGGCATAAATTTAGTCGATGTGCCTTAAATGTAAAAAAGTACGCTCTAAAAATTTAAACGAATACAAAATAATGATTGTACATGCGTATCTAAGAGAAAGCAGTTAAAAGAAGTTTTACATATTAAAAACATTATGTGCGTAACATTAAAAGATTTATTAAATACTTCCTAGATATTGTAGACTACTCATTTCTAATTAAGTTTTCTTCACCTTTCTATGAAATATTCAATATTATGAAATATATATCAAATTTTTATATAATTTTTTTACAAATAAAATTTTAGTTCGAATATGGTAATTTGTCAAAAAATTCTAATTGTTCAACATTTATTACAATTGTGATTTGACAAATTTACTATTTTTAAATAAGTTTTACAATAGCTCATTGGCAAATTATATGTCTATACTATGAATATTACATTTTTAATTAGTGAAAGACATTAACATTATTTTTACATATTATCATAAAAATCCAAAAAAATTTTAAAAAAATATTTAAATTTTTATCCTTCCATTTTATCTATTGTAATTATTTAAAGTTTATTTAAACCACTTTTTTACTTTCTACACTTAATCACATTATATTTCAAAATTATTTATTTTTATACGACACTGACATTAATATATATTTAAATTTCATTATTTATTTATAATCTAATTGCTTGTATGGATGTGGATTAACTATTGACAATAAACCCATTTTAAAAATCATTTTTATTTTCAATGCGCAAATACAGTTATATTTTTAATGTTAAAAATTTTATAATTAGAGTTTCTGATATTTTTAATAACTTGTACGTTATAAATGGTAAAACTGATGCTTACATTATTTATGTATTCCCATTCTTAATTTTTTTCCGTTCCACTCGTAACAATTTTCATTACACTTCAACTTCAAAATAAAAATTAAAAAGTAATGTAGTTAATACATTTACTGTTAATATTAAAATTTCAAATAATTATTTGTTGTTTGTAACACATGCTATATTTTAAAAATAAGTTTTTTGAGTTACGTAAATAACAATTTATTAATAATCAATAATTAGTTACAAAATAATGATCAAAGAGTTAAATTTATCACCGTAACGTATATTAAAAACTATAATGGAAAATAGCCACGATGAAATACAACTGTCTCATTAGATTTATGAATAATGCAAATCCTTAACCAAGTTGTTACTCATTTCATCCCAAACCTTGGGAATAAAACGGTATTATCGTCGGGTTAATTCCAAGTAACGTACAACTGATGCGAATGTCATGCGTGATGCGTTTACGCGAATAAATATTTGTGAGCTGAAGTTTATATTGCGTAGCCACAACAGTTTTAAAGAATTTATACTCTCAAGATGGAGATATTTTAACGCAACACCGTGTTCTCATTGTAAAGCGCTTATTCGTGGCACCAGAAACGACCGAACACGACGTTATTTTTACTCCATAAGTGGGCGGATGTTCAACTGCAGTGTCGTGGAGAAATCTTAACCCCATTTCATTGTTTAAGAATGCAATATTTACACGTGAATTTCATTTGCTTATAAATAGATATTTTTTATCTCTGTAATACATCATCTTCATAAATTTCAGTTAATATGATTACTAAGGAATGTTTTTATTACAACTCTCGATTATAAAATACCGGTACACTTTCTCATCTGAAGCGCATCTGATGTACTTTTCATTCACACATACAGTAATCCTCTTATCCTTCAAAATAAATATAATTACGAGTATGACTTGCGATATAAGCATATGTAATTCGCAATTCATAGAAAATGTAACTATTGAGAAAACAATTCTACGCTTGTTCAATAAATTGCAAGATCACGAAATTGGGATTACTGAACAGTATTTGGCTCAAAAACTCATTCTCTAAATAACGGAGCTCAAAAATTAAAAAGTATTATGATTTATTGAGATGTGAAGACAATTTTACATTAAGTACCACAACCATATTGTGAATGAAACTTTGATAATATATTAAAATTAGTGTAAAATAAACTCATCTTCAAAAAAAAGGTATAAAACAAAATTTAATACTTTTTTTTTAAACTTATCAATTACATATGAAATTATTAATACTGTAAACATTGAAATAAATACTTTTTTTATCGTAAAAATTTCGCAAAATTCTATTTTTTAAATATATTTTGAGATAAAAATGTTTAAAGATCAACTATACGTTTATAATCATTACATATAATTAAATCACGGTAGAACTTTGCTTTATTCATAAATATCACACAAATTTTATAAAATGATTATGTATAAAAACATTAGACTTCATAAAAAAACAAAAAACATAAAATGATTATTGTAGGTGCAATGTCACGCTATCTAAGCATAAAATTATTTTTATAATCCATTACTTTTCTTTTATTTTACTTCCCTATTAAATTTTTACTAACTTTCCTTTAATCGATGATCTAAATAAATAATATCCATTATTTTTCAATTTGGATGAAAAATACATTTTTAATTCTACTTAATTCATTATAAGCGATTAACATTATTCAAGGTTAGAAGTTTTGATCTAGAACTTTTCAAGTATCGAATTTAGAAGACCAAACGCTGTTTCTTTATAATCTTAGATCTAGTTCAAATAAATAAATAGAGTGCAGCAAGAAATAAATATTATGAATTCAAAGTTATTTTTTCTTTTATCTCTAAAGATTTATCTTTCCTTACTTCCTAGTCTCAATGTAATTCTTTTTTTCTATGAATAAATAATTACAAATATAATTATAATTCTATTTCCTTTTTAATTATAATTCAGCTTCCTGTTTAATGTAAGGCCATGAATCAATAATTATAAGTAATAATTAAAATATATATATTGCTAAATATTATTTTTAAAAACCTTTAATTTTCCTAAAATAAGTAACGTTTTTTACGTTATTGCAATAATTTCATCAAAAATTGCATGAATTAAATTTTTAAAAAGAAAAAATTATGTTTTCTAATGATATTAAAAATATTCATGATTTTGTAAGGTAATCTGTAAAGAAATTTTAATTTAAATAAACATTAATCTGACAATATTAATGAATAGATAAATTATGAAACGAATATGCATCGGTTAGTATAATTCATGTTTAATATCTATGAACATTTGGAATCAAAACATAACTAAAATATCTTTTAAAAAATTAAACGTTTTTAAATAACTTATTATTATGTATATACATATTATTTTAAGTATTAAGCAAAATTAATTACATACATTTTTACATATTTACTGAAACTTTAAGTGAACATTAGTGTATTCAACTAAATTAAATTTAAAAAAATTTAAACGGTTAAACTTTATTGTTAGTTTGTCTTCAGTCTATCTTGTCAAATAAGGCATGCAAGAAAAGGCGGAAGACAAGCAGAGATAAGCCATAAGATTCTAACGCATTCCATAGTCTTTCGAATGCATGTACGATCGTCTAGTCGCAAATAGATCCTTCTGTCGTAATAAACTGGGAATGTCCGCATTTAGGTAGTTTAAATTTAAGCCCGTGTCATTGGACGTTTCATGAAGCCCTTTAAATTTATGTGATGTGTCTTTCAAATATTCAAGTCAGGTTTTTCCTTGTATTACTTGACAGATTGAAATATTACGACTTACGAACGATTATTGATGAATAAACAATCGTAAAATCAAAAATAAATCAATTCCATTGATATATTGTTTTTAAATACGAAAACCTACGAATTTAAAATATATTATTTACGAGATAACAAAATGCTATGGTAAATATACAATTTATCAAATTAATCTAATGTAAAATAAAAGATATTGAAGGAAACAATTAATGTGATTTTAAATTTATTTGTGTTTTAATGGAATATGTATGTGTGTGCATATATACAAAATTTTTTCAAAATAATTAAGAAATTATTTTAAATTTCATTAATTGATTTGGTAAGAAAATTTATAAACTGTCTTGAAAATCACTTTATGAGAAATTAATTAATATTCGAATAGAAACTAGCCTGAACGAGATAAATTAAAACATATAAGTCTTATCTCCTTAAAGATCTGACAGAACTATAATACATCTTTATAAAGATATATATTTAATAAAATGACCGCATATAATCAAAGCGACATATTTTAGACAAAATTGAAGGTCAATAAAAAAATTACAACATTTTTTATAGTTATGTATACAAAATTTGTATAAATAAACTTTTGCAGACTTATAATTATAAACTATCGTATAATTAATTTAATTAATGATATAGTAACAATTTTATATCAATTATTATAATAATTATTTTTTTATCATATTTATGGCATTATTTCAAGATAACATAATATGATAAAATTAAATAAAAATGTCAAAGCCAAGTATAAGTATTTTCATAACCTTTTATTTATATTTATACTTTTAAAGGGTTCCTTTAAATACTGAATCAAGATCTTAAACAGATAAAGTCCTAAACAATAGTCTAATCACGTATCCTATAAAATTCTGTTTAAATACTTCAAAATTCTGATCAGAATCAAATCGCTGCTGCAATTCTGTTTTACAGAAAATATAAATAAAACAATTTCCTGATACACAGATATAATTTAAAATAAATAATAATTTCTTATTTATTTCTTTCTTAACAAATAGTTAATTAAATAAAAGAAATGTTTCATTTGAATAAGAAAAAAACAATACGAAGATAAATTATAAACATAAATATGGTATGTAGGAACTAAATGAATCAACTAAAATTGCACAAATTTCTTAGTAGCCAAGTACAATACGTTATTTATCTATACAATCCACTTATCTTTTATATTCTACTTGAGAAAAAGAGTGCGTACAGGTAATTCTATTTTATGTGTTTATATATGACTGGAGATACATTATAATAGAATTATATACCTAGAACTATGTATATTAAAGAAAAGAAACAATTATACCTGTCAAGCATTTTACAATAGAAATATGCTTTAATACGTAAGTATTGATTTCTAGTTTTAATAAACTATATATTAAGTAAAAACTTCTCAATATTTATAAGCGTCAGCTGATTATACTAACAATTAGTATAGATATAAATTATCAAATTAAAAAATGTCTATATAGATAATTAACATAAATGCTTTATATTATTTCATACTTCATATTTTGGATATTTACTGTATATTTACTCTACTAAAAATATCCAGACGTATTGCTAGAATTTTTTATCTTTCTTATTTCAATTTATTTATTTGAAATATATCGGTAAATATATTCTGATTTTTCGATTAAGAAAATAACATTTATTCAAAATTACATTGAACGATTTTATTAGAAGAAATGTTAATACCAATAAATATTTTTAAATCTTTTTGTTTTAAAATTCGAATTTTAGTAAAATTACTCTATACTCTTAGTATAATATTATATATTTCAAAAGAAAGAAGTGAAATGAGTTTAAAAGTAAAATATTAAAGTGATTTTGGAAAATAACGTAAAAATGTCTTATTTATGTAAATTATAGTATCAGTATTGGTAATTAAATCCCTAATTGCGGTTAAAATAATTATAAAAATTCGAAGATACAAAGGAAACTAATTCCTCTTGATGGAATGCAAAAATTTAAATACACAACATATCAATTATATCATTAACTACATAATACTGACATTCTCAGAAAAAATTCGTATATACTCTTCACATACATTTTATTTAATTATATAATATATAATTTATTTAATATAATATATATACAATATATAACATATAATGTATTATGTTAATCATATAATATATAAGTATATCAATATAAGTTTTACTTTCCTACATTATTTTTAATTACTTTTTAATGTGCAAAAAATTATTTGAAAAAACTTTATAAATGAGAATGTGAAGAAAATTAAAAATAACCTTATTATGACATTAATGTAATCTTATTGTAACTAATCAATAATCGGTTATATCTCGATGTTTTTTTTACTAATAAAAATATGTGTAACAATATTATTCTAACTGAATGTATTATCTTCGAAAATAAATTTAAAAAATCGAGAAACATTAAACTTAAATTATAAACATGATAAGAAACAATACTTCTAAAAATATTCATATTGTTACAAATACGTGTATGTGCATTCTAAAAGAAAGATAAATCTAGTATATTCAAAGGTTTCCGTCATTTAATATTTACAGCTACATGAAGAAGCTGTCATCAAAACCCATTTACTGCTGCCAATGACTACAACCCTGAACTAGTTTATTAAAAAATAAGCGACATACATTTGTGAAATCACATTGAAAATTAATATTAAATAAATTGAGATTTATAAAATACGTAAATAAAAAAACCATGTGATTAATTATTCCTCATTATTTTTATAAATCTAATCATAGCATTCATACAAAAAATATTATAGTTTATCGTCGACCGACGAGAAAGCAAGTATCTCAAAGACCAAGTTATGACCGCAATAATTTAATTACTTATAAAGTATTACATACTTTAATATATTTTAGCGCTATATAATTTAATAAAATATTAATATAATTGAAAACTAGTATAAAAACATAGACATCATTTGTAGAGTAATAACAATATTATCTAATCTATTAAAATAATACTGGTTAATTATCAATTAAATAACTCCGATTCTTGCTCATACGTTTAAATACAATATATCGCATAAGCAAATTTTAGCATTATACTATTATAAAATAAAGCATTATCGATTAAAACTGAAAGTAATATACGAAAACAAATTAATGTGATCAGCGTTGTGAAACTAGAGTGCAACGTACGAGAAAAGCAAATGCACGTGGTTAGTGACGACCTAAAAATATTTTGTCTGCTATGGCAGTAATTTGGATGGTAGTGCATTAAAAAGGATAATAGTAAAAATACTAAAAACAGTTTTGAATTGTTTTATTTAAAATAATAATGTTGATAATTAATACCGAAAGAAATTTAGAACAAAATTAATATCTTGATCTAAATAACTCTTCGATTGTACTGTTAATCAAACAATAAAAAAATTTTTAAAATGTTTAAAACAATTTTTTTTTAAATAATTTCAACATATTATTTACTTAACAATATTTTATTTAACAAAAAAAACAAACATGTAAATTTCTAATTTAAAAAAATTTGATTTTTATTTACATTAATACAAAGACTTTTTAAAATAAAAATTTTTTTAAGGTAATTGAGTACTTAAAAACTTAAGGTATCAAATTATAATTTATATTACATCGTAAATCGAGATTATATGCTCTAAATGTGATTAAAATTAAATAAAAAATACGGTTGTTGAATATTAAGAATATGGTATTAATATTCCTTGTTATAATAAATATTTATTGGTATATTAAGTTAATATTTATTAAGGGCAATTTTAAGAATCAAAGGCGGTATTAAAAATTCGAATACATGCTCCAGAATTCAAAAACTACCAGACCGGTACCTTTACCTTAATAAGTACACTGAAAACAAATTTAATCGCAATGTCGAGACCAGTAAAAAACATCCCAATTTTTGCTTTATTTATTTCGAGTTTAGTTTTTAAGAGACCAAACGCTCGGGTATTTTAAAATACTGTCCTACAAAAAACGTCCCTTTAGTAGACCGTTGAGACAATTCGCCCCATCACCACTTAAGGGAGTGGCAAAATACGTCACTCATCACTTCTCCCAATTTTGCTCATTGCACTTTTGCGATTTATACAAGAAACAATAGGCGTTCCCTCGTCACTGTCAACCGGAAGACGATAAACACTCCCTTCATCATAAGCATGTTTTTCCTCAACGACCTTTACGGTATTTTTTAAAAGAAACTTAAATTATTTCGCAGTCCTGTATTTTAAAAGCGTCTTAAACAAGATTTAAGAAGGTCTTGAAGAAGTATTTTTCAGACATGCGAACATATCTTTAAAATCTTCACTTCCCACTATACTATAAACATCCTTGTATTTCTCCCTGTGGAATAATTCTATCAAAACAGAATGAAAAGAATGGAAAGTTATTCTCTGCACCATAAAACTTTTATAATATTCTGTATTATATATAAGTCTTTCAAATTGCTTCATTAATATGATTATACTTTTCTTTTTATTATTCGTGACAGAGATTTGCAAACAAATTATCTCAAGGAATATTTTTTTGATTTAAAAAATTTTTGTATTTCTATGAAAATAATTAATAAAACAAATTTACTACACCAAAATAAATAAATAAATTACAATTTTATTAATACAAACTTTAAAGAACATTGAATAAATCTAAATAATCTTTTATAAAAATTCAAGAATTTCTCCTTCATTAAAAGTTTATTTATGTTCATGTAAAAAAGATTAAATATCTCTTAAATTTTGATTATATATTTAGATTGTAAATATTTTACGATTATAATAGTAACGAAATAATTTTAGAAAAAAACAATATCAATTTTACAAAAAAGCACGTTATAGATAACGAGTTAACATAAATTTTTAACAAGATAAAAATATATCAGCAAAGATGTGAGATACTTAAAAAGAAATAATTAAATTTGATTTTTTTAAAAGTATTAGCTTCTTGCAAAAAATAATTTGATTAAACGTATAATAAATTTTTCCTATATACTTAAGTAAATAATTAAATTTCTGTAAATACATATTTTTATTAGAGAATTTGCTTATCTATTTCATATGAGTAAAAATTTCAATAACTGCATATATTTACTGTTAATGTTTGAAAACGAAAAACTGGTTATAATTATAAAAAAATTCTAGATATAATGTTTTGTGGGTTCACTTGGCATTATGTGATATTAAAGTGAAACTTTATATATCTTCAAAACATACAGAAATAAATGAGTAAGTTAGATTTAACACTTTACATGCATTAACATAATCTTGAATTTAAATCTATAATATAATATGAAAGACAAGAAATAAAGCCATAACTGTAATTATAAGTAATGAATAAATATCAGTATTAACCGTTAAATTTTTTAATTCACACAATTTTATATAAATTATTTCTTTATCACTTTACCATCGATATAAATATATCAATTATTAAAAGTTAAATTTTCAGGCAATAAAATTATTCCTTTAAAATTATTATATTCGTTTCAATTATTTTTATATTTATTACTGCTATAAAAATTTACTTTACCTTTTATTTTATTATTTTATTGTAAAGAAAACACGATAACCTATTTTTTTACAAGTGTTTAAATTATAACAATATAAATAATATAAAACAAATAATCTAAGGAAGCTATCTGAAACAATCTGACATCAATTTTTAATGTAATATTTATAATATACCATTAGGATATGAATAGTAAATACAGCACGTAACAATATAATTAACAAAATACATTTTAATATCTCACCTATTAACAAGCCTATTGTTTGTAAAGCTAAATAAATATTTTAAAAATGAAAGAAGGTGAAACGATTAAGAAATATAAAACGTTTTTAGACAAGATAATAGGACTACGACTAGAATGGAATCCATTAATATAATAAAAAGTTAATTACATAATTTTATATTTGTTTAATTGAAACAAATTTATCTGGTTAGGCTTATAATTTTATTGTATGAAAAAGTGTCGAAAAACAATTGTTTTTCTTAAAACTTTATTAATCTAAATCAATTTTCAATTCAATTTAAAAACATTGCAGAACGATCATAAATTAAAGGAATGCATTAAATTAAGAAATTAAAAGAAATATAAATACAAACGTAGCGAACAATGGCATTGATATCTCTTAATAACATAAAGAAATAAATTTAAAAATAAATTAGAGCTCACTAGATAAAATTACAATGGGAATACTAATTATTCTCCATTGATACAATTATATCAACTTTATATTCGTGAATTTTGATTTAGATTCACAAAATACATATTTGTTAATTTAACATATAATTTTTTATATTACATTTATTTCTATATAAAACTATAAAAATAGTCAGATAATATTAACGACGATATATTAATTTGTAAAAATAAAAATATTTATAAACATAAACGCATAATATTTCATAGAAAAAAATAATAAGAAATATTGGAAATTAATTTCATTTAATACAGTCATATTTACATACGTTTAGTATAGTTTATAATATTGTTAATCTATTCATTAAACCTAAGCTTGCTATGATCTTTAAAAAAATAACCAAGGTTCTCTCGATAATTGTCAATAATAATACTTAATTTGTAAGCTCAAAATGTAAAAAAAAAAACATACGTGCTCAACGTACAGCGTATCTTTATTATAAATAATCATAGCTTCTAATTATATGATATCAAAATAAAATAAACGTGAAAAGATACAGGAGTAGAAATTATGGTTGGTTGCTTTCACGAGAGAAGCTGCTTTGTTGAAGCAAAGGAGTGGAAACAACGTGCGAACTGCTTCCATGTAACGAGAGAGTAAAAGAAGGGGCCATATCGAAGGTCACCTCGACCCTATTCTGAATGAATACATTTTTTTCACATCTGTCGATTGTATACCAATTCTAAATATATAAAGGAATATTCAAATGGAGATGTAGCCAATGGAAATTTTTTAATGTACTAAGGAAAAAAGAAAAAAGGGTAGTCGTTATGATTTTCGCAATTAATTCAAGGTTATTATGTTACAAAGTGGAAGATCAATGAAAAGTTTTTAAATTGTTATTTAAAATTTTATTTTATTTTAAATAAGGTATTTTTATTTGTAGAAAATTATAAAATTATACGTGATATTATATACTGATTATATTCCGAAATAATCTTTCGCGTTCTTATTTTTTTAACAAATATAACCATCTTATTTAATGTTTACAAAGTTAGACGACCGAAACAAAGTTGAGTATATTGTGCGTGTTATCTATTTTAATCGTGCTTTAATTTTTTTTATATCAGATGGCAACATTCTTTTTCAATTAATCAATTAATTTATATGAATTTACAATCAATAATATACATATGGAAGGCTAAATTTTCTTTTGCTCATACCGTAACGATCATTTATCTTGAATTCAAAAATGACGACTAATTGTTAGCATTGTAAAACATTGTTTCTTTATGTAAATCTAGCCACAATATTACTTTCGATTTCCTATCATACTTCAAACAAGATAATATTCAATGTACGAAAACCCACAAGTTTACTGTTTATGCTTAAAATTTATATAATAATTTCAATCTCAACAAAATATTAAAACCACTCTTTAATATTAAAATAATAAAATTAAATTAAAATATAACGTACCACAGGAGAGCGAGAAGAAAAATTTTTTAATTGCCGAGTTGCTTTAGTGCAAGTTCATTGACCGACGTTGGCCTGACAGTGTGGGTGAGCGCAATATGGCAATTCCGGTGAAATGCTGTACTACATGTACAAATTGTATGCAACTCTAAGGCGACTAGTGTCGGAATAGACAAAGCAATCTCGCGAAAGATACAGACGAAAGAAAGGATGACGCGTTACTTATGCTTTACGTAAAGTGAAAATAACTCGTTCTACTCATTGCGATGAAGGTTAAATATTCTGCATCTTATAAAAGTTTTTCAATTATATATATATATATTCTTATCGACTTATTTATTTTTATCGAAGGCAATGGTTACTCCACTTTATTTATGAATTTGATATGAACCCAAAAACACGATTTACAAAAATGAATTATATAACGTACCCGCAGTATGGTAGTCAAATTAAATGACCTGCGAAGAATAAATTATGATAAAATAAAAAATAATTCAAATTATATAAAACTTATACCAGACGATTAGATCAGCTAATTAATTAATTCGATCCGTGTTTCGTTTTTGACTCTAATCAAACTTATGATATGCTAAATGAAACCATACGAATTCGGTTGCAACAATGTTTTCTGCTTGCAATCATTTTTAAGACACTTATTATCAAAAACAATTTTATCTTTCGACATTATTTATTGGATATTATTTCATTAATACACATCTGCAATAAAATTTAAAATTGAAATTAATGTAACGGTTTAAAAAACCGTTAAAATTTACACCTGCTGAAAAATAAAATATCTATAAATAAAATTTTAAAGCACAACAAAATATCTAATAGACGATTTAATTATGAAATAGTTTTTTTTATTGAAAAAAAAGGGATTCGTGAGGTTTTGTCGGAATCTTCGTTAAATCACAAAAAAACAAATTGGATATTTAGATAAACAATCAAATTAATTTATTAGAATATTTATTGATTTACAGCCTCTGGTATCTCATAATATTAAAATACAAAACTGATTATATAAATCATCCTCGCAAGCTTAGTAGGAAGTAGGAAATGCAGCTATAAATCACCTTATTAAGCACATAATTTGAGAAATGATTACGCTCGGTATAATTCAAATTTACACTGTACCGATTGCTCGCATTTAACAATTATATTAGATTCGCAATTTTTCTAGAGTATACAGTACATAATTGAATAATTATTCATCTGAATTCGTGATGGTGTTACGAATTTCCGTGCACTCGATTACTACGACCATCCTGACGTGGCTGACCCAGATAATTAGTTTCGGAATATGGACTTACCGTTCTCTGCATATACCAAACACGACTTTCTACCTTTCAACAGCTCCTTGGCATCCAGACTTCATTCAACAAATTTAGAAAAGGAATTGACTTTTATACGAGGATGTTATTACGTACTCGTGCCATTTGGATACTTTACAATGTATAAATCTTACGATTACACAGCGAATATAAGGACACAATTAGGATTGAAATTTTCTTTTAAGCAAATTATAAAATGTTTAATATTTGATTAACATTGATTTACAGTTAGTATATTATTACGGATTTGGCATGAAAGCAATATATATACATGACATCTACAATACCAGATTCAGGTCTCTAACAATTTAGAATGTCCTTCGGCTTGGTAATGCGTCATAATCTCCAACGCTTAATCTATGCTCTATTTGATACGAAATACAATCCATTCGATTATTTGAGCATTTGACTAAAGCATATATGCTATAAGCACCACATCGAAATAATACGAAAGAATTTATTCATATAATTTTATAATAAACAAAAAGTACTAATAGATTTATCAAGTAAGATAAATGAAATTATTCTTGTAGCACGACAAACTTAGACTAGATCTAAAATTATTGACACATATGATGGATCGCTCATTTACTAAAAATAAATATTAGAAAGATTTCTTAGAATTATTGATAATATTCTTAAATTAAAGACTAAAACTTATAAACTGGGAGAGAAATATATTTAAGCGTATGAAAATTAGAAAAACAAATAATGCGGATAAACTGTAAAATAAATACGAGAAATTGGAAAAATCGGATTAGAGATTTTTATAACAATTATATACTCGAATAATCTTAAATATTATTAGGATTCTAAAAAAAATCTATACAATACGTTAAACAATATTTTCAAATAAATTACTTACGAGAATACAATTGATTCAATAACAATACCTTATACACAGATATTTTATCAAATTAGAACATAAACGAAGATAAGCGAAGAAATGGCTAATTTAATTTTTATCATAATAAGATAGGTTTAGAGAATCAACAAAATCAAATTTTATTATACTTTATTCGATGTTTACAGCTTTTATTAGAAAATAATTTGCTAAAATATTAAAATATTGCGTGAAATATAGAACTTAAAAAATAAAAACATTGAGCTCATATAGAATTGACAAGCAGATAGTATTTTTATTATTAAGCTTACGTTTTTTTTAAACATTTTTTATACAAATTTCTATAAAATAAAATAGATATATACATCTAATGGATTTATATAATTTTTATTTTACTTGTTTGAATGTTTATACTTTTAGATTTTTCTTAAGCGGATAGTCATTTTTACTCGTGTACCTGTTTTCTATTTCAAATTGACATACTATGAAATTTCCTTTTTCGTTTTAGTCAATTCCTAACATGTACAAATCACGAGCACTGAATTATGTATTCGATATGTGAAAAATCGAAATTGGATAAATGCAACTTACATGATAATATGTACACGCAAATATGTAATGAAGCCAATTCGAATTATATTTTTAAAGACCTTTCCAATAATGTATTACTAAGATGTTTAGATAAAAACACATAAAATGCAAATTCAAAATTTAATTAAACATTGCGGTGCATCGCTTCGGAACATTAAAACTTGGGTCTAGAATTTCTTATATTGTTGTTTGTGTTACTGTAGAAATATTTAATTCGATACATTCAATTAATTAAAAATGATGAAATCACTAAAAATAAGTATAAACCAATAAAATATTCACCCATTCAAGCGATCAGCATTGAATTGCAAGAATAGAGAAACGTAAAAAAATATTCCAGTGACCAATTTATTTATCGATCAAACTTTAAAACTCATTTTTTCAAAATTTTATGTATATAATGTATTTAAATTACCATTAAGATAGCAAAAAACTATTAAAAATAATAATTTACAATAAAATTAATTATTTAAAATATTAACGAAAATGTTATTGAATTTAAATTATATAAATTAATAAAAAAAATTTTTTAATAACTGGTATGGAACTTAATTAAACATAGATGCAAATGAATTTTATGCATCATAAAAATCAACTTGATAAACTGTAGATTAAAATTAATTTTTTATCGATAATTTAATTATTTAAATTGTAATTGTCTTAATAGTCTATATTTTTCTATTTAAATATAATTACTACGAAGAAAATTATTCCAAATATTAAATTTAAATAGTAAAAAATTCCAGAATACTGTACAACCTTTTTTTGGATGAAATAAATTTTTTTTTTTATATAATTAATTTAATTTTTATAAATAATATATTTAGGTAAAATTTTATCGATTTAACTTCAACAAACTTTAATAATTGATACAAAATTACTGTAAAATACTACTTTTTTGGGTTTATGTATTTTAAAACTTGTATTATCTTTATTTAATAAGAAATTGCATAAGTTAAAAATGACTACAATTAATAAATCAACTCAGTGACTACCACATTTTCTATCAGAGATGCATAAAATAAATAAATTCGAAGTTATCTTATATCTTATATATCTATAGTAAATACATACGATGGCAATTGATAAACATTTATACTATAATATAAAAATATCAAATCAATAAATTCTATTATTGACAATCATATAATTGAACTGTAAATGTATCTTTTTAAATATATTAAAAATTTTATTACTATATTACTTTAACAAAGTTTATTATACTTAATAATTTAAATAAAAATCATAAATTTAATAAATAATTAAATACTATAAATAAAAACAAATATATAATCTTTTATTAAAATATTCCATTTTTCCATGTATTTTTAAACTATATTATTTTTGACAATGTTAATTTTTCTACTAATTTTAGAAAAGGTTATAAATTAGTTTATAACAAATGAGTAATTTCAAACAATAGTGTTATTATGGTTAAAACTATAATGCCAAATTAATTAAAAGAAATAAGTGAATCTTACAACTGTATATTTAATATAAGCTAAGATTTTTTTTTAATGAATTTATTGTAAAATTTATTATTTGTTTTTAAAAAATTATATAAAAAATAAAAAATCCTAAATCACACTATTTTATAGATTTATACTACAATTTTTTCTTTAAAAAGTAAAATAAAGTTATATTGATTTTTAATTCTAATATGATTATATAAAAAACAAATAATTGAATTTCTGAATAAAAAATCGATAGATTTACAGAAACTTAATAAAGAAAAATACATTGTTTTTAAATATTATAATACAATAACTTGTACAATCAGGCAAATATATTATTTTAAGATTTCTTATAAAATTTCAATGATACTTGCATCTTACAACTTAAAAAATGTATACTGAAATTTTTTATATATTTTATTTACATCTTTAATTTAATCTTTATTTATCAATAATATATTCATATGTTAACAAAATTACCTTTGTTATTGCTTAATTATTGCTATTTAATTATTGCTTAGTTTAAAAAATATTAATAAAATTTTTACTAAACATATATTCAAAATATGTTCAAGATATATATATATAATATATATATCATTTTATCACTAATCTTTCAAACTTGAAATATTTTTAAGTATAAAACAAGCTTATGAATATGTGTATGTTTTTTAATAAAACAAAAGTAGATATAACATAAACATTCTTAAGAATGCTTTTTCCATTATTATATTTATCCTATAATTATAAAATACCAAACCCTTGTGAATATGGGAAAAACAGAAAACTACATCCCACTTTCAGTAAATTGAAAATAAATTTTAAACTTTGTGAAAAATATATTGCAAAGAATTAAACCTCTAATGAATATAAAAAAATAACAATATTTGAAAGTAAATTTACCTCGTTGCTAATATTAAATTGTAAAGTAAAATAATAAGATAATAGTTATAATTTATTTAAATGTTTAAAAAGCACGTTACTTTCTGCTATGAAAACGTACTTACATTAATAAAAGCCGCCATTAAACAACGTGTCACGCTGATATTACAAAAAATATATCAAGGAACGAATACAAACAAAGATTGACAAAAAGAAAATAATTTGAACACTAAAGATGGAATCAAAATATAAATCTGATAAATTAATGAAATAACTTATATATGCGTATAAATACAATAAAAATATATATTTGTTACGTACGTGATATAAAACTGCTGTTGACGTTTGTGTTACTATACGTTTACGCCATGTTGGTACACTCCGTAATCAGCTGAAGCTGCGCGCGACGCACTCGGTAATTTGTTTCCGTCTTTTTTTAATTTTTATATATCATTTGGTTAACCGTGTTGTGATTACGATATGTATTTATTTAGGAAAAACCATTTAGTTTTTTATATTAAGTAGAAAAAAAAGAGTTGAAGCTCGACAGCAATTTATATTCTATGTGACGTTTTTATTCGAGTATATAATTGCTTGAAAAAATATTTACAAATACACATAACCTCAAATATCTTATTTTGATAAGAAATTCGTTCAATAAATCTATAAATTGTATATTTTAAAATATGTGCATCGATTTTATCTTAATGCAGGTTTGCATATAAACAAGAATTCTTTTTAAAATATTTTATTTCGTTTAAGCAAATAAATAAAATTAAACAGCAATCTTCCGAGTAAATAAAGCATATTATAATGAACTTTAAATAAAAAAACCAGACATTGATATAAAATTATTATACTAAAAAATATTCGACTATTATTTTTATTCATTTTATCTGTAAATATTTTATAAAGAACTATCAGTTTTATTATTATTTGTTCATCTTTTAATATTTTTTCTAATTCTATTTTGATGATACAAATTTTTTTCTCTTTTAAAATTTTAATTATATATAGATATTTATTCGTGTACTAATATCGATATAATGTTTGTTGAATTATGTTGAGTCTAGAACAGATAACATAAAAATTAAATATTCTGGTCACATTGATTCTGTGATTTATATTTAATTATACAAAGATTGTGTAAATTTGTACCAAAATGTTAATCTGTAACTTAATTCTGTACATTATTTTGAGTTTTCTTACATTTTAAATACTTTCATGACTAAAATATTTATATTTATTTTTAATTATTTTATTTTTATGAAAAACTGCATTTTTTGTGTAAACAGCAAAATATTACAGTAAATAGTAAATCAAAATTTAATTAAAAACCTTAAACTTTGTTCAAATATATTTTATTTAAATACATTTTTGTATAATTTACATTTTTTTGAAGTAGTATATTTAATTTATTTTTCACAATATTAAAACCTATTATAGTTTCTTTTTTATTTGTATTTATTCTATAAATTTTTAATAGGTTGTTTATGTTAGAAATAGCGACCTTGTTAGTTTTCGCTTACTACTCGATAATAAATTTCATACTTTTTTTATAGTAATGACTACGTAATTTTTAAATTTATATTGTGCTCCTAATGAATTTATGAATAGAAAGTTGAGCTACGAAATTAGTATATAATCACAGTCTTACAGATTCAACTTATGTTTTATGTATTTTTATTTAATGTAATCATTTGGGCTATTATAATAACTGACTAAACAGTTAGCTTTTATAAAACTGAAAATCATCAATAATTTCTATTTATTATTCTTAATTGTGTGGAATAATGAGATTTTTTTAGCCGAGAATGCTTTAGTAGATAATTTGAAATTATTTATAGTAAGTTGCACGTGCAAAAAATGTGGTACTAAATATAGTCTTTTAATTTAAATAAATCTATATCAATTCATCAATAATGATGAACAAAAAAATGTATTTAAATAATTCAAATCAATTTATTGGTTTAAAAATTTGTAATGATTTTTTTTAATTTTATTTGGTAATTAAATTAAACTACTTTTTATATTTAAAATTTTTTTATTATCGTAGCTTTATTATTTTTCTTTATTTATAATTGTAATAAATAAGAATTCGTATGCAATAGCTTACATCAAATTCATGTGAAACGTGTTACATAAATAAATTTAAATAATTTTATGTAAAATCTATTTTGGTTATTACATATTTATGAAACAGTTTTTAAAATATAATTTCATGGAAAAAATATTTGTGAATATTATTATTATGAAACGTAAAAACTACTTTGAATAATTTTACAAATCCATATTTAGAAAAACCAATCCAGTATCACTTTTGTATTACGTTCGCTAACGATCTATTCTTTAACTGACCTTGACTATTTTTCGCTTGTCTGACGGTATCCTACATCCTTCATTAATTTATTTAGCAACTAGGCACTTTGGTCGATTCCTTTTTTATATTCTATAATAATCTTATGACGTTAGTCCTTTCTCTCTAATCAATTTTATATTTATTGTAATTGAATCTTATTATAATTTCTAATTTTGATCTTTCACCTTTTTATGTTACATTCAATTTTAAATCATCTGTTCTAACTTTTTTCTTCTGTTAATAGATTGTGTTAAAATTAGATGAAATTTCTAATTTCTAAGTATTATAGAAATAAAAAGTGCTATATAACGTTCTTCATGATTAAATCTATTTAAAGTAGTATATTTTTAAATACATTTGAAAAAACTTGTATTTTGTAAAAAATTTAATGAAATAATAGCTTCAATGCTCATATTTTCTGCTTAAGTGTGTTTTTAATTGTCATATAAATTTACAAAATCATCTTTTAATTCTTTTTTTCCATCAATCTCATTATTTTTTAAAAAACGTTCTTAAATTCTGGTTTTACTTTTATATTTTACTTTATATATTTTAAGTTAACTTAATCAAAAATAAAATTTCCGTCAAATTACGATAAACATTTTTTTTATTCGATGCTAATAAATTTATAGATAACGTGTTTATTCTCATCAAAAAATAGTTTTTAAATAATAAAATAAGCTAATTCTTATCTTTAGTGTCACTTTATTTTAATCAATTTTTCATATAAACAATTTTTATTTGCGGTATTAGATATCTTCTTTCGATCTTTCTTTATTTGGTTCAACTCTATTGCTATTAATTTGATAGTATTTAAATGATAACTGTAGCTTCACGTATTATTCCACGAATTTTAAATTAAAATCATATTAATTATGAGCAATACAATAAAAAGTCAAGTTTATATGTAAATATATAAGAATACTAAGACGGAATCAAACACTCTATCGAATAAAAGAAGTGTATTCAATTAAAATTCATAATATAAATTTTTGAAGCACTTAAATGTGACATACATTAGAAATACTATTCATAAGAAATTTAAAAGCGCACCTTTCTTCGTTTATATATATTTATTTATACGTGTGAAGTAATATTTGTAGATAAAGCATATAATTGGTTTAGTCAGACTTTTTCAATTTTAACGAATTTTAAAAATTGTTTTTACGTCTTGTATTTTTATTTCTAATTTTACGTGGCAGCAAATATAAATTATGCAAGTCATTCTAGTTCTCTTCAATTTTATCAATATTTTATATATTTATTTTATAAATATACAACAAATGTTTAAAATTTTACTTCAAATATGAATTTTAGTATATAAATTAAATATAATAAGTATTTTAAATCTATGAACACATTTGTAAAGTTTTAAAAAAATTTCTATCAAAATATATAATATTCATTTATGCAACAAATCTAAATTCACATTAAAAATACTCTCAAATATATAATATACCCCCAATACATTTATGTAACTTATAGTAATATGTTATATAAACGAAATAACATTGGAACGAATTATTCATTTTCTCTTTAGAGTAAACACAAATACAATCGCGTGGGGTGTACTTGAAAGCAGACTCATTGTTATCGCCAAGAACTGCAAGTGATCTTTGCTCATTGAAAATATTATTGGGCATTCGGTTCACTCATTATATAACATACCAACTAGTCTCTGGCATAAACTTTCTTTAAGTATAATCATTTCACATATAAGATTTTTTATAGTACATAGCAAAAGAACCACGAAAAAGAAAATAAGCTCAGTCATTCGTTTACAATGGAAGGCAATCAAAACGTGGTTTGTCGAGAGGCAAATGTACATAGATACGTAGGAAAACAAATTTAGTAATATGATTTGATACGTAAACGTCTTATGAGTACGTAAGACGAGTAAATATCATTACTTACCAGTATCAAAGCATAACGGATAAAAATTCATTTGTAGCATGCTTAGCTTAAATCTTGTATTACAAGTTTATTTAAACTTTAAATGTTTTTTTAATTAATCAATTTGAAAATCAATCAAAAGTCATTAACAAAACGACTTTTTAATTTATTTTATGTTTTTACTATATATATCATTTTGATTTACTACTTGATTATGATAGAGTATATTGTTCTGAAAAATATACGTTTTTAGTTATAATTATAAATCATGAAAAAATATCTAACAAATAATTGCACGATATTTTTTTTAATACTCTTAATATAAATTTCAAATCTTTTTACAGTCACTGGTTTGTATGGAATATTCATTATCTAAAAATTGTATCTTTATATAAATGATTGACTTTGCCTTAAAAATAAGCTAAAAATAAAATAAGATTAGATTTATTTGAACCGAGCAAACCTTCGTCGGATGTTATACTTTATATTCTTATACTTGTTTATTAATGTAATTTGATTGCATCAAAATAAGATGATTATATAAAATATTTTGATTCGTTATAAAATAATAATAAAGTAAATATATTATTTTTGATAAATTATATTTAAAACGATATCATTAATTCTATTATCAAAGTAGCCTTTGTTATAATACATTATTTTTTATTATATAATGACATGCACATAAATAATATTTGCTATATTTGGTCTAATATAATATATTTTACAAATTATTTATTATGCAATTTTTTTTTATTATCGTTGTTAACTATAAACTTTAAACAATGACTTATAATTTTAATACAGAACGTGTTTAAATTAAGATCATAAATCAACTAACAAAAACTTCTTTAATATTACTATGATAATAAATAAAATAGGTATTCTATAATTATCAAAAGGAAAATCAATTTCATACTTATTTTCTCGCCATTACAACTTTTACTTTCTAATCCATCACATTAGAATATATATATATATATGATATTACTAGCATTTAATAGTACTGATAATTATTTATACACGTACATGTCGAATTAACAGAAACGCATACTTTATCAGATCATTAAGTCAATATAAATTTTGTTACAATTATATTTTTAAATTCAATATAAAACATGATAATAATTATTATGAAAAATTATTTTAAAATAGTATTTCACTGTGTGTACATTTATTTATGCAGATTTTTGGTTTAAACATAAGAGCGAATGTATAATTTAGATTGAATAACGAGTAAATAAGAAGTGAAAACAAAAAACGATAATATTTTCAATTTTTATCGTTTTTATAAATAAAATTATGGAAAGATAAATTAATTATTTTATGTATTTTTAATGATAAAAGAGATATTTAGTCTTATTAAGTGAACGAAAGAAGACAAGAAATTAGCTCAAGTACTTCGTATCGGAAAAACAAAAAATTAAAACATGTAAAACAGAAATTTCGATTTTAATTAAATGAATTAAATAAAAATGTAAAATAATAAAAAAAGAAATAAAGAATAAATATAAAACTCAAGTACATGAAATAAATAAATTAAATTTAGAGTAGAAATTATAAAGGAAAATAAGGAAAAAAAGAAAAATAAGATAAATGTAATGTTAAACATGAAAGATTAAAAGTAAAAGATAAAAAAGAGTTTAGATAATAACTTAAAAGAAAAAATAAAAGTAGTAGAAGTGTATATTGTAAAGATGAGTAAAGAAGAAATAGATAGCAAGCAAGAAAAGTAAAAAGAAAATGTAAAAATATAAAGCTTCAGTACAGATCGAGGTTGAGTACTAAGTAAAGTAGGCGGCAAGTAGCAGGAGTAAAATGAATGTAAAGAAGTTCAATATAAGTTATTGAATAGACGATGAAATGAATATTGAATTGTGGAAGTAAAAAGAAAAGATTCAATGGAAATTTATTATTATCTTTATTATATAACTAAAATAAATAATAAAAATAACGATATATGAAAATATTGGAAAAAAATATTCACGTATAAAAGAAAATAAGTTATTGATAATAAATGCATTAATTTTTAATATGAAATATAAATGTTACGATAGATTTTTATGATATTAAAAGAATGATTTAATGCAATATAGAATAAAAAATGAGGTAATATATGTTAAATGCACTTGAATGATAAAGATATATAAAAAAATTCCGAGAAAAAATCTAAAGCAAAATTAATTCAAGAGGTTATGAGCTTTGGAAGGAAAGAATAACACTATAACAATAGACATAAATAGTTAAAGTATAATTACAACTAAATTATATATTACATAAAGAACTAAGTAAAAAAAATGTAAAAGAAGTCTTTAATATAGTCAATAGATAAATGAAAAAAAAATATAAACGAATGAAGACTAAGATTGAGTCTATTGGAAATATATAAATAGTGTATTAATTTACAAAATTAATACTAAAAAATTAGAATTACTGGCTAAACAAAAAAAGATGACTACTAATTCTAACGATATTTCAAATGTTCATAGAATGTTTAATAAAGAAAATAGGCGACATAACAAATGTAAACAGAAGTATAATCATTCATATTTATAAATTAAGTACAATATTACTAATATTCAAAAGTAATTTTAAGAAATTCTAAGAAATATTTTTGAAAAAGAGAAAATGTAAAATTAAGTGTAACTTTTATCATTCGAAAACAAGTTGGAAGAACAAAATAAAAAATGTAAATGATGGTAGTATAAAAGTGAAAGAAATAAGATATATAGTCAATTTAGTTTGGAGTAATGGAAACTTGAAAATAATAAACAAAAGAAAGTTATGAAATAGAGACAATAAAATTTCCAGAAACGGTCAAAAACAAAATATAAAATGTGTATTACTAGTTCTTGTATTTAAAAACTGTATAAAACTTCTGATTCAAATTAATAATGAAAAATATTGTAAAAAAGTTTTAGATATAGATTCAATATAGTGTAGCGTATAAGTCAATACGTAATGTAATTAAAATAGTTAATAAAGTTTTAATTCTATGACAAGATTCATAATAAAGTTTTAGGAAACAAGAAAATAAAAAATGAATGCAGTATTCAATATCTTTAATTTATATACTAGATAATGAACTTCCTGTATATGAGTACGGGTTTTCTTATTTTTTATGATTTATATAAAATTATTATTACATATAATGAATTAAAATAATTTTGATTAATAAAAGTATAGAATATTGATTTTTTTAATATAAAAATCCTCGTAATATTTTACATGCAAACGTATTTACTTTCACATTTAATTAAAATATTCGTGAGCTGATTTTATAATTATTATTTAATTTAAATATTCGAAATATCAAGAGATCAAATATACATTAAAGTTTAGTATTTGAATTTATCAATATGGCTATTAATAATGCTCTTTAATCATAACATACATTTTGTTTTTTAAATCTTAATAGCACTTACAAATATTTACATAAATAGATACACAGAGATAAAATACATATTTTTATTACCAATTAAAATCGTGTTGAAAAAAAAAACAATTTTATTCAGTTATTACTTTTATATACTGGTTTCATAGACTGTTTACTTTCTGTTTTCATCATTAAATAGAAAATTACGAATTTTATACAAAAAAATTAGGTTTATTATTAGTTTATATCTTAACAATTTATCATATCAATTAATTTTAATGAGAAAAAATATAATAAAGAATTTTTTATTTAATGACGGATGTTATATTCATTCAGTAGC
This sequence comes from Dolichoris vasculosae, assembly GCA_018907195.1. NCBI lineage: Eukaryota > Metazoa > Arthropoda > Insecta > Hymenoptera > Agaonidae > Dolichoris > Dolichoris vasculosae. The sequence continues at coordinate 2,525,343 of JACCHY010000001.1, forward strand.
TTAATTTTTATATTTTTGTGTTGCTTTAGTTATTAAAAATTTACACTAATGATCTATTTTGAAAGAATTATAATATAAAGAAAATTTCAAACGAAAATAAAATATAAATAATAAATAATTTTAAATATAATTTCATTCACACTTAATCTATGTGACCTAGTGAAGAAAATTATTTACAATTAATATCAGCGATTTAATAATTTAAATGAATATAATGATTGATATTTTTCTTAGGCATTTAAAATATTATTAATTTCTTATCAATATTTTAAAGCTGTATTATTATTTTAAAATAATAATACATGCTTGTATATTAAGAAGATATTGATAAGATAACGTTATTAAATATTGTTCTTAACTTCAGATAAACATTTATTAATTTGTATTCAAATAATTTTTATTTTAACCTTATCTGTCTAAAAAGTAAAATAAAAACAGATGTAAATATAATAGGAATACTTTTAATTCTATTTATTTGTCATTCCTTGTAAGTATTTTTAAAAGAATTTCTATTGGTGGCTCAAAACAATTGCTTCTATTTACAGTACTACTACTTTTATTTATAAAAGGTATTTCAAAGTTATAAAAATATCTATAGAAACTTTAAGTAATATTTTTGAACAAGATATTTTATAGTAGTAAATAAATAAATGAAAATAATTAACGAAAATCATTCAAAGTTTTATTATTCATATTATATTTACTTTAAATTTTGTTATCGCGTCGGACGACTATATATTTAACGTATTAATATTATTTATGCAGTATTAAATTATATTATATAAAATATAGTGAATTTAAAAAACGTTATTATAATTATTATACCATGAAAACGTAACGTTGTAACGAATAATTTTATTTGGTGAAAATCATTTCAATTTCTGGAATAAATAATGTTTTATCATTCCATTTAAAATTTAGTTTAAGATCATCCAGTTGAAAATAATTAATTCCTCGCAGAGAATCGTAAAATAATAAGTTTTAATTACTAAGTCGAATATAGATTAGTACTCAAATAACAATTTTGAAAATTAAGTAGCAGAAAGATGATAGTTTCTTCCCTTCATACGATTACTGCCTTTCCCTCTTCAGATGGTGTCGACAGCTCGTTGCAACCCCTTAAAATAGCTTCGTTTGAAACTGATCTTATTGTATTTACCATGTGGACATCTATTATTAAAGTATTATTCTACTGCATGGGTTGTATTAAAAATAGTGAGGCTTGAAAGAGCGTTGTATTTGCGCGAGAGAAAACAACCCAATGAACACATTAAAATAGAAATAATTATCGAATGCTTACAATTTAAAAATGTAGCGGTAATAGGTCAAAGTCGTAAATATCTAATTTCGAAATTTACCAAGTAAACACCACTGAAAATAGAATAAGAATCACGAAGCATTGAATATCCCAAATCACCATACATTTCTTATATTTCGACCCCTTTACGCAACTCGCATCGTACGAAATACAAGTAATAATTTACCTGTTCTGCTTTATCCAAACTTTTGTCAATCGTAGGACCGAAAGTAGGTGAGAGTAACGAGTCCGATGAATCAGCGAACCTAACATTTGAATCGGTCCCTTCGAGCCACACCGACAGAGCAAAGATCCTCCCTCCTCTTTTCTTCTCGACTGCCAAGAGCTCTCGTGACTATTGAAACGAAGACCGCAAATGCGCTTCCTGGGCTTTAAAAGTGAGCAGCTTCGCGGTTTCACGTTGCTCCATTCTACCGAAACGTGGCCATGTGCGTTTCGCGCCTTGATATCTGTGTCAATTCGCGGACAAGGCTTCCGTCGCCGTCGAAAGCTGTTTGGCGCGACTTTGTGTGACGCTCGAGAAGCTTTTCAGCTGGGCGAATTCCAATCGATTATTCCTACGTTTGTGCCCGTTTGTTTCGGCTAGAGTTAGCGATTGATTCTAGTCGTTGGGATATCTATCGATCCTCTAAGTTAATAGGAATACGTGATTTACATAGATCGTTTCAAATTGGTTGCGCTCGCTTTTAGAATTCGGTGCTTCGGTTTATATTGCGAACGTGTTGCTAATTGTAATGTTTGCGATAAGCTTTTGCGCTTAGCGATTCGATAAAAACGAATGATGTTTTGCAATTTGCCTTGACAATGTATTAACGTGAGAATATAAAATGTTAATTTAGTCGATTGTATTACTGAATTTATGGAATAAAGGTAAACGGAGTTTTTTGCCTTTGTATAATTTGTATGATAAAAGGTTCTTTCGAGATAATTGTAAATATTCATATGCAACTGATCTTATATATATACATTATTCTTGTATTTATAAAAAATGTATAAAATTTGAATATTATGTAATCGTTTATATAAATGTTATAATATATTAAATATGATCGTTCAAAATTGCCAATAAATATCTCGTAAAAAACATGATAATTTAAATGAATGTTTTTATGGCCATATTGATCATTTAAAAAATTAATTTTAATACATCTAGTTTATTCATAATTATTTATACATTTATGTATATAATAATCATTGCGAAAATTAAAATATTAGATTGAATATATTAAATAATAATCCAATAATTTCACGGTTTAATTATTTAAATTATTCATGTTACGACCTTTTTCAGCTCAGAAAATTACATCGTTTGTTTATTTTCAGTTTATTACATACTTATTTGTTTATAGATATAATATTTACTGCAGGTCATATTTTTAAATTTAGTGAAAACGCAGTGATTCAATCATATTTTAATTAATCATTAAAACATCGTTGAATACAATTTTATTTTACTATTATATATTCAAAAGTATAAATTATCTTTGTATTTATTAATAAAAGGTATATGTTTCGTAAAAATTTACCGTCTCCATTATAAAGTGATTTATTTGACGGTTCGTTGAATAATGTTGACTTATAGCAAAACCTATATACATAAGTCTAAACAAGTAAAAGTATTTAGCAACAATGGGAAATGTATAAGCAGGTCATTTTCTGCACAAATAAGCAAATAAAATAAAAAGTTAATAGGCAAATTAAAAATATAAAGTTATTTTCAATGTAAAGTACATCAAAACAATATTTAGTTTTAACGCCGTATTAAATATAAATACAAAATTAATTTTTATTATAATTTTTCAGATTAAATTTTCAAATTTTACAGATAACTTTAATAATATTTTTGTTAATTTAGCTGCCAAGATCTATTCTTTAACTCTAGGTCAAAGCCTATTTTTTTTTTATTGGAATTTAATAAATTTTTTTGTTTTAGTATCTTTTGAAATAAACAATATATCTGTACAATTTTTATAATTAAAATACCAAACGCATTTAATAAGAAATGAATCATAAAACGATCTATAAATTCATAATGAAATAAAATATAAACGTTTCATGTATCTGAATATATACATATACACACGCTTTTCCTTTTACCTGCCATACATCTAAGCTTTTGTTTTATCTCGGCACATTTTTTTATTCGAGAACAACAGAGTGTCACACGAACAAAATCATATTTTCTTTGCTCTCGTTACGTAAATCCTACAGACTATATCTAAGCTCGTCTTGAAACAGCTAAGGCTGGAGGAATTCATAACGTTGATTTACTTCTTCCTCTTCTTCTCGTTTAATGATTTTGTAATACAACGAGATAAAATTGTGCCGGTTTGGCGATTCTTGTTTCTCTTTCTTTTTTTTTTGCAACGCGCATCTTTTATCTTCGAGACAACTGTTACGATACGAAAAATATGTTACGCTCGCATAACAGAAATCAGTGGGGGAGAAGCAATAGCGCCGGTTATTATTGTTTTCCTCCCTCTGTAATCTACGTTTTTAAAATGATTGTATATACACGAGCTAGATATCGGCGTGTCGTGGGTTAGTAACACTCATTCGTATACATACGAACGTTTCATTAGTGTTAAAAGAAGTGTGTAATCAGCGAGAGTTGCCAGGCTAGTGTAAACCGATCGCAAATATCGACGCGATAATAAAAGCATTTCAGTCATTTTTTATTATATGAAAGCTGCGCTCTTTAGACAAGTATTATTATTACTCATTCCTTTAAATATTATATACATTTTATTTGAAGGAGTTACCGATTAGCTTATTAACGCATTTCAAATTATCAACGGAATACGTGGAATTTTTTAATATAAATTTTTACAGCGAGCGTACCTGTGATATAAACTACGATGATCTGATATTTTTCTCATTGTCGATAATAACATTTTTACTCATGAAAATTCGCTAAATCTTTGGTAAACAATTACTGCATTGTTCTGAGAAGAAAAAAGAAATAAACATTAATATAGTCACAGTATAGTTACGCAATAAATACTCAGAATATAATGAACAAAGCTACTTATTAATTATTCATCACAAATAATAATTTCAAAAAGTAAATACATTTATTCGTCCAATTAATTATTATGCTGAAATTTTACTAAGATTCTCTTATAACAGCTATTTTCTTATTTTGTATTACATTAAAGTAAATTAGTTTCTGGAGACTTATTTTTTTACATTGCTGTACCTTGAATGTATATTTTTAACGTTCTAACAATAAAATGCAAATGAAAGAGTATTATGATTAAAAACGCAAGATTCTGTTTATTTAATATTCATATTTATGTCATATTCAAAACCGTATTTGTTAAGACCAAAGTAGTACAAGACCTTATGTATTTATACACATATTCTTACGTTAATAGTCTTTCACCCAACATCATTTAATACTGTTATGATAAACAACAACAGTTGGGAATTTATTTTTAAAGGTCCATTCTAAAAATATAGAATATTTAAATCTATTCTTTGTAATAAATTAGAATGTAGCAACAACAACAACAATAATAAGAATAATAATAATAATGTAGTAATATCCTAAATTTATTTCGATACATTGCAAATGATCGATAAAATTCTCACGGATACAATCTTTTCCTATCAGATAAGTATAAACATTGTATATATTCGTGTATATCGTATTGCATGAGATATTACAAGAGAGCATACCGTGGAAGAGCCTGAGAAAACCACAAAATTCACCTCGTGCTCGCACGAAAGCAAAAACCGTTCGCTTGTTCCACGATCGCGGGACTCGTGGAATGTTGCTCGTATTCGCATATTATATCCTTAACGTTGCGGCCTACTTGAGTGTTGACTCAGCATCGCAATTTACAAATAGACGTTTGTGCGAAGCTGAGCTCGACGACACCGATTTTCGTTCATTTTCTCCCTCTACAACAATGTGTGTACAAGCGCGATGAGTTGTTAGGCGCACTGTAATTATTTTATTGGCGTTCAATGACATTTGGTATCTTATTTTTTAATTTTTAATTAACGAAGCGCTTACTTCATTATAAAGAGGAACATTTTCTTCTAATCTCGAAACAATGATTGATAATTGTAAACGAGCACTAGGGATCTGTACAGTTTATCATCGTGTAATGTATGATGTAATATATTAATACATAAACAAATGATAACAGATACTATTCGTGTTCTTTTTGCAATTTATATATAACAAGATATGCAATATTAATTTAAGTCGTGCAGTATTCAGTATTAAGAGTTTGCTCATAAAGGATTGCAATAAAAAGTAAAATACTATTTACATAAATTTATATTTTATCCGATAATTTTAAAGCATATGATTGCAAAGGGTTGGTAATTTTTTTATTCGAAATAGATAAAGAATTTCATAAGTGAAATTACTTATGAACGTAAAATAAATATAAATATAAACGTTATTATTAATGTGCATTTCAACATTTACTTAAATTAGAAATTCCTTTTTCCTCTGCATAAAATAAAATTGATATTCATAGTCTAAAATCTATAATGCATTATATATTTCGGTGAACGAAAATAAATTTTAATGACATTGTAGAAATAATGAATAAACTGTAATTTGAACAATTTAAAACAAAACTTACTCAAAAATTAGAATTGTTTCCATTATATTACAAATATTAATTCTTTATAATATTAATAATTATGTAATTGATGTTAATGTATTCAATTCTAAGAAAATAATAAAAAATATAAAATACTATAAAATGTAATATACTAAGCAAATAGAAAGCTCGAATATCTCACATGGTTTAAAACATAAAGTGTCTATAATAACTGTAGTCCTATTACTTTCTAATTTTAAACTGGAATTCTAATATTACTTTAAGAAGATAAGGAAGTGATTATTATAAAATGCGAATTAGAGATAGTAATCTCAAATAATAATACTTTTTATATTTAGAAAAATTGAATCACCCATTAGTATATTTGAAAATTAAATTTATGTAAAACTATTATATGATAACATTATAAGTTCATTGCTATTATGTAACATGTGTATATTAATAGTCTATGGTGTTAAAGTTTTTTTCTATATAAATAGGAGTGATATTTATATCACAAAAACTAACAGGAGTGTAAGATTTACTAATGTAATTGTAAGCAGTTAATATATTTAGAATTTCATTCAGAAGCATCAGTATTGGGACATTATAAATGAATGCTGGAATGATACCAAAATAGAACTTTGATGTTTCATTTAAGTGTAATGAAGATAAGAACATCGATTCAGACACAACAAACTTATTTCTATCCACGATAAAATTAACCTAAGGTATTCTGAAATTTAATAGTGATTATTATAAATTTTTTTATGTTTATAATTTACTTAAGAATAAGCATGCATCGATAAAAAAAATATAAATAAGTACATTTAATACCTTTGTTTTAAACCGAGTAAGAAAATTATATGCATACCAAATTTTTACTAAATATTAGTTATAAATGGATAAATGTATTTATAATTATAAGTATATAAACAATTCATTTTAAATGCAATTTTCCATTTCAGACTATAACAATTATTATCTATTATCTATAGAATCTGACTCATTTACATAATAACCATATGTACGCATACATATTTATTATTTAATATACTATACCTAATGTAGTCAGTAATATTACTATCGTACAGCGTTAAAAGTGTATGTAAGCTTTACATATAGATCGTCTCTACTAATAGGAGAAGAAATAGATTAATGGCAAGTATTTAGGCCTATTGATGTGCTTGACAGTTTCAATCGATTCATTATGAGACAATAAACAAGGTACTATGAATCTTAAACAGGATCACGTGATTTTGCTTAAGTGATTTGACAACAGACAGTAAATCATGTTAATCTGGTTATTGATAAACTACGAGTTACAATAAATTAATATCATATTAATAATAATATAATAAAATATAACTAAGATATTAATTTATATAAGTAAAATTTTATGTCAGCAATTATGTAGTTTTAAATAAAATAAAATATATTTCAAAAAATGTGAATTTTAAACTAACAAATATATCAGAAGATATAATAATAAATATTGTTACTGTTTCTATTCTTTCCGATTTAAACATTTTTAAATAAACTATTATTTTATCGGCTAATCAAATTATTAATTCAGATTAAATTCTCACGTTTAAAATACACTTTCTAAGAAATTAGTATTTTCTAATGTTTCAAAATATATTTAAATTTTCATTGTGATTAATTAGGATCATCTATGAATCACCGACTTCACTTTTATTAATAAATCTTTTATTCATATTCATATATCACTTGATTTTTTGGCATAATGTATAGATATTATAGAATTTCTGTCAACTTAAAAAAACCTATAAAAATTAAAAGTGGATTAAAGGAGTTATTACATAAAGTAAGTATAATTATATTTAAAAAATTAAAAAAATTATTAGTATACTATACTACATTAAAAATATATATAAGAATGTTCTTTATCAAATGACTTTACATCGAGAAATTTAGTCTATAACTAAGTCGATAATTTTAATATCGACTTTTTTAATATTAATTTTTAATATTAATTTTAATATTACATAGTAAGTTAATAACTTACTAGGTACTTGCAATGAGTGTAATTATATTGTTTCCATTTTTTTTATACTCTATGAGCGTAGCATTAACAAAGCACATAAAATCTCTCACTTACATTTTCCATGTACCATCTTAATTGTCAATATAGATGTAATAATGCACGGCATACAAATAGCCAATAACCCTGACTTATAAAATTTTATCGCATGTAATTTAACGCATCTTTTTCCTTGAATTAAAATCATAGAGTTGCTGGATAATAAATGATAGTTTTATTTAGATACTTTTAATAAATAATTTAATTTTATAAAAACTCTGAATTTATATAAATTTCTAAAAATTTCTCACGTATTATTCATCATTATATGGAAGCCATTTTAATTTTATTGAATATAGAATAATGCAAGAATTCTTTAGAATTAGTAAAGCGATAAGAGCACTCCTTTATTTGCAAATACAAATAAGTTATTAATATTTAACAAGACAGAAAGAAACAATAATAACTTGTAGTTATGTATCCCACGATACTTATATGAATAAGGGACGACTTCGCACTTAACATCTTTTCTCTTCCCCTTGCATTCAAACAATTTTAACGAACGTACTTCTGTACATTTGCCCCCTTTCGTGTGCTCAACATTGCTCTACCGACACTATTCTATCTCAATGGCATGAGTTCCCCTTGTGCTCTTCTTTCATAAGTTAGCGTACACTTTACTCTTGCTGTCTTTAATGCACACGTTGTCTCTTTTTCAAATGCATTAGTCTCCCTTCAATACAATAATAAATGCTCACATTGTTCGATATTTGAGTCTTTTTATTCAGATGTATTCAATGCAAAATATATAACCAATAAATAATCTAATAATCCTTCTTGTTCTAACTTACAATATTTAATAAAATGCATATATTATATTATTACTGAGATATTAATAAACAAATATACATATTAAATTATTATTAATTTTCTAAATTAAAATTTTACATAGTTTATTTATTAATAGAGTTAATAGACTCAACGAGGCTATTTTACTTTATATTTTTATAGGTGAGTTATCATTATATAATACTATTTAATTATGTCACTTTAATAAACCACATGGAAAACTATCTTATAGCAGAAAGTGAACAATCAAAACTAGATGATTTACCAATAATCTAACACGTCATGTAAAAAATGTTTACATCCTGAAATTATAATCTTTGTATTATAAATAATATCAGATCGGGTTTTGATTAGTGTTAGTAAAAATTTACATTACATTTGAATGTAAATCCTGAATGAATACAATGATCAGAAGGTCGCGCATATTGATAAAATCTGAATAAATTATCAGATATAGTAAAACTAAATAATAAGTTACATAATATGAATGCAGAATAAATAAAATATTTCTTGTATTCTTATATACAATGTTATGGAAATTATAATTAATTAAGACAACATAAATATGTAGAATTTTAAATTATTAACTGTAATTTTCCTTAGTACGAGTAGAATACCAACAAAAAATAATAACAATATGACGAGACAAGTATGAAACAGCAATAAGGTATAATACAGAAGTAATTGAATTTACCCGAAACGTATCGAACTTCGAAGGTACATCGAGTTGCTCGCGATAGATCCATAAACGCACGATGCAGGGACGCTCGTAATCCGTGTAAAATCGTATGAATAAACTCGCAGCTGTGAGCTCGGAGAAGCGAAGTTTGAAACCGAAGGTCACTTGCGGAGTTCGGTTCTTACGACGGCACGCAATTCTAGCTCCGAGTAAATCATCGTTGAGAGAATTTCTCAAGAAGAACGTGAAATATTCATAAAGAAGGTAGAAAGTAACGAAATCGCGAAGAAACAAAATTCACGGATAAGAAAGAGTTGAAGTGATGCGAGTAACTCGATGATATACGGAATGGGGTTCGGTGGGACGATATACGAAGCGGACCTTCCATCGGTAACGAGATAAAGTACTTCCGGGTCTAGTGGGCGACGTACGAGTTACCCGTACGGGAAACATCACGAATGGATCGTATGGACGACTCGTATCCACGGATAAGAAAAAAATCGCTAATTCAGACAAACGTCTTACTATGACAACAGCGGTCATAAATTAAAGTAGACATATGTGTGATTAGCGAAAGACTTGTTCGTTGGGGATAGGTGAGACTGCGAGTTCGTTAAATCCATGGATCAGACGGACAGTTCTCTTGTCAGCAGATAAGGGTAAGAAACATCCAGCCTGGTTAAGACGTCAATTTGTAAGACGACAGAAGTTGCAGACTCGAGAATATTTTGGGATGTCTCATGGCGGACTCACCTGCTGAGGACGGGAGGGTCGCGAGCACACGAAACGGGAGAAAGATCGAGAAGGTTCGGGACTCTAACATGAAAATCAATAAATATCATGTAAAAGTTTGATGCTTTTCGAAAAGAAAAACGAAATGAATCGTGAGTAAATAATTGAATAAAGATTTGAAAAAAATCGAAAAACGCATAAACAAATAAAGGAAGAATCGCGATATTTAATAAGCGTTTTGAGCTTCGTAAAACAAATTTTTAAACAATTGTAAACAAATTAAAAAAACAAAATTTGTAAAACTTTTAAAATATTATAAAACGACCGCATCGTTTGTAAATCGATACATCAAGAAAATATTGTATTTAATTATCATCTGTAAAAAATTTAAAGAATAATTATAAGAAGATAATATAGACATTTTATATTAACACGAAGGAGAATAAATAATATTTAAAAACGATAACAATATGTATTTTAATTTGATCCTTAACATTACTATTAGGAGATTATAATTCATTGAATTATTACATAAATTCTTTTTTAATATATTTATATTATTAAATATTATTTAATATTTTCTAACTGTCTAATTTTTTGTTATTTGCACATTATTTAATATTATTAAAAAACTAAAATATTATTCAATTTTGATCTAGTTCAAATATACTAACTTCTTTCGGAATTACACGAGTTTAGGTATAGTAAACTATCAAATAGACATAGTATAGCATTGGATATAATAATAATTTAGCAAAATTAATGGTTTGAATATCACACCTGTAATCTTATGGTTTGCTCTATCTGTAAATTTTATGATTGATCCTTTATATATAGACTTATATACTATAGTTATATACTTATACTTATATACTTATATATTTATAGTAATTTCGTCTAAACATTATTATTAATAATGTCTTAATATATACAGATATTATTTATAAACTATTAAAATACTATAAATATTTCAGCTATTTCGCTTTAGACTATTTTGAAAAAGTTCTCTAAAAAGTCTTGAGAAAATGATAGTGCATCATTATTTATTTTTTGTATCGTAATATGAAAGTTAAAAGTATACTAAGTTTCATTAAAATAAATGCAACCATTTAAAAGTGATATTTAATTACTGAATTAATTCAGCGAAATTATATCATTAAGTTTATTTAAATCAGAGAGAAGGAATACTGTAACTAGAAGTTCCATAAAGTAATTTAATTTGCTATTATAATTGGCGGAAAAGTAATTCCTTCTAGTATTTAATTGACTTATTTAAATTATAAAAAAATAACTGAGTTTCGGTAAAGAGTTTAAATATTATATATTTTTTAAATATACATTTTTTTAAATATAATTAATAAATCTGTTAATGTTCATCATAATTACTTCAATATAATATTCTATTATATAATCACTTATGAAATAGTCAAATGAAATAAGAAAAAATTCATAGGAGTAAGATTTACGAATAGTTTATAAAATAGTTTACAAAACAGAATATATACAATACAACTTTGCTAAGAATAGGTCATGGTATTAAATATTTTAAATATTTAAATTATCTTAAAAGAATAATTTTCCTATGAAGAAATGAAAATGATTCTCGAAAGAAAATAATTTTTTATTATCCTCGAACATTAAATGCATATAAATTCTGTAAAAGAGTACATTTAGGATAAGCATATGAACCTATTTTTCGATATCTTTGTACTATATAACAATACCATAAAATGTAACAACGGGAAAATGACAAGGCAATTTTAAATACCATAAAAATTCTAAACATGTTAAGATATCTGTAAGTTATTTTTTTGTCTTAGCATTTCAAGAATACTAAAAGCTATATAAAAATTTTTTCATGCTATTATGAAATTGCTATCATTTCATATAAATAGCTTAAATTTCTAAGATATATCAATGCCATTGAACTTTACCCTTATTTCCTTTCCGAACGTATACTATTTTAATGTTTCTTACTTCTTTCGCTTCCTACGGGAATATAATTTGTTGTTTTACTTAAACGTGTATAATATTAAAATTAAAAATATATCGATCATTAGTTTTTAAATTTTAAAGATAAACAAAAAAGATCTAAAATATTATATTTTATAATATCACTAAAATTTTTGTACGTATATTATTAACTAGTAAAAAATGTAACGAATAATTCTTGCAAATGTTAATTCATTTTTATAAATTCTTGCAATACCGACATGTTATGTTTGCTTATTTCTTAACGACTCGAATATCAAATTCAAAATTACAATAGCGGTTCAATATTTAAAGTTCCGTTGAAATAATTTATGCAAAACGTATTCTACAAACATCGTAACAAGTAAAATTAAAGTATGCTAAATTTTAAACAAATATTTTAATCGAAAAGAACATTATTTCTAACGCGTCAATTCACTAAACGACATATTTATTTTATATTTAAATTTATTTTAAAAAATACACGGGAGAAACGGCAATTTTCTCAAAGGAAAAAGTTCTTTTCCCTCGTGCAGAACTTACACAAGATTTCTTGAGGTTCCTTTCGAACACAGCAATTGTAGCTATTGTTCGATGCCACAAAACGATAGATTACATTACAGCTACACAGCACGAATAGAGTATACTATATTTGAAACACGAATTGAGTAATTTGTATACAACAGGCAACCGAGGATAAAGCCAAAACGCTTGATACATGCGCTCCTGGCACTGCACTCGCCCTCTAAAAATCGACTTTCACATTTCCCTCGCATATTCATTTATTCATGAATCATGTATAACAATACACGCTAGCTGTAATATAATCCGTGTGGGGTACAACACCGATGCAGCAGCCTCGTCCATCGGCGTACAAATCGCTCCTCCGCTCTTTAAACGCCGAGCAATTCTCGTAGGTCGTATTCGCCAGCGATATTACATTACTTTACAAGAGTTGAGAGGGAGAAAAAGGGGCCTCGAGTTTACACGTCGCGTTGAACTTTCTGAAAACTCCTCTCTTTAGTTTGCGTGTGTGGGTGGTCAGGTGGAGGGGCTAGCGGGTACGAATCGGAGGTGTTCGAGAATAGTACAGAGACGCGCAGGGAAAAATCAATGTGCCTATCCGCGAAAGTACACGTACGCTAAATGGAAAAGATTGGGAACGTATTAAGAATAATGCGAGGCGCAATTATTTGCCAACATTCTTGGCCTCCGATCATCCAAGTGTTGCCGCTCAACAGCGATATCCATTGTGCTTTTTTTCTCTTGTTTACCACCGATTCATTTCTTATGTACGGTTTGATTAACCGTTAACTCGGTACTATTATGCAATGACTGATTCTTTCGTGCAAATGAAAATACCAATGATAACGCTATAAATTCGATTGTCTTTGTTTCGTTTTTTCGAGGTGAAGGCTCTAAATTGATGCTCGAAAACACGAAATAACTTCTTTTTAGAAATTGATTTTTGTTGAAATATTAGTCTTCGGCTTTGGGAATATATTACGTAAACTAATGGAGCATAATTTTAAACTTAAAATAGTCATAAACGTTAAATGCATTATATAATGGATTATTAAATCCTGATTAAAATTTATTTCTTAACGTTTCGAAGTCGTTAATGAAACCAATAATCGATATTTTTAAGAGCTGCCATTAGTAATAAATTATTATAAAATAAAACTGAAAATATTTCATTAAAATTTTATCATAGTTCGGTACATTGGATATTTCGACGAATCGTTTTTGTTTAATATTTTTATCGATAAATAACAAATGTGTTAGAAATCAAAATGTAATTACATCGATACATTTTATGTACAATAAATATTCGTAGCCATTAGTAAAAAATATTTTTTTTACCTCTGCAATTATTCCACGAATGTATTAAAATTTTCACGATTTATTTACGAATTTTAACTGTACGTAGATATAAGATCGGGTAATTTACGATCGTGCGTCAACTAATTAGAAATAAGTAGATACAAGAGACATAAAAATATCGCTCGGATACGAGGAAAGAAATACTTTTTGGTTATCTTTCTCGAAGAAGCAGAGCTTCACAGTCGGACGAGCGCACTCGAAAGAAACGATAATTTTCGAGTTTACCGTGGCGAGCGAGTTGAGTCCCCTTTCCACGTACGCGTGTGTAGACACGAAGTACGTGGACACGCGCATGTGCAAATAAATGCCAAAGCAAACTTCCATAATCGCCGTCGCATCACCGGCCGAGTAAGCAAATGGTCGGGTTACACGCTCTTCCTCTCATTCCTCTACCTCGGTAACGAAATCATGCGGTTGCCGTGCGATTTTGTACTTTTTAAAAGGAGTGCAATGTTAAACCGAGACAAAAGGGCAGAAAGAGAGAGGAAGAGAGAGAGAGAGAGAGCGGAAAGATAAGATAAGATAGGGATAAGATAAATTTTCTTTTAGGCCGAGGATTGACTTATCTGACTCGAAATTAATGATAATAAAATATAATGCAATCGTTATATAAAACACCTTCGCGGAACATTAGTAAACAAAGATAAATATAAAGTTCTAGATTTAACGTCCCGTAATATCGAATGAAAAATTAACGTATGTATCAAAAGTACATCGAATAATCAAATTAAGGTCTATTTAATGAAAAGATTGCTCGAATTATTGAATTTGATAAACTATAAGGTCATTAATTAAAAAACGAGCTTGTTGAAGGCGAGTGTTTGATTTGAGTGTCAGACCCGAGAAGTTTATATAGCGACTGAATTACCTGTATTTGCCTTTGTACGAACGTATTTTAGAAAAAGTGAATGTACGTTCGATTCAACTTGAATTACCCAGATTGATTTTCTAGAAAATTGATCTTCATAACTGTGTACACTGGGATAACTACTAATTTTTAATAACAATAATAAAAGAAAAAAACAGAGTCTCTTCGTTGACCTTTCGCGTTAGCGCTCAAGGCCGAATTCATTCATGCCATTCGTGGCTTTACAATTTCATGAAAAATACATCGTTGACTATAGTGAAAAATATACCGTATCGTGATTTCAAATTATGATAATTTACAATTCTGTAACGAGACAAATCATATTTGTTATCGTGTATTTAATTTTATTGTTTTTTATAAACAATTAAAAGTTTATCAGATATGTGTAATAATGGATAAAATTAAGTTAAATTTATAATATATCGTGTACATGTTAATTAAAAATAAATATTTTGAAATCCTCGATATTTTTTTGTCTTGTTAAAATATTATTATATGATGCAATCGTTCCGCACGTTATCGAATGATTATAACATTTATTTGATGGTTGAATATGGACCTGATTCATCGATTGCAAAAAAACTGATAAAGCGTGTAAAAAAATCCGTAAGCTATTTGCAGCCAAGCGTATACACTATACTAACAATTGTTCAAGTGCAACGAGTTTCATAGCTATACTCGCACACGTCTAAGAAAATGACCTGCAAATTTTATGACGTTTTTTCTCGGAACTGGAAGTCGGAAGAGCATAAAGACAGTCTAAGAAAACTCGAGTGCAGTGCAGTTCACTTACATTAAGGAGTGCTTAGATTAATTCTCATATATGCATTATAAATTTCATTGACACAAATGTTTCTTTTTTTATAAATACATTTTTTAAATAAAAGTCAAACAAAATAACGGCAGTTGTCTGCTTCATTTTTTAAAAACATTTAGTTAAGATTTTAAAATAAAAATAAAAACGCGAGGATAATACTTATTACGTATTAAAAAAAAACTAAGATTAGACTTCGTGTATTTAAATGTTAGCCTCTTATATGTTATTTTTAAAATAGAATTAATTTTACCATTAACAATTAAATTATTCATCGAATAAAAAACTGATAAATAATGTTTCTTAATTCAAATTTACATATTCATCGGTATATATGTATTTTATAATTTGTAAAACTAACATACCTATATAAAGTAATAGTATTATAAAATAACTACTATATAAAATAATAGTATTTCTTCACGATTAGAACATTTGAATCATACATGAATAACTCTCAATAATTTAATGCCGTATAGATGTAACCGTAAATTTTGTAATTTATTTTTCACTTCAATATCGGACTTATCTTTATAAAGACAAAATAAGTGCACTGAAAAAGTTTTGAAAAATCGATTTTCAAATCTACCTGACCTTGCAATGACTAAACTTTAAAAAAAAAATAAAGAGAAATAAATAGAAGAACGAAAAAAATTCCGAATGTATTCGTGAGAACCGAATTCGTTAACGAATTCTAGGCTTACCGCAAGTAATGCTGAGGTCAGTCGCAAAGCAGAATCTATTTGCTTTGCACCGGATAAATTTAGCAGAGATACGGCTAATTTGATTAAATGAATGCGCCATTCAAAATTTATTTATTTAATTTCATTTATGCTTCGTGTTTGCTCAAAGAATATTTTAACTAAACAGCAACTGTAATAAATTAATTAATTCACGTTATTTTTATCGATCCATAGTTTTTCTGAGTTAATTATTCTATTTGAATAATTACGGTTATAGTTAAGAGTTTAGATAAATATAAATTTAAATACTTATAAAAATTACAACGATTCATCACGTAAATAAAAATATGGTAAACGTTACCTATTCAAAAATGTATTTAAATTAAATTAAATTTTAACAAACGAAGCAATCAAATTACATTAATTTTACAACAGAGTATTAAAGTATTTTTAAAACTTTTTTTTAGAATATATAATATTGAGTTCATGTCTAAAAAAAATAGAATTTTATATTTGACTTATAATGACTTTTCTCTCTCGATTGAAACAAATGAAAATATTACATTGATTTCTCTGTTTAATAATATAACCTTTATGCCGTATAATATATTTTTAGTAATTTGTACTACTTATTTGTGTAATATAGTAATAGAGTTAACTAACTAAATGTAATACATACACATACAAATATATTTATTTATTTATTATCGATGTAACTATACAAAAAATATCGTAATATTTAATTATTTTGTAACATCTCGATTAAACATAGGTAAATACTTAAAAGTAATATAACGTATTTATGTTTTATCGTATATTTACTCGTTTTAACACAAGCAATCAAACATTGAAACAATCTATAATGAATTATTACTCGACATAAATATTTTAAACAAAAATATCGAAACTCACCTTTCATTCTAATTTCAAAAATAAAACTCTTGCGTGCCTTGAAGATATTATTCCGCACACTGTTCATACAGAAAGCGTTACGAAGAAATGAAAAAAAATAAAATAAAAATAAAACGATATAATTTGTTATTATATATAATAGATGTAGTTTTCGAAAAGTCAAGGAAGAAAACGAGCCTGATTTACATGTTTACCGGTCGTATGCGCATTCGTATGCGCGCGCTTATGCGTGGATACGTACGCGGGCTAAATCAATATAAACGTCTACTCTTATGACAAGGAGCTTGCAAAGGTTAAAAAAAGAGGTTTTTTTTTTAAAATTTCAATCTTTTTTATTCATTAATGTTTAATGAGAGTGTTGAACAAAGTCAACGATCACAACGAGATATAATTGTTATTTTTTAATCTTGAAGTAACGCTTTAACTAAGAGATACCATACATTCTTTCACTGACATACATAAAAACATTGAGTCGAATACGTCACTATTCGTTTACACGTAACTTTATTTATCCATACGATTAATCGACTCATCGCTTTTGACTTTTTTTCCTTTTTACATTTCTACTAAACAAAACATTATAAAAGTAAAGATATTAGGACGATAACATAAGTAATTTATCTCCATAAACTTACACACTCGCAAACTATTCGCTAATGAAATCGTACATATATACTCGCGAACATCGTACATTGTTAAATATTACTGACGGAATTTTTTTCATTCTTTACATACTTTATTTTTTGACTTTAACATTTTACTTTTCAATTTTACTCTCTTGTATAAATTTTAAATGTTATTTTAATATATTTTACTTTGTACCATTTATGTTACATGACAAATTTTCGTATTTAGTATCTTACGTTGTAAATATTACAGTAATTACATAAGAAACGGAGTTTAAAATTTTTTTTACTCATTTTTTGATATATAATGTAAGAAATTTACTTTCATGTATTGATAACAAATTTCATACGTCAAGATTTTGATATTTCGGAGGTGAAACTAAAATTTCAAAATTGTTATAACATTTAAATATTACCGACAAGATTTATAGTTTTATTTTTAGTTTGAAATATTTGCAAACAAACGGAAACGTCCATCATATAATAAATGTACAAGAGGAAAAAGGATCAATGTTATAATAATACGTGCGAGATATCGATCAGAAAGTGCTTTTGTACAAGTATTTCTCTTATTTTTAGTCACTGATCCTACGGTGTAATAATTTTCATTCTGTTGCATAAACAATCATTTTACATTTACCTTAAATAAACGCCTCTAATCCCCACTCCCACAAATACGTTTTTATCGCTATAGTAAACTCGTGTACTTGAAAACGTTCGTGCGATCAATAAACAAGAACGATAAATTAAACTATGCACTAAAACATGCATAGCAAAAAATATAAAGCTATTATCTTTATAAGATCTCGAGCATCCTCTTACTGTGTATGTGTATATGTATCCATTATGCAATATTTTTTGTCATTGCTATTATTATTAATATTATTATTAATTTAATTATTATTATTACTACTACTGCTACTTCTTTAAGCCATTTCTAACATTCTTGATGTTTTCATTTGCCACCTCTGTCTTTCTCTCTTTCGTATTTATTTTGATTTCCTAAAAAATTTGTTTAATAGAATAACTAATATTTTTATCTACAGACTTAAGTTATCATATGTAATCAAACCAGTTCTTATTTTATACCGCCCCTTCATTTAATAGAAGTATCTTGGGTTAATGTATATTAATTCAGCCTTTACCAATCGAAGTTATATAATTAAATTAGATACTATATTCTAAACTTTGTATATTAGTCAAGCTCTTACTAACATCCAGAATAATCTCCAAAATCTACCTTAATTTTTAGCTAAAACGCAGGAAAATAACAACTAGTTAAAGAAAATTTAAATAAGTTTTATAGAGATAGAATACAATTTTTCAATATTTGAAAAAACCTAAAGCATTTTTAAAAAATTAATGAATGCTCTATATTACATCATACATCCGTTGTCCTTTAGTAATTTTTCCTAATCATTCACTAAAAAATCCTAAATATATTTTACCTCGTAATACTCTGCATATTTATTTAATAATTCAAGTTTTTACAATATATAATTAAGATTTCAAAGACAGAAAAAAATTAAGGTACTCCTAATTTGTAATAGAATATTACATTAATGTACTGTATTTTATGAGTTTGAAGTTTGTGTAATCAATTTTGTGTTATTATTTCAAACGTTATTGCTGCAATGAAAAAAGTAGAGCTTTTTAATAAGTTATGAAACAATTTTTACCTATTAAATTATCTATACTTATAAAATATTTTAATAATCGGTCTACAACTCTTTACAACTATATATGAAACAGGTGTATAATGGCAATAGTTTGTATTAAAAGCACATATGTGTACCTTCAAATTTATACAATATTGATTTCAATTAGTAAAATTCAATTAAATTTAATTCGGATATTTATATCGAAATTGGTCAAAACTCTGTTTGAAATATAAATGCCTTTAATAATTCAAGTTTTTATGGTCATGTTAGTAAAATACATAAGTTTATAATATATATATATATATTAACTTATGCAATTTAAAATTCTAAAATACATGAATATTGAATAGATATAAATAAGCGATATTTATAAATCAACTACTGACATACGAAATAAATTCTATCGGTGAACCAAACATTATTTTCATCTTTATTCTATATTTTGCGATAATCAATAAATATTGAAAATGAACAATTAATTTAATAAACAATACTACAGATTAAAAATTTAATTTTTTCTTTTATTCTAGTTTTCATAAGGTGACGTAATGACTAATGATGTTATACTCGTTAGAAAGGTTTTATCTCTATTACTGGATCATATAATCGAACGGAAGTCTCTTAAATGTATAAAAGAATATAGTAAAAATTGGTAATTTACATAGCGTAATATTCAGACTTAATAATAATGGTCTCGTTATTAACTAAATTTATCACCAAATACTTGGGGATTAAGTCTCACATAAATCCTGATAATAACATTAAGTTCTTTGTATTCCTTTTAAAGCATAAGTGGAAAACAATCTAAATTAAAATCCATTAGCAACGGGTATTTTTCCAAGTGATTTAACCATTACGAGAAGTTTCCTAGGCTTTTCAAATATTAAAATTCCGCCTACTGAAGAAAGGGAATTATTGGACTGGGTTATATTTCTAGTAAACATGCAAACAATAAAGACTCAACTGTGATATTACTCTGATCTCCAGTTTGCATTTCAACGAAAAACCATGGTATTCAATATTACTGTGAAAACAAAAGAAAAAAATGTTTCGATGCTTCAAATATTTAAAGAGAAGGTTAATGACTCGAAGACATCAATAGCTGGGAAAGGTTCCAAATGTTACAGTAAATAATGTATATTTAGAAGCTACTTTATTGTTTGTACAAAAATTGAAGGCCATAATTTTTCATTTTTAAATGTTACCCTGTTTATTACATTGTTATAAATAAACCCTTCAAAGATTTCACTAGTACTTCAATTGCTTAAATATTTTGGATTGTGTTTCTTCAACTGTCATAAAGGGTGGCCCTAAATTCAGTTTCATTCGAACGTCTGAGTAAGTGAAATAAAAATACCACAACATCAAACGATATTTTTCAGCTGCGTGAAATGGTTTAGTGCCAACTTTGCTTCACAGGAAGTATATGAGATACTAAATCTTGTATTCCTCCGTATGATGAATATGTAAAACATAGTTTCTTAATAAAGCAAGAATATTAAATTAGGAATTTCATTGTAGGGTAAAAAATTTATTTTTTCACCCTGTGCAAGATATTAAGGAATACTTATTGTAAAACATGAACATCGCACAAGTGTAAATATTGTAAAAATAAATATACCCAATTCCACTAAATACTAATTTTAAAACGCTAATCATCCTAATGGATATTTCAGCACAGTTGATGCACTAGGTCGCAATACAAACGAAACTAACACATATTTATTTTTGTTTATAAAATACTAGGATTACTACTCAACAAAATTTAGTAGTGAAAAAGAATCTATAACAACGAACATAGTATTGAAATATATAAAAATATCGAAAACCTAAAATCCAGATTCCATTATATAAGTATTATTTTTCTTTCAAAATACTTATATTGTATAAATTGCAAATTATTATTAATGTATTGAAAGAGGAATTTAGCTTTTCAAAAATTGAATTCTTTTTTTAAATTATAGCTTTAAAAAATTGTAAACTTTTCGTTTAAATTCAAGATAGATTATATTAGAAACGCTCTATTTATGAATCCTTTACATCTTTAGACATAAAAAGAATGCGAAGTATTTTAAACAGTCGAGTAAAGTTAAAAAAGATAAACAGCGAAGTGAGAGAAAATATAAAATCTTATACATCAGATTTGTGTGAGATCGGATTGTTCTAAACATAATCCGGAAAATTTATTAGTTTTTTCCTAGAAACAAAAAAATTAAAATACAGATAAATAAGATGTAGTAAATACAAAAAATAGATTTAGGCTCCAAGAAATAATGATAAAAGTTTTGATTTTTCAGATTATTTAAGATAATTAAAATATATTTTGTAATGGTTAGTTCTTTAATAAATTTTGTATCAACTTTCAGTTATTGTTTTTTTGTACGTTGATACCATATTTGGTTGTTGTGTAAAAAATGAACTATACGATTTAAGTCTCGTTTATCGATTTGGAAGCGAGAACCGATAAGAAGATGATTAGGCTATTTCTTTCACCTCGAAAAATAATTATTGTATCATTGTGAAAAATATATATCTAACGAATAACTAATTTTTTGTAAAAACTCAAAATAAAAATTAAAACAAAAAACAGTCTGATGGTATCTATAATTCAGCTTTAACTTTATTTTATTAATTTAATTAATCATAATATTAAATGTATTTCTATGAATATCAGTATTAATTATAAAATGTCAAATATAAATCTGTTATGCATTTGTATCCATGAATTCAATAATGATATTTATAATGTAGATTAGCGAAACGAGCTAACAAAAATAGTCGTCAAGCTCGCAACCACTATTCCGAGACATTGGAGACTCTTGTAAAATATATATTGGCATCGTGGAAAACTTAGTCTGCATTTCGTTCTCCTTTGCCTATTGTTGTAATACTTCAAAAATAGCATATTCTCAAAGGATTTATGAGCTGAAATATCCAGTTGCGGTTATATCTGATTTCAGTATTCAGGTAAATAAGCGATGTAGTTTCAAAGCTTGCAAAAGATAAATATGTACTATGTAGTTTAATATAATAGTGTTGAGATACTTAAGCCATCCAATTCATTAACAAAGTTATTTTCACGATGATTTATAAAAGTTTGTAATGACTTAATCGTTAACAGAATCTCTCTTTATAATGCTGCAATGGCAGTGATTATACATTTATCAAGAGACAACATAAATGTTATTCAATTAAGTATAGAGATTTATAACGATGTTTATAATCTTAAACAATATATACTTTTCTAATCCATTTATGAATTTGTTATATACGTGAAACTTTATCTTCTTAAAGTCACTTAAAAGCGTATATAAAATGAATACTACCTACGTCGAGTATATATATGAAGCACACATTAAAAATATACTAAACGAATATTTAGAAGCGCAGACGAACGCGTATTCTTGGTGAAACTGGGGTGGTGAAAGGTACGCAATTATGCGTATGGAATGAAAACGGCTGCAATGGCCCGCCTTTGCGAATGTAGGTGTCAGGTTATATGACCCGTACGTACATCACTATGGACATTGGTAAGTAATCTTGTCCCTACACGAGCACGTGAAATGACTTTCTTGCTTGTGTACTGTAGAAGATCCGATACCCTCACACAGATGACGAGTGCGCGTACCTGAGGATTACGATGAAACTTGCCCAACAATTTAAATACCGCAAGTAAATATATTGTATATTGTTTACCTGCCGAGTGCGTATGTAACGTAGTCGATACAAAGTGTTACTATATTTCAAAATATGTATAGTTCTTCTTTATCTAAATTATAACTTATAGATATGCATCTTCCATACAGCTTTTAATCTCTAAATATAGTTCGAAATGAATCAAATTTATCGAATTTATTTAATCAAGATAAATTGTAGATATAAGAATTGATAATTCTGCAAAAGAAATAAATTAATTTTTTATCACTTTACATTAAAAGATATAATTTGAAAGAGTATATCTTGATTCTTCTAAATACGAATAGAGAACTCTGATTTTCATTGCAATAATTACGTTTTGAATAAATGATCAAAATATAATTAATCATTAGTCGTTCATCTCCTGTGTATATTTTTATTTTCATTCTTCACATTTGCGTAATATTTAAAAGGCAAATGAATGCATGCTTTTATACGAAGTATTTATTCTAAGTTTGTAACTGAAAAAGTGTATTAACCGAATGAATGAGATCAGTATGCTTTCCAATTAAATTTTAAGCTATTAATTCAAAGAACACGTGACACAATTTATTTTATTTTGTATATATAATATATGTATACGTTGTTAGAATTAATATAATTTGTAACATTTATAACATTTACAATAATAGTAGAAATGTCGAAAGACAAGGTTTTATTTTTCGTACTTATATTTTTAATTGATAAGCATTGGGTGCAAATGCTTTTAGAGAGAAAGTTCGATATTTATAGGTGTGTATGTGTGTATGTGCATTCAAAAGTGACTCTACGTGCGAGGTAGTTTATAATTGCAAATAGAGAACTGTATGATAGCCGCTTTTGTCAATTGCAAAAATGGCTTGAATATGTATTTATCTTCATAAAGTCTTAAATAATTACTTAACGGTAGAACTTCGCACTTTAGTTATCTTCCAATTATAGAAAACGATTCTTAGTTTAAAAACAAATTTATACAGAGATAATTTTTCTTTGAAATAAAAAATTATTTTATCTGCGAGGACTAATTATTTTCTAAATGATTTTTTTCAGGTACCTATCATTATAGAAATTATGTTTATACGAATAGTTCTTTTTTTTCATAATGAATTGTTTCTAGAACTTATCAATATTATCCTTCTATAATTGTATCTATAACAGTAGTAAAGAGATACTCTTATATTTATAATTTCTAAATCAGACCTTGAAAATTAAATCCTTTCTTCAAATTTACTTTAGGGTGAATATTATATTTATAAAAGATACTCATTGACAGCTAATAAATAATTTAAAAATAAAACTAATCACTCATATTTTTAATTCTTTTATGAAGTATAAGCGATTAATTTTTCAAACGAATTAAATAAATATAAATTCTCTGAACATTTCTTTATCGATAATAAATTTCAAGTGATATGCAGTTGATTCATTTTACATTGATTAAAATCAAATACAGCATAATTAATTTTAGTTTGATCTAATTTATTAAATAATATAAAAGATTTTAATTGCAAAAATAAAAAATGAATTAATTTTCTTGGAAATTATGAAATTAAGTTTGTTTACAAATAGTCTGTTTACAATCTAGTGTTTTGAAAACAAACTGTGTAACATTAATTTTCCATTAAATTTTGATAAAGTCGGCCGAAAAATTAACCGTCACTAATAATGCAAGATAAGCGAAGCAGCTTGTAGAACTGATGACGAGATTGAATTGTAACTTAGGAAGAGAATATCCTATTTGACCTTGACGCTCAAACTCGGGATTATAGGAAATGTTTGCTCAAATTTAATCGAAAATTATTATAGATTCATTTTCAACACGATTAAAATCTTTTATCGGTTCTAGAGATTCTTAATTTTAAAGTTTGCATCGTTAAAATCCAACAAATAATCGTTATGTACAGATGAACTAATAAACTCTATATAATCATAAGAATGACTCATATACGTCGATAAAATTTGTGATAAAAATTTTTCATTGCTTTTCAACGATATAATTATTAAAACAGAGAAAAATCCCTCACCTCGGATACACTGAACATTACAAGCGTATGTGCACGAATTTATTGTACTGATTAGTTAACGCCAAGAACATCACGAGAGAATCGTGTCATTGGAAAATGCTTTTGTGTATTTTATAGAACGATTCATGTTATATACGTATATGTGCTCGAGTGCATTTTTATTTAAAAATGTATTATTTATTATACGTAGGATACATAGCACCGTATTAAGTTAAAGTCGTCGTTCATTTTTAAATATTGAATTACGTATAAAGATTAAAAAATTTTATGTCAGTTATACGTGGATAAATATATTATCGATGTTAAATAAAAATTTTGCTTTTGTTTACAAAAGAATAAATTTAAAACCATATTTCCGTGAATGCACATTAATTTAAATTTATTACCGTCTCGTACTTACAAAAAAATTTGATAAAATGGAATTTTTTAATTTTCAATTTTATTATTTTATCGATATTTATAATATTCTCGAACAAAGTTTAGGGTTTCTATTTTCTACTCGTAAAGTAAATTTATCGTTGTATAAGAAAAGGATAAATATTTTAGCTTCGATTAAATTCATATTTTATAATAATTTTTTTTAGATTAGAAAAAAAATTTAATAAAAATAGAAGGGTTTTAGTCGTATAAAGAAGCTACGATTTTTATCCACTTAA
The DNA here is from genome assembly GCA_018907195.1 of Dolichoris vasculosae. Lineage (NCBI taxonomy): Eukaryota > Metazoa > Arthropoda > Insecta > Hymenoptera > Agaonidae > Dolichoris > Dolichoris vasculosae. The sequence continues at coordinate 2,551,304 of JACCHY010000001.1, forward strand.
ATCATTCGATAGTCGCGATTTTTCGCAACTTACGTATTACATAACATCAATTCAATAATAAGCGCTCGTAAAGTAAATAAAATTAGTAAGTCCGACGACAGAAGAAGAATAAGTAGAATATTATCGATTTTCACGGATCGAAGACAAATGAATACAATGTAAACATCGTAAATGAGTTTACGTCTACGATTTTGCAACAGCTTTGCCAGACTTGCGATCCTGCGCAGCCTAATACTATCCGCGCCATGTTTGTCAGACAGCAGTGAGCCAGAGAGGGAAAGAGGAAAGGAAAGAGGGAGAGAGACAACACGCGGGCTAAATAAGGACACGATTGTGACAGATTTTCCTCAAGACTTTCGAGAGCGGAGAACTTTACGACCTGAATCATAAAACTCTTTTATTTTATTAAGTGCTTTCTCGCTTCAGAAAAGTCTATTTTATTTCGTAAAAAATACCATTTGTACATTATTTTACTACGAAAAGCGAAATTTTTATATGAACTGTACCGTTCATAATTTATAATCTTAAATAACAGATATTTCTTTACATTTACTCATCTTTCATTCATTCGGTACGATCGAAGATGTTATTCTAACGGAAGGTAGGAACATGATTCGTGAAAAAAAATTGTCATTTTTACGTTATGAAATAAACGTGTTAATAATAGTTGGCTAATTCGCGAAAATTACATAGAGAACTTAAGACCGACTATTTTAATACTTTTCTTTTAATATCGTGTCGATCGATGTTCCGTCTATCGAGACGAGCCGTCGCAAGTTGTGGCTAAATAGAGCATTCACCAATCGAATTACCTCGAATCTACGTTCACCCTCGCTGTTCTCGATTCGAACGTCTTTGCTATCTCGGCATACATTCGCAATTTCCTGAATACGAGCGTGGAAAGATGCGTCGGATAAACGCAGTCCGGGTGGAATTTGATAGATCAGTCGTTGGAAGATCGAAAGATCAATACCGAGTTCGAGGGGGCCGAATATTTACGGGCGCCGACAGGGACAAAAGTAGCCGGAAGCCAAGGGAACCAGCACCTCCTCGTCACGCAGAAGGAACAAAGAGTCTGCCTTCGTCTCGGAAATCGCAAAGTGTGGTTACCAAACCCGTTAACGATCCACTTTACAACGAGGCGTTGATCCCGATGCCCGGCCTTTCCTTTCGGATCCTCCCATGCTATTTTCTCCCGAGTCGACCAAACCGAAACATCCCCGAACGCTCGAGGCCACGGGAACTATGCTCGTCTACGCAATTTATGGAATTAGCTCGAGAGTCCCTTTCGACGATGGCAACCTGTTTGGGCGCCGCTGGCGATATTACAGGCCAAAAATTCGGGCCCGTATCGGCTTGGAAATCAAGCGTGCCGCTAAATTGCCTAATGGAATCATTGGAATTAGGGAGGATCGATCGCGATGAGTATTCGCTTCTTGCGTTTGTGATAATTTTATACAGCGCTGTTCTTGGAACGAATGTCGCAAAATACAAGTATTATTACCAAGTAGCGATAGAGTGGAATTTGAGCAATAATATTATACCTAATAACACAATTGCGAGCATACCGTAACGTTAATGGCGCTCTTTTGAGAAACGCTTCATCAAGGCTGAGTAGTTTCAAAAGCGATACAACACTGTTCTCTGGACAATACGGAAAATAATAACATAAGATAAAATAGCGCCTCACGCGATTCTTCGCTGCCGTGCGTTCAACGATGAATGGGAAAAGCGGTGCCGAGCGACTCGTGCATTCTACCTACCACCTACATCGGATAAATTCCTTTATTCCGTCAAAAGTATTTTTCCCGGTAAGTGTCCGTCCACCTGCGAGACACGACCGAAGCGAGAGAAAAAATTCTTCACGCGTGCTATTACGAGTACAGTCTTAATAAGAGATGAGCCTCAGTGGCACGGCTTAGCACCGTAGTTCAACGATCGACGAAAATACAACGTCCAACCAAAGGGGATTAATCCTCGACACGTTTCTTTTTAGCTCTTCGGTCTCCGCGTTGCAGCGCAAAAAATATACGTAACGGCGACGAAGACGGCGATCATACGCCCCGCAAGAAATATAAAACGGAAGAGAAGACGCTAGAGCTAATGATGCAATGCGATTGCCGATAACGTCACGAAATATCGCCGTCGTCGTCGTAGTCGTAGTAGTGTAGTAGTGTTGTTATTGTTGTTGTTGTTGTTGTTGTTGTTGTTGTTGTTGTTGTTGTTGTAGTAGTAGTAGTAGTAGCCGACGTTTTCGACAACGACAACGACGACGGTATTATTACTCGTTCGGCCGATATTTCTCTAATATTAAAAGGAAAGGAGAAAGACAGAAAGAAATTCGAAAGAGAGACGTAGAGGGGCTTCGAAAATAAAGAGCCGACGAGATGATATACTGAGAAAATGTTTCGAAAATAACGTGTGCTAAGAATATTTGATGTTTTAGAAAGTCAAGTTTTTTTTATCTCGACGATGGAACGAGACGCGTGTTTCTTTTTTTCTTCGTGTGTTGTTGTTATTGTTTTTTTTTTGCAAAGAAAAGTTGTACTTTCTAATGAGTGATATTTAAAATAGTTTATTGTGAACAATCAGCAAGACATTTTTTCCGTTTGTTTTCGTCAATGCGACAGTCAATTTCCATTCCAAAATATATTACGTTTAGTATAAACAATATAAATGTCCGTGCTACTTCACTTCGTCATCGATCGTTTGTTTATCTATGCATGTAAAAGAAAACAGCGACACGCAATTTTTTCATTCTACGTTATTTTAATTACATTGGATTCAAACGAATTTTTTTTTACTATCTATTCGATACATAAAAAAAGAAAACAGTTCTTTAGCGGTAAAAAAAAAAGTTAAATTACTTCATTTTATTTAGGAATCCAGCTCGAAACGAATGCAGGGGGAAAAAACCCAGTCATCGTGTACACGCGCAACGTAAACACAAATACGCTTCCATCCATCCTCTCTCTCTTTCTCGCGCATCCCCTCCTCTCGCAATCCAAACGGTCGAGTGTACACGCGCACACACACGAATGCGACTCTCCAATCTCAAAATACACAATGACACAAAGTAGACGACTCGTGGTATTGGTGTACCGAGCCGAGGTCGTCGCTACGTACGTTATTGCATGGCAATAATAATAGTCGGGAGAGACTCATGCATGTGCGTACGATGTATTCCTTCGACAACATTACTACAAATTTGCACGGACGCACACACGTAAAGCAGTAGTGGTAGGCTAGTAGTCTTCAATTTTTTTTCTTTTTCGATTTATTCTGCAGAGAGAGATACACAAAACACGTATACTCGAGTTCGGGCCACGACAAAAAGCAAATATGCCGTTGGCAATCGGGTAGAACGTCGAGATATATATATGTAGATATATATATATATTTATTTATTTATTTATTTATTTATTTATGTGTGTATATCAGTGTGTGTTGCGCGTGCATTTGCGTAAGCATACGCAAGTATGTACATGTGTATAACCACGAGCCACACGCGCTCACGCACGCACGCACGCACGCACGCACGCACACAGTTACTATACATTTAAGGAGCAAAAGAGCACAGCGCCTTGTAAGGCGAGATACCGCCTGCCTAATTGTGCCCTCGTCTTTCTTCCTTCGATCCTCTTCGTTTTACGAACGGCCACCTGCCAACTGTTCTTCTTTCTTCCCGACTCTCTCTCTCTCTCTCTTTCTCTATCTCTCTCCACTTACTTCCACCCATCGTCCTTCGAACCATCGTCGTTTCGTAAACGTCCGCGATGGCAACGCCGCGCGATCACCCGGGCCTCGAGATCTCCGGTATCCCGGCCCAATTCGGTTAATCCTCGTCGTCGTCCATCGAGTCGAGGGTCGTGCTCGTCGCTCGCCTCTTGCTCTCCTCCTCCTCATCGACCTCCTCGTCCACGACGTCCTCGTCCTCGTCGTAGTCCTCGGGGCACGTCTGCAGCCTCTTCACCGCCTCCTTGATCAGGGCGCCTTTCCTCAACAGAGCCTGAAAGCACTCGTACGAGTCGTCGAGCTCCGTACGCACGAGGGTCGCCTTGACGCAGCGCCTGTTGAAGGTCGCCGCGTGTTGTTGTTTATGCTTGTGATGCTGATGGTGGTGTTGTTGTTGTTGTTGTTGTTGTTGTTGCTGCTGCTGCGATCCGTCCCTCTGCTGCAACCTGTACGGCGAGGCCCGCATCGTGTGCGCCAGACTCGAGCGCGACTTGAGTCCCGAGAGCCGAAGGTTCTGCTTGATCCGCGAGACGAGGACGTCCACGTCCCGAGCCGCGAAATTGTCCTGACTTATACCCGCGTCCGGCATCACCTCGAAGAGGTACGTCGTCTCCTCGGCGCTGGGCATTTTGCCCGTTTGCCGTCCACTTCCTCTCGCCACCGGAGTACCTACGATCCTTCTCTTCCTCCTCCTTCCTTCTCCCTCTCGCCCTCTCGCCCTCGAGGCAGCGTCTTTCTCGACGCCGACTTTTATCCTCTTCGCGAGCACGCGTTGCACCGCTTTTCGCCGAGTCCCGGATCGTTATCCCTCGACTCACGGTTAAACGCCTCGCTCGGTATACATATGTCGCGCGTGATTCACCGCTCGCGCGCTCCGGATGACTCCTTCTTTTTTACAAGGAGAAACGCGGATGCGAGAGACTCGTTCCGGATAACGAGGAGAGCGCAGCGCTGTCGACGTACGGCGCGTACGTTGTTGTTATTGTTATTATTCGAACCTTTGTTTTGTTTTGGTTCTGCGCGAGCGCTCCTTCTTCTCGTCACTCTCTCTCTCACTCTGTTTCTTTCTCTCGCTCGCTCGCTCGCTCGCTCTTCTTCAGGTGTGCGTATCCCGTTACGCGTTGTCTCTCGAAGCCAAGTCGCTGGATTCGATATCGCTTAGAATTTTTTTATTTTTCGTCTCTCGTCCGGTGAACCAACGAACCAACGAACCAACGAGCCACGCAACGCACTTCGCGCACTTACGCACACTCGCACTGCCGACTGTTGGTTTGTTTACGCGGCTGCTATCGCGAGCGATTCGCCTCCTCTCTCACTCGCTCCCGCGGTGACGCGACAGTCGTTGCACAATACGTAACTTTAATAGAATACACATCGAGTACCGCGGAGCAAGAGGGTAAATAAAGCACGCACTCGCTCGTGTACGAATTCGCGCGAAGGAGAAATAATAACGCTCCGCTGGTCCGCCACGAGGCTGCGATTCGGGTAAATATTTAGAGCGCGTGCGATACGACGTTTCTCTCCTTGTCCTTCCGTCTCCGTCTCTGTCTCCGTCTCTCCTTCGTCTTCCTCGCGGCTCTCGAACCGTCGGTGCGTCGTTGGATAGGGACGAGTAGGGAAGGAACGATCGAAACCCACGACTCTTTCCAGTTGTGCCGAGAGCGAGACCAAGCGAGACACTGGCACAGACTACGGAGTCGTGAACCTTCTTACATTCCTACTTCCTTCTCGCTTTCTCTTGCGCTCCGTGTCTTGCCGCCGCCGACGTCTTTCTGTTATTGTTTTGGTCGGTTGACGCATGCGCTTAGTCGTACATGCGATTTCTGCTCTCCCTCTCTCCTTCGCTCGGTCTATGTGTAAACAAACCGTTAACTCGAACCCCTGGCAAATCGATAACGTACGCTACGAATTCCGTCTCTCTTTTTTCCTTCTCCTTCTTCTTCTTCTTCTTCTTCTTCTTCTTCTTCTTCGTCTTCGACTTTGTCTTCTTGCTCTTCCTCCTTTTACTTCTTTAAATATCTTTCTCTCGATGCTCGCGCTTTTTACGTAATTCGCGCGATCGTCGTCGGACAGACGAATTTGGGACTCGTTTGACTATCGCGCGAAATTATCCAATGGGTTTGCTCGTGGTGGTTACTCCGAGTGCGAAAAAGAGGTCGTACGCGTAGCCTATTTGAGAATGGATTCGGAAACCCAGGATTTTCTTGCGTGGAACCGACGGCGAATGGGATGAATGGGAAGAAGTGGGGGGGGGGGAAGGAGCGAAATGGATTCCTAGGTGTAACTCGCGATGTACGTGCGACGGTGGATCAAGGTTACGCGCTTCGGGAGAGCTTCGATTCTCTCGGTGCGTTGTGTAAAGATACGTGGCGATGAGCCTCGGGAATACGCGAATGTTTTTCGCACCGGCGTTTACTTACACACGAGCGTTGCACGTACGCGTAATCTACCGTTCTGAAATAATCATTCACTTCGGCGAAACGCTGACTCTATCTTCTGTCCTTTTCTCTTGTTTACTCGTAACCGCTTGGAAGTTAAATAATAGTTCTCGTGTTGTTGTTGGTGCACTGTGATACGGATACGATAAAGCCTTCGTGTAATACATGTTTATCTCTTTCGTATAGATTCGAACATGTTTCATTAAAAAAATAATGTTTCTATCGAGATAGATGAATTTCTTATTTATTCATAAAATTCAATTTAACCTTTTATCGAAATGTTTATAAAAATTTGTCGATCGAAGATTGTTTACACGTACGGTTGATAATTTTTATAATTCGTACTATCTATCGATTAAATGTAATTCTTTTAAAATTTGTTTTTGATATTAATTGCAGTATTTCTAAACTTAAATCTTTGTCGGAAGTGAAATAGATATTTTAAAGCTTTAAAGTACATTTATGCCTAAGTTTTTTTATATCGTAAAGTTTAAATTAACTTTACAATTTATCTTTTATTTTTTTGTTTACTTTTTTTCAATTCATGTTTCAGTGATTTTGGGAACCTAGTACTGTTTTTTTTATGTATATTTTAAATGAAAACCAATAATATAATTATAAAAATATTTTAATCGATTGTTATTTTTGTACAAAACGTTTTAATCCAATATTTTATTTAATAATTAGAAAGCCACACGATCTCTTATTTCCTCTAGTTCCGTACATCTTTTTATTAAAGATTCCGGATTCGCTAAGAATTTTTGCCAGATCAATAATTTTTCTCGTTCAAAACTCGGTACGCTTGTTTCTTTCTGCGAATGTTCCATAAATTTTAGTAACAAATAAAAAATTAAATTATTAAATAATTATGAATATAAATACTTACTATCATAGCTTTTAATTTATTCCTCATCGATTCTACGTTTACTTCTAATTGCTCTACTTGTTTTATACCCTCGTCTATTTTGTCTTGTACGTGACAAGGTACTGCTTTAAAATTAAGCGTTGGACCATTGCTTATTTCTTCTTGAAACAAATCTAATACTTTTGTTTCTCTAAATATATAAATTAATCGTTAAATATTACTAATATTGAATATATAAATTATAAACTTTATTTCTAAACGAATGATTACTTACAAGATTTTAGTACTTTCAATCATTTCTAATGTCTTTTCGTCTAACACGGTTTTTAATTTATGATTGTTGTCGTTTCGTAGTTCATCATAATAATTTATAAACGCTTGCAGATCGTCTTTCGAATCATCCCCTATCATTTCTACAAATTTCTGACAAAAAATATTTTTGTCTTTGTAAGATGCTAAACTAGATATGTACTCATTTTGTAATTTTTGCATACTACTCTAAAATGTAAAAATATATAGTTTCATTAAAATATATTTAATGATGCGCTGTCAAATTATTATGCATAAAAATTCATATTTAGAAACCCTATTTTACTAACATTTCGAATAGATGATAAAGAGTATTCCATTGAAAGATAATGACGTCCATCTATCACAAACTGTATAATTTCATTTATTCGATGAATTTGCAATTCTAATAGCATGCAAAGTATCGTTGAAAATGCATATCCATGTTCTTTTGCAAGTGTACATAATCTTTCTAATTTTAGAAGCCTATTTGTTCTCCTTTGAAGTCTAGCTTTTGCTTCCTCTTCTAAAACTTTATTCACTTTTGCTTTTGAAAACTGCTGTACAATATCTACCAACTGCCGTTCTTGTAAGAGATTAACATTTTCTTCCAAGAAGTCTCGACTTTTGGATAGTTCTGCTATCTCTACCCTAGATTCATAATTTTTAAATTATCCAATAAAACTATTAACGAGATATACAGCTTGCTGGAAAGGAAGACTAATTTACCTTGTTAGTACAGGTGTACTAGGAGCCTTTAAATGACCACTATTATAAATTTCTATTACGTAATTTAGTAAACATTTACTTGCACTATCTTCTACTTTGGCGATTGTTTCTTGTATTTTAGATGTAAATAAACTGTAACATTACATTTTTTTAAAATTAATATTATTTTAACAAAGTATTTATTAATAACATTATTGAATTATGAAAAAAAGTAAATTTTTAGTTCTTATATTTATCAAATTATTATAAATGTTATATTTATTGTTAAATATATTTAACACTTTATTACATTATAAAATAAATAGTTGAGTTAAAACAATAAAAATATTCTTACTTATTCTGACAACGTATTAATTCCTTTAATTTTTCATTTTCAGTATTTTCATTTATAAAACTAGTATGATCTGTATTAGTTTCATTACTGTTTTCCTGAGATAATGAAAATTGTCTTTTTGCGTAAGAATTTAAATAATCACTGTATCTTTCCAATTGTTTAATGTACAGGTCGAGTGGCATTTGCGTCCATATACAAGGTTCTCCTTTCTAATAATATAAGTATTGACATTAATTTAAAAAACTTTCAATTTAATTATTCATTTGATTACCTTTTCGATAGAATTAGTATAAGTGCTTGCTAAAAGTTCTATATCTTTAAAGAATTGCCGATGACAAGAATCAAAGTCTTCTAGAACCGATGTACAATTTTCACAAGCTAATTTTACTTTGATTTCTTCTTTTTTTAAAGCGTCATTTTCTTTATCGAGTTCAATATCAATCTGTTCTTCGTATTCTCTAAAAATAATAAAAAGAACTTTAATAAAAATTGTAATAATATATTTTACGTGCGAATATCTAAATAAAAACTATACAATATAAGAAATAAGTTACTTAAGTCTTTTTATACTATCTTCAATTGATTGAAGGTATTCAATATCTGGTTCATATAATTCTTTTTCTATCCCAAAGTCCGTAGAAGATTGATTCTTATTCCAATAATCTGATTCAATTAACTTTAGTAACTCTGGACAATCTTTTGTGGCTTCTGCAAGTGCCAAATCTAATTCTTTACCTTCGAGCCAGGTATCATTTTTTTGTATATGTTTTTTCCTATTAAAAATATTACTATTATAAAAAATTAAAATGAAAACAGTAAAAGAAATAATACTTACAATTGTATACAATCGTTTGATAGGACATTGTCGGGTTTGATATTTACATAAAACCATTTTAAAAATGGTTGAACGGACTCTTCTTCGCAAAGCTTATTAATTGCTTCTGGAGTAATAGCGCTGGGAAGATTAGGTACGAGTTCCCAAAGTTTTGAATAAATTAACGAGCCATTAATAGTATTCATAATATTAATTGTCTACACACTTATAACCAAAAATCGGTCTTGTATTTAACCGCTAACGGATAAAAAATATCCCATACATACATACATATTGTAGCGCCATCTTTCTTATATAACTACAACTTAATATATAATTCAATAGTTTTTTTGCAAAATTTAAAAAATTTTAATTTAATTTTTTTATTTAATATTTTGTTTAAATTTTATAAAATAAAATCAGAGAATTTAAAGTTTTTTTATATTAATTACATAATATATTATATTTATAGGAATAACTAAAATAAAACAATATATATTTATTGGGTATATATTATCTATATAAATAATTATACGTGTATATGCACGCACACATATATAAATAATTTTTTAACAAATGCAGTACAAAATCTTTCTATAGAAAAGTAACTTGACATATCACTAATTATGAATCAGGAATGCCTGTATGTATTCTAATACCATGCATATCCTTGATTTCATCTTTTAGTATCTGAAACATACATTACATTAAAATTCGAGTAGTTTTTTAAATTGCTGAATAAACCTCAAAATATACTAAGTAAGTTACTTCATTAATTATACGATGCTGCTTCACAGTGTTTAATCCTCTGAATTCAAGAGATATAACATTTACTTCAAACATTGCACCACAACCACCTATGATTTATAAACATTATTAAAAATTTAGATCGACTTACTAAATCATCGAGTATATAAATTTAGTTTTTACCTGATACATCGCTAACTTCAATAGTTTCGGCTTTTGGAAATTTGTTTCGTAAAATAGATATCATTTTCTCTTCTGCTTGTTTACCAGTGAAAGTATTGTGAGGTCCATTCCAAACTCGAGACAATAGCTGCAATACTTTTACTTTATTCATCCTTCTTATTTCAAAGTGTTATTTGTTATTGTAATAACATTATGAATCGGTCGAAGCTAACAAAATGTTGTCATTTCGTTTTTTACTTTGTTTTATCTTAAGATTTATTTTAATATGATTACCTACCGAAATGTTACGATAATTTAATGTTGCAATTCCAAAGAACATAGTCAAATATCGAGTTTCCGATGTCTATAAAACTATTTTGCTGCTTTCACTCTATTAAGACTCAACTATTTTACTGACAATTTATTGCAACTAAAAACTACAATTATCATTTATTTTTCACTTTAAAGGTTAGGTTCTTTATCATTTTTGGGTTATTTTATTTAAACGTATAACCAGCCGGAAGGAAGTATAGAAGTTGCTCAAATCCACATGTGCTCACAAAAATGTCACGAAAACACGATTCAATATACATTTAAATTAAATTTATTTCAATGAAGTTTATTTTTTAATAAAAATTATTACTACTGTAAAAAATGACATTAAAATAATATTTTAACTAGATATAAATTATAAAAAATAAAGATACGTATCGGTAAAGGAACTTTAAATTAAGAATTTAAATCCAGAAATGTAATTACTTTTAAAAGTGTAATTAACTTATATTATTTTTTTTAATACAAAAATATTTATAAGTTTACTATTAATTAAATTTACTAATATATTATGTATTTTTTAAATATTATTTGATTTCATTTACATAACTTTCCAATACGTATAAATTTTTCTTAAAATACTTTTTACTTGAAAAAATATATAACAATTGAAATCGTATATTATGTAATTGTATATTATGTAATTGTATATTATGAAATAATCAAAATAATGAAATACGTATTTATTAATATATTAAACGTTATATTCATCTTGTTAAATATTAATGACATTAATTAAACATATTTTTTTTAGTCTGTTTAAAACTAATACATTATTAAATAGTTTAAAATTTTTTAAATTAATAATACTATTATTAAATTAAACTTAAAACCGGAAAATACATCATTATGTCAAAAACTGATAGTATTATTAAATAATTTTATTTCATTAATTAATATTTATTTTGAGCATCTATAATTTTAAAATAAAAAATTTAACCTTCATAAATTTGTTGAACTTTTTATTATTTTAAAAATAATTTACTTGATTTATTAGTCATAATCTACGTACCTATTTGCTGTGACACAAGTTGAATTTATTTACATTATTTATAATTTATATTCAAAAATTTCCCATTGATAAATATAAAATATTATCTTTATTCTTAACGAAAAAATATAATGATACGAAGCTTTTATCGAATATTATTATTGTATGGAATATATAATTACGAGAGGGTGAATACATGTACAATAGCCAAATATAAAAAAAGCATTTATAGAGTATTCACAGTTGAGAAATATATTATTCATATTTAATATTTACATGATTCGATACAAACGAAAATTAGTACTTTATTCATTCATTGCGTGACTATAGCTTCAATTCTCTCCCTTTCTCTTTTTCCCGTACTTCTCCCTTTTGACCCTACATTATATTTAAAAAATCAACGATAAAAAAAATTATTATGCTTATACATAGTAAACAATGCTTATAAATTTTATATTTAAAAAAATTTATTCATACAATCAATAAAGATAGTAATTTAATTATAATGCTATATAATTAAACTGTAATTATCTTTACTTGATTATAAGGTGATAAGTTTTGCGATATATTATTTCAGCGTATATTAAATTTTGAATTAAAAACATATCTACATAAATTTCAAGTAATTATTAAGAAAATATCGAAATAGAATTTTATTATTTAAAATATTATAATCAATCTAGAAATATAACTTTGTTGCATAGCCGTTAAATTTTTTTATTTTTTTTTGTTTAAATAATATTTAAAAAGTACTAAAAATTAATTTGAAAATTAGGATCAGTGCAATAAATATAATTGTTGTAATTTGAACGTGAAATGTAGATACATTTTATTTTCACTTCTAAGAAAACGAATTTCAAAGAAGTGTATAAAGCGTATAAAGAATTGATGATGTTTACGCATTAAATATTTTGCTATAAGATATTTTTTAAATTTACTTTACTTTTAGATGATTCAAAGATGACTGGTAATATCTGCTAAAATTTTTTGTGTTGATATTTAGTTATTCCACAGTTCGGACTCCAACTCTGCAATGACAATTATATCGAATAATGTTAGTTTTGTTCCGTTATGAGAAACTTTATTGTAACGTGCAAATATTGTTGAACCAATTAGATATTTCCATAATATTGTCGTGGTTAACTTCATTAAGTTGTGAATTTTGAATAGCTTTTGCTTTTAATTATGCCTACACATGCACACACATACGTACGCATACGTCTGTGAGGGCATATTATTGTGAAATCAGCTGTGTACAAAGAAGTGGAATAAACTGATTAGCGTTTTACTCTGACAAATTAAAACAAAACTTGAGTTAGTTTTATAATGTTTTGCACAAATTTCAACTACACATGATATTATTATATCGATTGAAACATGTAAAATTTTGATGTAAATATATATTATTTTTACTTTAACTTTTTTCATGTATATTATGACAATAGAAAATTGCAAAACATATTGGACTAATTTATGTTTAAATATATAAATTTGAATAAAATTTTAGATCGTTGATCATTTTCTAGAATAATCATCGATGACAACTTTGAAAAAATGCGAAAAAAATCAACAAGTGGAGCAACTGAGTCTCAAAAATCAACAAGGTACAAATAAATATTTAGGTTATGTTTCCTTTTGTTAGTAACATATTTTTTTATTTTCTTGTTTACAAACAATTTTTCATAGTAAAAATATTTAATATTCATTTTTAAATTACAAAAATCGAACTTCAATTCTAATATGATTTAATTTGAGATTATATCTTTAGACAAGTTGTGTATCAAAGAGGCAATCAAAAAGAAGGATCACCACACTATGTATTTCTATATTCAGAGGATGATCAAAGTGAAGATGAAGACAATTTTCCTTTAAAAAAAAGAAATCGAACCTCAGCTTTACCTCGTAAAATTCAAGTGATAAACGTGCAAATACAATCTGAAGATACATTGCAAGCATTAGCTCTTAGATATCAATGTTCTGTAAGTTAAAATTAGCTTTTTTATAATATAAAAATAAAATTGCAAAATATATCCATTTATTAAAATAAATTGTAAATTGCAATAAAAAAATATATTTTAATTAAGTTTAATAATTGATAATTTACAGGATTGATTTAATATAAGTTTTTTTCTGAAATATTAATTGAATAAGTAATATATTTGTTTATTTTATATATATATTTTTTATTCATATGTATTATATCATACATATTTTTGTATTTATTGTGATTTAATAACCATTTTATTATTATTTCAGATATCTGATATAAAGAGGATTAATAATATTCATAAAGACAATGAAATACATGCTCATCAATCCATAAAAGTTCCAGTACAGCCATACTCATTGTTAACTGAAGCTATTGATAAAAGCAGTGAAATTAACAATGGGAGTGAATTGAATCTACTTGTTAGTGATCAAACAGAAGAGACTGCATCCAGAGATAATCAGATAATTAACTTATTAACGATTCCTACATTAACTTCATCAACTGTAGAAATTAATAGCATAATTTTAAATTCAACAATAGAACCATTATCGCAATTTAATAATGAATCTTGTCAATTTACAGAAGAAACAGAAACTGTTCATTTAATAAGTACTGTAGAAAGTCATAAGACCAGTTCTAGTAATAATTTTGTAAATACATTCAAATGTTCAGGGGCTGATTGGGGATTGTCATGGTTTCAATTGCTTTGTTTTTCTCTTTTACTCGGTTTTGCTGGACCAATTATTATTTATGTATTATATATTACTGAATCTAAACATCATGGTTCTTAAACTAAAATGAAATCATGGTATTAGATTAAAGTTTTGCAAATGCAATCTTTTCGATATTATAAATGACTAATTTGTATTTATAAATTAATACTATTATAAATTCATTAATAGTATATAGATATTATTTAATTATAGTTGATACAATTATTTGTGATAAATTGATTTAAATAATTTTTTCTTAGAAATACTTTGTTCAGTATTTTCATAAGAGATGTTTTCTTTAATACATATTCAAAATGGAATAAATATATTTCCTTAGGTGAAATGTAAAATTAGTTTTCTATGAATAAAATAAATAAATACATATATATATATATGTATAGAATCTATTAAATTTATTAAAATATATGGAAAGTACTGCAAAATTTGTATAGGAATTAAAAAAAATTATTTTTTATAAAATAATGGTCTAATTTTTGACTGCTAATTTATAAAATAATGAATTAGATTAATATAATTATAGAATTTTGTAATAAAATGTGCCTTATGTATCAGAGGAATTATTAAATATTTTTTTTTACGATTTTGATTAATTTTATACTTTGTTTTTCAAACAAAGTAAAAAACTTGTTTATAGTATAATAGATTAAATTATTTAATATAGTGAATAAAATAATTGTATATATAATGTACTGAAAATTTAGAACGTTATATACAGTATGTATTATTAAAGAATTCTATAATAAAAAAATTTTATATGTAAATTAAGTTCGTTATTAATGAATGTAATATTTGTAAAATAATGAATTTTATTAAAACAATTTTCTTTAATGATATATTTGAGTTCTGTTAATTTAATTAAGGAAATAAATGATATGCACTAAAGTTAATTGTTTTATTTAAATTGTAAATATATACAAAATCTTTTAAAAACATTTTACAACATAATTAAGAAAATGTTATTAATTTATTAAAATAATGATATGCAGTAAAAGCTAAGATTGTTAAGTTTTTCAAGATAAATAAAAAAGTTTTAAAACAACCAATTTTATTATATTCGTTTATTAATGTAATCGGTAAACATTACATTAATTGTTACTTTTTGTGTGAAATATGAACATTTTCTTTAAATTATTAAATGCTTAGTTATTTCACATGAATAACTCTTCGGACATGAAAATTGTGGTGCGCTGCATACATTGAAACCTATTAAAAAATATAAATTATTAATACTACATTAAATTAGTATATTCATAAATGAGATTAATAAAATTATTTCAGTAGACGATAATTATCGTTCAATTTATATTCAGAAGACCGTCGTCAAATTCATCAAAATATTAAAAGTAATAGTTATTATCTTATAAAATTAATAAATACCTAGAATTTTTTAAAGCTTTTTTTGGCTCCAGTTCCTTTTGATACTTTTAATACATTAAAACGCACTGTTTTGCTCAGTGGTCGGCATTCACCAATTGTAACGACATCACCAATTTCAACATCCCTAGAAGTATATTAATATTTAAATATACTGTAAGCTAATTATGGAATTCAAATTACATCTTCAAATATCTTTCAGTGTTACGAATAATAGCTTCAATTTTTTTTTCAGAAGACCGTCGTTATTATCATCAAATAAAATTATAATATTAAATTTGTCAAATAAATATGAAAATAAAATGTAAATTTACCTAAAACATGGACTCAGGTGGACACTCATATTACGATGTCTCTTTTCAAAACGATTATATTTTCGTATATAATGCAAATAATCCCGTCTAATAACAATTGTTCTCTGCATTTTCAGTTTTTGTACAACACCTGTTAAGATCCGCCCACGTATAGAAACATTGCCAGTAAATGGACACTTCTTGTCAATGTATGTTCCTTCAATAGCCTATAATAAAATTGAATAATTTTATTAATTGAAAAAATATCAAAAAAATAAACGCAGTAAAATAATATTACTAACTTCACGAGGAGTCTTAAATCCAAGTCCTATATTACGGCTATATCTCATAGGCTTTCGCCGCTTGGTCAATCCCTTTTTCCTATTAAGGAAAATTGTTGGTTGCTTTTGAAATGATTTGACATTCTGAAAAAAAAGTAATATTAAATTTTATAAATTATCAAATTATATGATAGTGATCGTGAATTCATATTTTTAGGTTATTTTAGTACAGGTGAATAACATTTTATTTCAACTGAATTTATAGAAAAAATTAAAAAAAATAAAATTATTATTGACGTTTAACATTATTAGGAATATATGTAAATAAATAAATCAATATATAATTAGTTTTGATCGAAAATAAATCGAGTATTAGAACCACGTGTTAAAAATTACGCTTCAAAATATTATGAAAATTTATTTTTAAGGATTTAATTGTATAAAATAACATTTTTATCTTTAATGTATTTAATTTTTATACAATTTTGTTACGAAATTATCAATAAATCTTCGATATTTTATAGTATTTTTACAATTTATAATAGAAAATACGTACCTGGTCAGCCATCTTAGAGTATTAAAGATCAAGCTAAAACCGGATATTCGACACAATTAAACGGAACAGAACATTTTGACTTGCAGTGTTGTCAACTACTGGACAAATTATATTTAATCATGTATTTTGTTGATTATTTCTACATTGTATATCTATATCTTGTCATTTTCAATGTATCGAAAAAAAGTACATTAATCTTTTACCATAAATTTAATTTTAAATGATTTTTTTTAGATATTTTACTTTTAAATAAAATATTTATGTCTAGAATATTCAAATCATTGATTTATTTCAAATCATACTTCAGATATCGAATATAAATATTTTATAGACAAATAAAATTAGTTTAATAAATTGTTCACTAATGAAAATATTTAATAGGTATATATTTTATAGTATTTACAGTTCTGAATTTTAATGAAATAATAGCTTAGGTCTTTTAATTAAGAAATTAACAAGCAATCAAGATTTAAGATATTCGTCCCTATAAAAGTTGAATTAGGCGCTAAAAACGAAGAATTATTTACTCTTTAGTTGGTATGATTGTTACTTAGCATAGACTGAAAATGCAGCGAAGGGAGTTCAAGTCTTAGTTGCTCTTTCTGTTTATGATGGGTTTGAAGTAATGTTTGTATTAAAATTTGTGCAAACTTACAAGATTGAATAAAGAATATTAAATCGACGAGAAAGTTTATTTTTTTTCTAATGCTATTTTGCAATTTTATGTTTGAATCATGAATCCTATGACGTAATTAAGATATAAATTAATATATTATATTTATAGTAGTTGAAAGTAAAATTTGTAAATTTTAATTTTTTGATTATTATTTTGAATATAGAAATGTTAAGAATATTGCTAAATTAGGACAACAAGAATTGGGTTCGGATAAAAAATCATCTTGGCACGATGATTATAAAGAAAGTGCTTGGATTTTTATTGGTGGTTTGCCATATGATTTGACAGAAGGCGATATTATTGCAGTATTTTCACAGTATTTGATAAATAAATTTATCACTCATGTTCATAGCTAAATAAAGTAATTTTAATAATAATATATATTTTTATTTTAGATATGGTGAAGTAGTTAATATCAATTTAGTTAGAGATAAAGATACGGGAAAACAAAAGGGTTATGGTTTTTTATGCTTTGAAGATCAACGCAGTACGATTCTTGCAGTTGATAATTTGAATGGCATAAAGGTATAAATGTTAATTTGAGTACCAACAGCAAATTTTTAATTCAAAGTTTAGATTTTAGGTAGAACAATTCGAGTAGATCATGTTAAAGATTATAAAGCTCCTAAAATTTCAAAACATACTGACAATGACACAAAACAATTAAGACTGGAAGGATGTGCACCAAAAATTGAATGACTTTTGTACATAATAAGTTGAAAATATGTAAATAATTTATGGTATCAACATATTGGTATTTTATTATTCAAAAATATGTAAATAAACATTTATATTTATAATTTTTACACTAACAGATAAAACGATTAAAAATTTAACATATACTTAATAAAAATTGTGCATATTCAAATTTTACCTTTTGGGACAGAAAACTTAAATGAAACCTATGCAAGGGATGTTTTTAAGTACAAGAATGAAGTTTATTTTTTTAAATACATGCTTTAGTATTGGTAAAAAAAATAAGGATCCCTTACATTGATTATAACAAAGTTATTGGTCCCAATGACAGTCATATTTTACAATTAAAAGTTTATTTTAGTTAATAATATATATTTGGATTAATTTGGTTGTTCCTTTTGAACAATATTCAAGAGGCTGACTTTGCCTTTGGTAAAAAAATACATTTGTGAATCCAAACATTATACACGAGAGCTATGGTATCAAGATGAACCGAATTCACTCATCCACTTTTCATATTTTTCGAGATCTTCTTGAGACACACTTTTGTTACATCTTTCAACTGCTTCATCAAAGTCTGTCGAAGATACTGGCAAATCTAATTCTTCCTTTGGCAACTGTCTTATTTGATCTGGCCTTAAGCCAGCAATTTTTCTTCGCATAGACATCATCGATGCATCTCTGAAAAATTATTTAAAAAGTTTAACTTAATATTTCAAACGTTATAAAATTTTATAAAAATTATTCATTTATGTACCTGCACACGTTTGTTATATCCGCTCCAGAGTAACCTTCTAGTTTCTCAGCAATTTCACTAAGATTAACCGATTTATCTACTTTAACTTCACGAAGATTAATTTTTAACAATGCTTCCCTTCCTTCATCTATAAATATAATTCACAAAAGATTGGTACTCGAGATTTATTAAGTTTTAAACAATTCGAATCGAATAATTGAATGAAATAAAAAAGATATTTACGATTTGGTAATGGTATGTAAATTCGTTTTTCTAATCGCCTTCTTAAAGCTTCATCGATATCCCAAGGAAAATTAGTGGCTGCTAAGACCATAACTATTTTAGTGGGGTCTTCATTATTCGAACTTATACCATCCATTTGAACAAGTAATTCAGATTTAACTCTTCTCGATGCTTCATGCTCAGATTCGGAACCTCGTCTTGAGCACAAAGAATCAATTTCATCGATAAATATTGTACTAGGTGCATAAAATCTTGCCTACAATGAAATAAAACAAATAATTAATTAAATATAACTATAATTACGAATAACATTGTACGAATATTAACCATTTCAAATAAAAGTCGAACGAGCTTTTCAGATTCTCCTCTATACTTTGAAGTTAGCGTCGAGGAAGAAACATTAAAGAAAGTTGTACTGCATTCTGTTGCCACTGCTTTAGCAAGCATAGTTTTTCCTGTGCCAGGAGGTCCTACCATAAGGACTCCTTTCCAAGGTCTACGAATTCCCTTGAAGAAAATATTGTTATTATTATAATTTTTAAAAATCAGTCAAGCAAATAATGCATTAAAATGTATAAAAATTTACTTTGAAAAAATCTGGCATTAACGTAGGAAGTACCACTACTTCTTCCAATAGTCTTTTAGCATCGTGTAGATCAGCTATGTCATCCCAATGTATATCGATATTTTTTTGTACAATATCGCGTTCTATAAATTGATGCAAGTATTAAATAATTTACAAATATATATTTAAATTTTGTGAGAAGAAAAAAATGAATAGTTGTATACCTAACGTGTCTACAAGATCTCTGTCGACTCCCGAAGATTCAAATTTTCTTTCTTCAACTTCAACATCTGTTTTCTCAGACTCCATTTTGTCCTTTAATTAAATTTGAAATTTATTAGTTTAGTACCTACAAGTCAATGAATCATCTTAATTACATTTTTATAACGAGTGTACCTTATTTAGATCATCTTTCTTTGTGTTATTCAGAGTAGGAGTTTTCTTATCTTCATTGCCATTACTTCGTTGATTATTTCGAAACATTTGTTTAACATCTGGTTTCTTTGCCGAGCTTACGCTTGGTTTACGAATATTTGATCGGTTTGGCGGTGGTTTCTGTTGATTTCTTGGTTGAAGTTTTGAATTTCTGAAATTAACAAATACGCTTATCATCCATAGGAATAAGATAAAATACTTTGTATCGAATATTGAAAACTTTAATGTACTAATATCCAGAGTTTAATCAATATAATTTGTAAAATAATTCCCTTGAATTCATAGAGATCAGATCTTACTTTTGTTCCGTCGGCGATAACGGTGGCCAGACATCTGGATCTCTAGGTAGGGAAGGGACCCAATTACCAGAAGTGCCACAAGACCACAACGCCGAGTCCCTAGTTGGTTCTTCGTAAGGTAAACACGACGTACCTTAAAAGTATAATTGCATAAAATTAAGCTCGTAAAACAATGAAAGATTATGAATTAGCTAGACAGAACAAAAAAAAAGATTTTCTCGAGAATATCTAAAATTAGCCTTTTCCTTACATAATTTAATTTCAAACCGTAATTTAAGAAAGTAGACATTTCCGAATAAGCCAAGTTGATTAAAATTTTACATAAAAATCATCGTTTTTATTAAGTCGATAAATTTGTAATCATCGGTACAATGATTAAAGCTTTCCCAACAAACCTATCAGTCTCTCGCTGTGTGTGTCAACTTTAAATAATTGCAGCGTACTGGAGGTAGCCTTAACTTTCTCGAATTCCTGCACAATCTGATGCTGCACTTGTTGCCATTTGGCTTTCCTGGTGCTGTCGACGATACTGGAGAGAAGTCTGTGTATCTGCTGCACGACGCCCTGGTAGTAAACGCCAGAAGTGTCGTAGTTACCAGTAAGTGCCATCTCCCTGGCCAGTTTCGTGTTCTCGCAGATCTCATTGATAGATACGGCCATGTCCTACGAACGCGTAGGACGACACGTCCAAGGTAAGACACCGCCGCACCACCGATCCGATCATATACGATTTATGGAAAATTAACGTACAAAACGAGCGCGCGCCTCGTCACGAAAATATCCAGCGCCAAGGTTAACTTCCGAAAATAGGTATAACAGCACGAGCGCACAATGTACAACGAAGAGCTCGTTGCCTAATAATCTCCGGAGCGTCGCCGCTCCTCAACCTTTCCTCTTCTTCCTCTTGGTTCGTGCATTCAGGATGCTTTGTTGGTACTTTTCGCTCGGCCAACACGTACGTACTCCATCGCGATTCTTTTGTCACTGAGCGTGTGTTCGTCTCCCGTCGAGCCTCGTGTTTAATACGCGTTCCCCGCTTAGGTAACTCGAATGATACGCTCGATTCTCGAAAGTCACTTTTTTCCTCGGTCCTTATTTCCTAATTTTTTTCTTTTTCTTCTTTCGACAGCCCGAGCGCGGATAAGCCCACATGCACGCGTTCGTGCGTGTTAGTGTATATATGTACGTAGGCGCACGCGCGCGACTCGCGTGTATTTCCGTACGGTTCAAACAGACACTAAGCCACGCGCGTCATCGCCAATCGCGAGTTTACGTTCCTTTTAATTTTTCACGCGTGTGCGCGCGACCGCTTTTGCGAAACGGTAACGCGTGAAAGCGACTGCGGCTCTTGAGAGAGAGAGAGAGAGAGAGAGAGAGAGAGAGAGAGAGAGAGAGCGGGAGGGAAAGAGAAAAGAGATGTAGCGAGCAAATCGGTCGGAGTAGGGGAGAAAGGTAAGGTTTCACGTATGAAAGATCAGCTGCAAAACGGTGCATCATCGTCCGTTGGTAGAGTGCAACGATGAAGCGTAATAAGTTTTTTCTTTTCTTTTCAATGTAACGCTAGCGTATGGAATATTTATGATCCATACGCGCGTGTATGCACGTGAGTGCGGGGCCAATGGGAAGGTCGAGCAAGAGGTTCGCCTTGCTCCAAGGAAATATATTAATCGTTCGTCGAAGAAGTACGTAACGCTTTATTTGGATGTAAGATTAAACGATTGCACTGATTTTGGTATTAATAAGGTTACCTTCCGTACGTTCGCGTTTATTTCCGCAGAGTTTTTGTTGGTCTGGTCGTCGTCGATCGAGTCCTCGTAGCGATGCCGACACTGTGCAAATGTTATTTTTATTAAATGAAAAAGGAATATCCGGTTTAAAAATTCAAGATCCCCGGAGTTAAATTTGATTTTTAAATCGAAAGCTAACATTTTCATAGCTGGTTTCACGACTTGGCTTGCTATTTCTACGGAAGCGCGTAATGCATTCGAATTGGAAATACGCGTTTCATCTTTGTTGGTATAAAAATCCAATCGATCACCGATTAATTTTCTCATCGATTTAAACGCTTGGATTCTACATTAATAATTTATATTCGATAATTTAGCGAACAATAAAATTAAATTTATGCTGAATATTTTTTTACACGTGTTGTAAGATGTCTTTTTAATTTTGCATAATTAATTTTCTCCGCGATTAGCTGGTAAAATATAAAACGACGTGCTTTTAATTTTCTAAATTTCTTTAATATTATAATAAAATTGGCTATTCTTTTAAAGGGCAGAAAAAAAACGAATTCAGCCGTGAAAATTAGAATTTTCACCTTGTAAAATCTCAAAGGAAGAAATATTAAAGCGAAACTTATATACCCATGTAAAGGTGCATACACGTATCTGAATCTACTTGTGCGTGACGGCATGTCTCGCGAAAGCGAAAAATAAAGACAGGCTGGAAATTATGCGCGTGTTATGTAAAGACTTTGCATAATTGCCGCTGATACAAACGTCGGTCTTAAAGCCGCGTGTATTTTCATATACAGGAACGAGGCGGTAGTAATTTACATTTGCGTCGTTTGACTGTTCAATCTTGATAGAGGACGTAAGTATCGTGGCTTTCCTTATTCGTCGACGATGTCGATCGAATCGTTGTGCTTTCTGAATCTGGATTTTTGGATGAAATTCTTATTCGATATTTGTCGCGTTCAACGTGGGACGCTAGGAATATATTAATTCTCCTCGGAGACTTATTCTTTCTCACAGCAACGTTCCTTTATTATTTTGATCTCGATCCATTTATAAATACCTTTATTAGACGAACCGATTAAAAACCAATGAAGTTTTATTCCGCAAGGGAAAATTTTTATTTTTAAATTAGTTTTAATTTTAAGTTAGTGCTTCGATCTTCCGTAATAGTCTTTCCTTATTAAAATTCATAACGCGTATTATTTCCTTAGTTATTTAAATAGCAACAATGTTAATTATTCGAATATTTACATACTTTGCATAATAATAATCTTGAGCAATTTTTTTAAATCGAAAAAACAAGATAAAAACATTTTTCACCGTATTAACTCGATCCCTACCGTAGAATTACGTTTTGAGTTAAACGTTAGTTATCGACTCGAGTCAAGAATAATTACTCAGCCGTTCTTTATTATATTTTTATTTCAGAGGTAAAGTATTTTAAAGTTATATTAATAAATAAACGTTTTATTATTAAAATTGAAATAAATGAAACAAAATAATTATATAATTAATTTTTACCAATATCACGAAGATTTTAGTCCAGTTTAATTAAATTACCGGTGTTTTTAGGTCAACGTATCATATATCAGAATGGTCGAGCATCAATCATCGAAATTAGATACATTTAATTTCAGTATTCTTTTAACGTAATAAAAACATTATTTACAAGTTATTATTTATTAGGTCGCAAATCTAATAATAATATCAATTTGATATCGCGTCCCGTTATTAAGAATCGTAAAGCATACGGGGAAAAAAAGAAATTTCTCACGAGTCTTTATAACGGTACATTATTACACCAAGACCTAGTATTAAATACATCGAATTTAATTTTCGGTTGGAAATAAATTTTCCATTCAACAAAAGAAAGGATATAAATTATTATTCTTTTCAATTTAAGTACCATTAAACTTCATTTCCTTTCTAATTAGCGTGAAGAAAAAAATAAATAAAAGGAATGGTAACGACGACGTGTTTTATCGCCTTGCGGCAAGTTCCTATCCTCCTTCCTAAACGATATCAGTAGCTAAGTTAAACAGTGACAATAATTAAGCTATTAATCATGTCCCAAGCCCATATTGGGTAAGGTCAGCCAGCGGCGTGCCAGCAACACGTGTAAGAAAGGCACAAAAGGGGCCCTTCAATTAAAATTTCGTAACCGAGAAAGGGCAACTCGTCCGAATAGCGCGACATTTATCATTCCCTCGATCTCGAACGACCGAAATTAGCCCGACACCGAGGACACGCGCGCGTACACAGACGGGCCGCAGTTTACCGCTCCGCCGAGCGCCACGAGCCATTAATCCATCCCGGGCGCACAAAGACGAGCGCGCGTCCAGCTGCGTCGAGGGGCCCAATTAATGGGATTTTCGGCTCGTACGAGGAACGGGACGACCAACGCAGCGCACGAACCGCGCGCACCGGTTCAATACTCGCGTCGCGACGCCTGCGCCGCCCGCAGAGCCCAAGGAGGGGAGCAAGAGCGAAGCGGCGACGCGGGCCGTCCCCGAGTCGACGTCGACGCGCCGGTTCGATGCCAGCGGCGGTGGCACAACTCATCCGAAGGGGCTGCGCCGCACAATGGTAGGTGGAAGCTGGTCCTCTCGAGTGCGGCCAATTTTCGTCAGCCCCTGCCGACCGGGACGGAGTGCGGGAGTCGAGCGTAGCGCGAGTGCGGAGGTAACGCGGAGAACGAGGAGTTCCGGGTCCTCGGGCGATGCGCCCGTGGCGGTCCTCGTGGCTGCGGCCTTGTCGCATCGCGACCTCCTCGGGGCGACCGAGGCTGATCGCTCCTGTGCCGGGGGAATGTTGAACGGAAGGAAGACGAAGTTGATGCTCGCTTCGCGTTCGTCTGCGAAGCTGGAGCGTTCGAGATAATAATCAATCGACCCCATCGTTGTTTCCCGTTGCCGGAGAGTCGATAATTCGTCGCGCGGTGATTGAATTGCGATTTAATCGATGGAAATCGCTTAGAGTGTAACTGATTTCTAGTGTATTTCGTACGGCTTTCGGTGACCTACCGAATTCGTCGATCGATCTCGGTGCTAATCTAATTGACAGCTCCTCCGATCTTTGCGTTTCAACACGTGTGCTCTTGTTTTATTTGTGAATAGTACAGTAGACAGTGGCATCTTGAAGTTTATAAATAACCGAGACGCGACGTCAGAAGACTAAGTCCTACCGAAGTATGTCACTATAGAACTATTACGTAGATTGAACAATGCCTATGACGTTTGAGTATTATTTTAAGAATCGTGACGACGGCCATAGGTTTATTCTTATAAATTGTGGAAAGACTTATAACTTATGTACGTTTCCCTACATTCTTTATCAAAGTTTTATTCTTTGTTGTTTCGCTATTTATGTTTGCAAAACAAATAAAGATACTATTATTGGAATCACGTTCAAAGATAATATTTGAGTTTGCAAGATTTTAAAGTTGATCCGCGATGGAAAAAAAATTTAACGTTCTTACATGCGATCAACGGATTTATAAATACGCATAAATCTTTTCCTTTCTACCCTCTGTACAAATATACTACATTCTGTCCGAGTAGATATACAAAGAACAGAGCGTGCAAACATCCAATAATAAGCTCTTGATCCCTCGCATCAAAAATCCATTAACGATGAGAAACACTCGTAAAAACGGACAAAAAAATAAAATGTAGTCAACAAATGTGAATCTTATTAACTTTATCAGTTACAGGGTTAACGTTAGCTATAAATTTTCTTGATTTCCTCCGTTTACCACGAGCGTTTGAAAAAATTGCTCGATCTAAATCAAATTTGCAGTATTAAAAAAAACTAAATATAATTCAAACGCGTTTAACAATTATTCATTTTTACTCGATCGCGCAATTCGACGAATAATAGCCAGTAAATTTGCCTACACCGATGTATTGAATATCGGAATAATTAAACACGAATTAATTTGAAATTCAATTCGGTGATCGATTTGAATCGATTAAATATTAGTAATATTTAATAATGCGCTAATTCCTCTATTTTATTTATTAATATAAATTTCTTTTTACGTCAACTAAAGCGTCAACGTTTATTTCCGATCAGAAAAAGGCAGAGCCCATTTCCGCTATTAATCATTAAAAGAAGAGTCAATTCGTTTGCAGCGACGACAGGATTATTTCCTCATGAGATCATACACTTTTCCGCATTTTACCAACGTCGCTAGTCTGTCTTAACAAATCGTAAGAGCTTAAGACCGTAAAGACCCGATTGTAACGAATCTCGATATCATAATTTACTTTGCCACCGACGCTCCCAATGTTATCTTACGTCCAAAGCAAACACGTCGGCCATAATCTCGTGAGAAAATAATGTTGGGAAATGTGCGAAGGCTCGTGACAGGAAGTGTAAATCCTTGTCCCTTTGCAGACGGCGGATGTGGACTTGGCTGTGACGATGATCGTCAACGACTCGGCCGAGTGTCCGCTCTGCTCTCTGGGGCCGCCTCCGGATTCGATCCTCTGGCTGCCACCACCACCCGTACCTGCCTTCCTCGTGCATTCCTCCGACTACTACCCGAACAACGGTCTGCCTTTTTTCGAGCACTTCAACAACAGCCCGTGTAAGCACTCGTGCGACTGGCGCGCCGAGGGGGTACAATACGTTGAAATGCCACAACAAGGTACAGCCGAATGCGTAAATTAGCTTTTCTTTTTCGCACGGGTTCTTCTTTCTCCTGGAAGTCTACCCTTGTTTTTCTTCTCCCTTGACGTGCCCCACGTGTACGTACGCGTTACGGCTCGGTGATTAATCCGCATTATCTGGGGTCGGATTTTCTTATTTTCTCTAACGTAGACTTACATTTCGTGGGTTTTTGTTTCTTGGATTTTTATACGAGTAATGGTTTTTGCGCCTAAATGAAATAAACTTTGTTTTATCTTTTCGGCGAAGTTATATATACTCGTACATGGAACGTGCAAGGAAGAAGAGATAATAAATATTAAAGTTTTTTTATTTTTATTTTGAGGGCTGTAATTACTTTTCTCGTATTTTAACGAATTTTTCTTCCTCTTCATTAATTCAGACTGTCCCGCTTTAAAATAAAAGATACACACAAGTTGAATATTTTATAAAAATATATTTTTTCTCTTAATTTAATAATTTATTTTTACGAAAATCTATTTTTCAATTCATGTAATTAACGATTCAGACGCGATCACATTCGTAAAAAATTTATATTTGAAATATATAATATTCTTCTGTATCAATCTTTTAGAAATAACGTTAATAAAATCTAGGGATAATTTAAAAATTAATCACGGATATTATTTCAGTTTATTCGTACGTATTATAGATTAAATTTTTAATTTAGAAAGTAAATAAATCCGAGAGGTTTGCAGTCGTTTCTAAGCATTTAATTTAATTGACATAAAGCACCGTAAAATCGAAAGCTTGGAATTTAATACTTAGATTCAATAATACCATTGAAAAATTATTATTAGTAAGAAATACAGAAATAGATATTGCGATATTTTTAGAGTGAAATAAATTTTAATGTTTTTTTATTTAGGAACAATTTTTGACGATACGTGGCTACTAGTGCTAATATGTTCTTGCATCGGCGTTGTCTTCATCGGAATCGTATTAGCAACTTTACTGATAAAATATAAATTGTAAGTATACACCGGATGTTTGGTTTTTTGATAAGTATACGCGCGCACACGTATACACATATACGTATGAGCGAGTAGATGGGTATGTACGTACGTACGTATGTATATGTATATATGTACATATATATACCAGCAGTCAATATTTTTATGCTTATTTGAAAGCCGCTTTCGAATTCTCAAAGACAATAGTACCATTGCGAACGTATCGAAAGATACGCTTTGTTGCGAACTAAGCAAGCAATGTGAAAAGGATTGCTAATACGAACGCGAAAGTACTTGAGAAGAAAGCACAGCCCTACCGCTATTATCCTTCGCATTGATCGTAATCTGGTATTCTGTGTTCTGTGTGTGTTCAATAAATGTCGAAACCGTTCGAATTGGCGGACACACGAAAACCCCTACGTAATCGGCGTTTGCGTGCAAAAACCCGAAGGCAACCCGAGGTGAGCCGAGGTAACGACGATGCGTCTCAATGCAGCAACCGAAGCAACAAGAACAGCACGTTGTCGACATCGACCGCTTCCTCGGGGATGCACACAACGACGGTGAGCGGGACCTTGCCTACCATGGCCGGTAAACCGGTCCTCAGGCTCCAGACCGAGGCTGTCCTGGATACGCTTCAGGACTCTCGGGTCATGTGGGCGACGCTGACGCCCCGAGGGACGACTCGCCACTACCTAGAGGAGCACACCTATGAGACCATCGGCAACGGGGTACAACCGCAGCACAAGCGCTCGTACTCCGAGAGCCCGAGCGAACATGTAAACCTCAAGGCAATTCCAACAATTTATTTGTCACTCTACTCGGACGTAAGCCACCAAAGCCGCCGGCGTCGCTCGGACTCGCCGCACGGATCCTTCACACTCACACTAGCACCCTTACTTATCTTCTCTTCTGCTCTCTTCTGCTCTCTATCCTCTCGCTATCGAGCCTCGATATTGGGCCCACCAACCTCTGACCGACGGCGCAGTCCGCCTCCTTAGTGCATTCGCATACGTAATCAACTTTCTTATACCAAATGCACGCCTTTGCGATGTGCATCGACGTAAGCCTACGCCGTAGATTTGCCCTATCGATTTTCGCCCTTCGCAACCCTGCGCCCCCTCCCCCACCGTCAGCTTATCCACTCGGGCTCAGGAATACTGATCTATGTTGCTTACGTGTGAATTCTAATACACACCTTTCATTCACTCGACATGAATGCAACGCTTTGTACAATGCTCGTTTATTATGTAGTTCGATTGTGCACTTTCGAGGAAATACGCTCGCGATCTTTTTAAATTTACTTCACCATTTTAAAACCGTTTTCGCATTTTGTTGGCTTGGATCGTGCTTGCGTTATTCGCTTTATTAGCCTTATTATTTATTATTTAACCCATGTTCTAGCTCTGCTGTTTACTGTTATTGCTTGTGTGATAATGTGCCGGTTGATTCATCGAGTACAGCTCGAATAAAACGTTTTTATAAATCTTAAATGAATTGAAATTAAATAAGAATACGATTGATTAGAGCTAATAAACGTAAAGGTAATTTAAATTCATTTAAGTGTACGAGTAATTTTCTTTTAGATGTTTCAAAGTAAATACTTTTCTATAGTAGACACGCTTTTTATGTTATACATAAATTTATCTATATATATATATATATATATAAATTAAAATCTTTCTTAATTATCGCATTTTTATCAAGAAGGAAAATATTTTCGATAAATATATTAAAAAATATTTTTTATTTATACCAAAAAGATTTTTACTCTGCTTTTAAAGAAAATTTTACTTATTCTCTCACTGTATATTCGTTTAGCTGCAAATTCAATACCTTCAAATATGTCGATATCATAAAATTGGAAATTATTATTATAAATGTTTCTTATATAAATTTTCGTGTTTATTTAAAAAAATCTACGATAAATATTAATCTGAATTTATGTCACTCGTTAAAATTGTTGATTAATAAATTCATAAGTTTATTCTTAATGTGGTACAATTTTCTATATTTACAACTAAAGATTAAAAATCTATTATAATTTCCATTTAATTCTACTTGTATATTCTTGAAAAAAGAAAGCTTACACTTTTACTGTAGCACTGTATGTGTTAAATATCTAAAGAATAGTATGCTAATATTAGATTATGTATGCATAATGATACGCCTAACAAGATTATGAGGTCAGTATT
The DNA here is from genome assembly GCA_018907195.1 of Dolichoris vasculosae. Classification (NCBI taxonomy): domain Eukaryota; kingdom Metazoa; phylum Arthropoda; class Insecta; order Hymenoptera; family Agaonidae; genus Dolichoris; species Dolichoris vasculosae. The sequence goes on from JACCHY010000001.1 coordinate 2,581,176, forward strand.
GTGATAATACTTTTATATGCACTATTTCCTGAAACACTAATGTCTAATAAGTAATTTTGTTAGATATCGTGCGTTTTTATATTTGACAAAAAATTCAATCATACGTTTTTACTCTGACATATTATTTTAAATTACAAAATATTAATTTATATAAAATACAAAATAATATCGATTAAATATTGACATTGAATATAAAATAATACTTTTTTCGTAGAAAATAAATTTTTTTAATATTTTTCATACTAACCCTTCTAACTCAATTTATCTTATCTCCGCATTTATCTTATGAGATTTTAATTATTTAAAATTTTCTAACGTATATCTTGTATCGTTTGTCGATTCAATTAAATGTCTTTAAAGCCTTTCGTAGAAGCACAATTTACGTTACAACGTCTAATGCACTTCGCGCACGGTTAATAGATAAATAAGTAAATTAATAATCGAATCGTGGTTACTAAATTTATAAGATGTAGCAAGCAATTCTTGTGCATGTTACCGTTATTTAATAATATAGTTATGTTAAAAGTAAACATCAATACGCATAAAAAGTTTTCAATCGTGGTTTTAAATAAATAACTTTTATGTTTACAGATTTACACCGAACCTCCTGCACCGTCGTCTATTCTGACTCGTCCGAAAAATGAAAAGGCTTTTGATAACACAGCTTTTGTCGATTATGAAGAACCGCTTTCGATAAAGAACGAGTATTATCAACTCGAGGATGTTCTGGAACCTTGCGATCCAAGTAAATATGCTATTTTTAATTCTTTATGTTTTTCATTAATAATGTTTTCATGATAAAGCTGAGTTAATAAGAATGGATTATGATGAGTAAGCTCTTTAGATTTGAATGTACATAAATTTCAAAGATTAATTACTAGGTAGTGTTTAATTTTAAACAGTTTTAAATTTTTAAATTATGAATTCTATTGCTGTTGAATAACATGATTGATATATTGTCCTTATATTCAATTTATTGGAGATATATTTTTTATAATAAACATGTTGAAATAGAATATTTTTATTTGTTAAACGAGGACTTTATGGAAATAATATTAATATTGCAGATAAACAAAAAAGTTTAACAACACTTTTTAAATTATTCCTTGACAAGATACGAAAAGTCATTTATTTTTTCATCGGCGTTTGTATTTTTTTGCTTATTAGTCCTATATTTTAATCGAAAGTAAACTAACCTATACAATCGATATAATAACTTAGAGATAGTTCCTGATTCAATTCGTGTATACGTTATTCGAAGCAAATAGAAATATTATTTCATAAATTCATATAGCATTTTTATTCAGGGATTTAAATTGAAGAATATTTTTATATTTTATTGTACGTCAAATATTCTTTTTTTTCACCTGACAACGTATAATTTAAATGTTTAAGTATGGAATACAGAGTATAAAGTGGAATATAATAAGATTAATATTCGCACGGTATATGGTTTGAAAAATATAAAAATCTAGACAACGAACGTTTACATTTTATTTTTTAAATAAGTTAAATTTTAAACAAGTTTTAAAGTGGCATAAAATTTAACGCGAAACATATGATTTAAAATGTTAGAAATAAAGTAAGTTGAGGGTTAAAAATACAAGAACAAAAGTTTTTTATTATTAAATGACTTAATTTTTAAAGAAACTACAATCCCATATGGAAATAATATTTAAGTTAAGTGGCACTTTGAAGTATTGAGCGTGAAACTAGATATATACAGAACCGGGATCTAGTTAAAAATTTATGTTTAATTCGATCATTTCCCGTTAAAACATTAAAATTAATATACATTCGCCACCGCGTTGTTATAAAAATAACTTTTCAAGTATAAATAGAATATGCGCCAGTAAGAAAATACCGTGCATGTGCAAAGGTTTCTAGATTAATATCTTGGAATGACTTCGATCGAAAGAACATTACATACGCGAGCACGACTTTTTCAGTTACAATCAAGCACTTGTAATATGTCAGCAATGCACGAATGCTCCACGCTGAAAAATTAATAAGAGAAAAAAAGGTCCAGTGTTTGCGGACTATTCGCCATTCGCTTTCCCCCGCAAAGCAAACATCCGCAGTCCCGTAGTCTCTTTCCCACCCCCTTCCTCCCTCTAATTACAGAAGAATCAATGCGAAGAGCCAAGCAACTAACCAGCCTTTGCAGTTTTTTCTGTTCAAGGTATGTACGGGATGTCAGGACGCGGCGGAGGTGGCGGTGGTAGTGGCGTCGGCGGCGTCGGCGTCGGCGGCGGCGGAGGCGGTGGAACTCAGCGACCCCGCGTAAGCTCGCCCACTCGGATCGAGCACCCGAACCTGCCGCCCCTCAACCTCCAGCCGCTTCGAAAGCAACCCTCGCGAGCCAACCCTCACACGTCCGAGTGTACACTGTTGCGGGGCGGCTTGGCATCGAGCGGCTACATACCGACCATCTAGGCGAGCGCCGCCCAATCGTTCGCGAGGGTCGTCTCCAAACTCGTGCAGCTGCCGTTTCGAGCCCTTCCCTATGGGAAATTGAACGCGTCGGCACCGATCTGCAACGGTGATATCCTTTGCGCGCGAGTCCTCGTGGACGGACGGGATGAGGGAAGGAGGTGGGGCGATTTATCGGTGTCTCCCAGGAGCGAGAGGGCAAAACCGTTACTGCCGTCGCGGGGGAATGACCACTTTTTCATCAACGCCGGTAACTCGTCGGAAACTTTAGCGTTCCTCGTGAAAAACGACTGTTTCTTTAGGGACACCTTTTTTTGTGTCTTTTATTATACGAATGTATGGCGCTAGTCTGAATCACGAAAGTAAATTTTCAACAAAGTGAGATTTTTCTATAATGTTTGAGTGAGACTGTAATTTAATCGAATTGCAGATTGATACTGCTACTGTCCAAGCGTTTTTCTTCTTCTTGAACTTAGGGTACTTTTTTTTCCCCCAAGAGTTTGCTCGGTTCTGGTGTGATGTTTTTTGCGTATTCTTTAGAGCGCGAGTTTAGCGTGGAGATTTTTAGTTGATATTTCTATAATTATGATTTCGTTTTGATTTCCCTCGGTTGCGTAAAACCTTTTAATTAGATTTTGAAAATTTTTTATTTCTAAAAGTGTTTTTAGGAAACACTTCAAACCGTCTCGAACAATCATCGCAATAATGTTAATTATATTTAAGAGAAAAATTTTAAATGTATGATAATCAACGAGGCTATTTGTATAATGCGAATTTTTTGTAAATTGTTTATGTATTACATGTATACGATACTGTATTCAATTTTATAGTTTTTTATATTGTTGTAGTTTATAATGTTTGCTACATTTCGTTGATGCGAAATAGATTTCAATGTGAATAGTCATATTTATATAAGTATATAAGAAATAGGGAACATTTCTCAACGGATCAGTCGCTTTTCAAGTGATTTTTCTTAAATCTATTCTCGAGAATTTACGGCTTTACGTAATTTCGTATTTCTTTTTCATTTATTTTAGCCTTGTGTGGCACTCGCGACTATAAGTGCCATTATATTTTTCATTAAAATTTATTTATATATCCTACGACTGATCTAAATAATATAAGTGAAATACTCGCATTATAAAAAACACAAAGAAAAAATACGCGCAACTAGTTTTTACAATAAAATTTTTTAAAACCTAGAATATAATTAATATATAGACATTTTTATCATTATAAATCTTAAAACGAACAAACAAATATTATTTATTTATGTAAATATAGATAAAGCAAACTAGTCATTTCATTTATGCCAAAGGTTGATTCATCTTTTCATTAAATAGAAAATATATTCAATATATAGTATACATTTTTTTACTTTGAAATAAACTTTTGTTAATTTATTGCGTAGAAAATCGACTTTCCACTACGTATAAATTTCGTTTAGAACTTTTTAATCATAGCTATCTCCTTATAAAAATTCATGGGAGGTTGTTTTACACGAGCTTTAAATATACTGTATGTAATACAAAAAAAGTTATCTAATAATCGAATAAAGAGGAACAAGCACATCAAGTATTAGAAGCTATCTGCTCGTCATTTGCAGCCGTAGATTTATAAAACAGATGTACTAGATCTAATGTACGCAAATAAAATGTACATTTTATCTTAAAAAATTATTTTATTTTTAGATATTACCCTCGTTTAATAGAAAATAATAACTATACTTACTTTGAATAAGCGACAATAATTTGTCTACTCCGCGAAATATATTTTAACTCTCTTCGTACAGCTTCAACGTGTAGATAATCGATGTTCCAAATACATCGATTTATGAACAAAATCATGTAACTAATAATGTATCAAAAAAGGAAATAGCAATGTACTATACATAGTAATTTTTAAGAATCAGATGACTATAATACCGGTAATCGATTGAAATTATACTATACATAGTGACGCTACATTTATTATTTTCAGCTACAGTTAAAGACACTTATGCATGTATATATGTATAAAATAAATCAAATATCTAATAGTATTCTTTGCTATATATAACATATTCCTAGCATTTTTATTTTTAGAAATAATTATTTTTACACAATGTAACTATTTATTTTTAACTAATATTCACAAAATATAACATTGAATTAAATATTAGATTTTATTAACGATATTAACTCAACATATTGATACTATTTTTGTGTCGGTATTGTTTGTATCAACTATTCAACTCATTATTTAGCGTATATTTACAAACAGATTGCAGTTTAAAATTTAAGAGACAAGAAAGATACCTAAAAAGAAAATATTTATCTTACTACTGCTTTATATGAAACATCTGCTACACTTTTATGCATTGCGTAAGTTTACGGATCATATACATGCGTTTATTAAAGAGTAAATATGTATTTATAGAAACGTATGTGTACTTAAATTTGGAGAGTAAAAGAGGTTCAAAAACATTATTTATGAAATGTGACATTTTGGATCAGATTTTAGAAAAATATACGTTCATTAGATGAAAAATAAATTATTTAAGCATAACGCACATATATTTAAAAGATAATCTATTTTTAACGATAATGAAACACTAAGATAATATTAATCAATGTTTATGCGATAGCATTTAAAACAAAAATTAAAACCCTGAATCGGATGTTAAAGTAAAGCACTAAAAAGTTATTTTTAATTTATTTTCTCTTTAAATATGTGCTATAAAAAATTTAAATTACGTAAAAAGCTAAATTCACTTTATATCTCATTTGCAAATTATATGGAGATGTACGTAATATAATCCAACCCCTGTCATTTAATTTACAATAAATTCGTCATTATGTACAAGTACTTGTACGTGGTGCACGCAATTCTGCGTGTAGTACAAATACGACAAGGGGAAAAAAGAAAGGAGATGTAGGGTACACACGTAAAAATACATACAGAAGTCTGTTTCATTTTTTGTATGCAAAGTTTATTTATTCCGTCAAGTCATTTATCGTGACATTAATAATACGACCTCGATACTTTCTACGCCCGCGTTTATGAGATCTATGATCCAAATTCACCTCCGAGGCTGGATCGCTCGCTTATCAGTCAAAAAATCGCCGCTCCCCAGACTATGATACACATATACGCAGTAATAATCCCTTCTCATACACACGTGCATACATGCTCTTTATTTAAGTATATATACGCAATCGCGCAGATAAGAGAGACAGACTAATTATAATATGGTATACTGTTGCACGTCGAAGGGTGCGGGGTTCGTTAGCCCTCTTTTAGCTTCCGAGGAGTACAGGAATAGAGATAGCATCGTAATGACAGTGGTAATAATTATAATTTAATAATGACAGAGAGACTGGGAGAGCTGGCGAATCTGACGTAACGCGGAACAATCCCCCTTTCGGCGCAGTATATAATGTTTATTCTTATGTAATATATCCAACATTCAATATTCATACGTATTAATACGACTTAACTTTCTGTGCAACTCTGTGGGTGCGTGTATGTGTGTGTGCGCTCGCCAGTGTGTCGGTGTGTGTGTGGCTTTCTAGGCGTAGGCGTAGGTGTGTGAATCCGTGTACATGCGCGCGAGCAACAATAATTGCGTGTCACGTGTGTATCGTTTATATGTTTGAACGTGTTTGTGTGCGCCTGTCTCTACGAGTGTACGGTTTTCTCGCGTGTAAAGTTTTTTCATTTCTATTTTTTTTTCTATATTTTGTTTTGACTTTTTTAGGTGGGCATAAAAATCAAACGTGGTGACACACTTTTACATTTACCCTATATAGTATTCATATATATATATATGCGTGTATATATATATATATATATATATATAATATTTATTTATAAAACTGATTCGCCGTCAAATCCTTATCGGTGTCATTGTGTTTGTGTGTTTACTTATCTTTCCTTATTGTTTTGTATTGTTATATCTACCTTGACGCAAAAATTGTAAAATTGAAAATTGTAAAATCATATTATGGATAATGGAATATTTTTTCGTTTTTTTTGTCTTATACGCGAGGTGCAGCTATACAAGAACACAATCTTTTCGAATCACGTCTATCATATTTTAGCTTTTATTAATTATCGTTTTGCGTCTCACCCTGCATAAGATATTTTTTTTATTGACGCGTATGATTTTATGTTTTTATATTTTCTACCTTTTTGTTTTTTCTTCACCATACTTTTTTTTTCTTCTAGTCGTACGTGTAACGAGTATCTAGCAAACAAATCTCCTTATTAAGGGATAATATTTAGCAAAATCGTCCGAACGACTTGTACCTGCTTTTATACCCTGGGAAAGAGGTTATCATTATTTATTATTTATTTATTTATTTATTTAGTTATTATTATTCAGAGTCATTATACTCTGGGAAAAAAGTTTAATAAAATGTACATTGTGATGCACAACGAGGTCATTGACAACGCAGGGTATACTTCTTCATATAATACATCGATAATAATATGTAACGTAGATAAATGAATACTATGTATAACAAATATTATAAATATCAATGATTGAAATTATTTTGTTTTGTAACGTAATTCTTTTCTAATGCCAAACAATCGTTTATATAAACTTTCATTCAACTATTTAAAAGTCAACCGGTGAATATGATAACAAATTCTTGTCGCTAAAATTTATTTATCGCGTGTCAAAGGAGACTTCAACAGTTTAAAAATGTTCTTATTGTTGAGTTACGTAATCATGATGCTACGTAACTCTAAAGCGCAACATTACAATAGAATTATTAGGACAATATCCTATGATGTTTTCAAAATCCATCCGAACAAAAATAACGTTAAAACAGTCTCCCTTCGACCATTCAAGGCGCGCACGAAAAATGGAAGAAGCATATTGAATTTAGAATGTCAATTATTTGCCCTGTGTAGATATATATGAACATACGTCGATATGGGGTACGTTGTCAAAGGCGTCGCAGCGGGCACTTAGAGACGCGTTTGTATTTTAATAAAGTTAACGCGCGCGTATCGTCCGTTTCGTCAGCGCATAATGTATTATACGCGGGGGTTGGGGCGTTGTGTCCCCTGGTTAAAATCTCGGAAGCGTAAAAGCCGAGTCGTCGCGCGTGTGAGGGAATACAGAAACTATATTTAGTACCTAATACGTGCTTATGCGCGTGCATATCTCCGTTAAATCGAAGTCGAGAAATTTCTAATACTCGTCTAAACCCTGTGTGACAGTTTCCATAATTCACCGCTTTCGTTTTTTAATCGTTCCCTTTACTTATCCCTTGCTTTGTTCGCTCGTTAGAGAGAGTTGGACGATTCGTGATTTTTTGCGGAATCGAGGATTTCGCATCGTATCTTTCCTTATTGTGTGTGTCTAGACTAGAATGTAAATTGCCTAATTAACCCCTTCCTTTCCACTGTGCTCATTGCACATCTTTCATCGTCGCCTGGATTTTTTTCGTGGAAAATGAGAAGGATAAACGGACGAAGATAGACTGATTTCTCTTACGTAACATAAACATCGCAACGACTTGTTTTTCTGCACGTTGAATCCATGTAAGTAAATAATTGCACCATGATTATCTGATTACTTTATTTTTAGTGAAACGTAATCGATTAATTAACTTTCGATCGCGGCTTACTGCGTGTTATATACATGTGTATATATAAATGACATCATTCATTCTTTCGCCTTTACTTTACCGAGATTTGCTCCTATTTTGCATTAGCTTAGCGTTGTCAAAGTTCTATGCGATGTTTCATTTTTAAAATTGAATCACAGATCGTGTCTTTCATTTATGAAAATATTAGCGAAAAACTTGAGACAATAAGGGCAATGTACACGTAATGGATATAATAAGCATATTATATCAACTTGAATTTTACGGAAGATTTGCTGATCGTCAATTATATATACATTATGTATTGATAAAATTCAACGAAATACTTTACGAAGAATAAAGCTATTTTTCGTTATGTATAAATCAACCGTTTGAAATTTAACTTGTGATGATTTAATATAGTTAATTTTTTTCTTTTCAACAACTTAACGAATATTATAAAATTTTAACAAGGTGCAATATTTACCTTAACTAGATTGTACTGATTCAGATTGAAAAACTATACATTATGCAAAAACATATTTTTTAACGTATTTTGCTAAAATTGTGTATTATGATTTGTATACTCATACCTTAATCGATTATTAAATATAAACTAATTAAAATCGAGTAATTATGATTAGTGTTAATACTGTAACTCATTTGATTGGACAATTTTAGTTTTAAAAATAGACATTTCTTTAAAGTATTAATTTTTCAGATTGACAAATTGATTCATTAATTAATTTAGCGATTTATAATTCAGCTTATTCAAATACTTCCTCTCATTTTAACGCAATTGAATTTTCTTGTAATCAGCTGTAATAGTTATCGGACAGAGAAGCAGAAGATACTCCTTTACACCTTCCGTTTTTTGTCTTTTTCTTATACAAAAGAAAATTCTCGAAGTTTTGGAATGGTATAACAAAAAACGAGCGACGTCGAAACAACGAATTACATTGAGGCATTTCGTCGCGTGCAAAATACTAAGTTTATGCTCGAAGATGTACGAGTAGACATTTTCGTAAAAAGCGTATTCATAAAAAGTTTTCAAGTATTTGTAAGAATATGTAAATGGCTGTGATTTTCTTGCTAAATTTAGAATGTATGTGGTAAGAGTTTGTCTACAAATTTAAAAATTTTTACATAAGCGTTGCTTTTTAGCGAGAAGGTAACAATATTTTTCAAAATGAAAAATTGGAGGATGGTAAAATTACTAAAACTAAGTTTATCACATAACAAAAGTATAATAATGTATAAGATTGAATACAAGTTTTTACTAATTTACAAATTTTTCTGAGTTGTGGATCTTTGTTTTTAAATGAATATTTAAAACTTTTCTTATTTTCTTAGAAAATCATTTTCGCAAGGTAAAGCGTAACTCATTTTTTCATTAATTTGAAAACGTCAACAACTTTTAGATATTTTAGTGCATATTTTATTTTATATATCTCATTTCTGAATAAATAATTTACTTCATTTACGTTTTTCTCATTAGTTTTACGTATCAACGTAGATAAAAAGTATTATTTTATCGAAATAAGAATAAGAATATCGTAATTTGTGTGCATACGTGTATGAGTGGTTACGTGTGTGTACATGTGTCTGTGATAAGTAAACGACGAATTAAAGCCATTCAAAATATCTTTACAATATACAAATATATTATAATGTAGTGGTAAAGTCTTTATGTTCATGTTAGAAACGCATACAGGTAATAAAATGATTTGTCGACAATACAATTAAGATACCCGTATATACGTCAAGTGCATTTATTAATATTTCCTGTACTTTCAGTTTTACTTGACTCATATCTTATTTCATCGTCTATTGTCTTGATAAAATTTTGTAAATTTAATGGTCTGATTTGATTAAACATTTATACGTAACGTGATTCTTAATTTTCCATCCTCCTAGATGTTCTTTTTTAAACTAGTTACGTCAAACCTATTTTTATATCATCTAATATAAAACAATTACTCTTACGATTTACTAACTGTACCTTTTTGATTTGATTATATAATAAAAAATGTAATACTTTATTTAGATAATGTCATTTTTATATATGACATATTATGATTGTATAAGATTCATTTTTCAATTTTTCCGTAGATTTTCGAACTTCGCAGTGGAGGATGTTTTATTTTCCTGGGAATTTTTCATGTTTTTAGATGTATATTAGCAACAATATGCAAAAATTATACGTATATAATCATGAATGCATATTTAGAATTTTTTATCGATATTTGTTGATTTATGCAGTTTATTTCATTTAAATTGAAACTCAATTTAAGTTCAATAATTTGACCTTCACGACTTCTTTCATTATTTGTATGACCATATTAGGAAAATTATACAACAATTCAATCCATCATTATTTTTATTTAAATCAGAGAATTAATTTCGAAGTTACTAATCATCCGAATTCAATTTTGATTAGAAAAAGTGAAGTATTTAAAGAAATTTATCTTACATTAATTTAGTACGAAAACATTGCCGATTATATTAAATAATTTTAAAAAATTCACAATCCAAGGGATTTAAATCGAATTTATCTTTTTATAAATCGAAAGAGTTAATTTACGATAGAAGTCTGTTAGGTTGCATCGCATAATAAACAATGTAATACTTATATAAATTTAAGAGCTTGAGACAGAAATGCATAACTGCGAATCAATAGTCAGTTTTGAAGAGTTTAAAACACATTTAATGTATGCGTTCTTAAGTCATCTTTTCGTCCGCAATCTCTTATTTCTCTCTTTCTCTTGCATAATTTTGTTTAAATTTTATGCATATACGCACACATACACTCACACACGCACACTTTTGCGTTGCTCTCTTTTCCTTTTTATAACTATTTTTTGTTATTCTTTTGGTTTTCACATTCTTAATTACTACTAGACCTGATACAATGTGGTAATAGCTTCGCATATCCCTTGTATGTATATATTATATATGTATATAATAACCTATATGAAAGTTTGAAATGACGCGGCAGCCCTTTTTCGGGAAGAGTTTAGAGGGTTTTCTTTTTTCTTTTTTTTAATATGCTATACGTGCGTACGTGACGCCTTTTGATACATTTACATATATATTTTAATTTTTGTTCATTATCTTTTGATGCAAGGACCGTACAAGTTATTTCTATAAAGGAAACATATTTAACTTTTAACGTTAATAATTGACTACTTTGATTTTTAACTTTATTCGGTAAAAATTAGAAAGAATCGTAATGAAAATAGATAATAGTATTATAAAAGAATTGATATTTCAGATTTTATGCGACAATCTGAATTCAATAAACAATTTTTATTTGGATCGTTTAGATTTTAAAAAATAAATTTGAACTTTTACATGCATAATAAACATTTGAATATTAATCGAAAATTACAATTGTAAAATCCTTTTATCTTGCACTATATTTTTTTGAACGAATGACAACATTACGCGAAAATGATTTTTTACTTTTTGTTCATTTATTTACGGGAATTTTTCCGCTGATCGATCAATAGCGTTTCAAAATTTTACTTGATCCCGCACGTAGTGAATACCATGAGCGAAGAAAATTATTTAGTACTTTAAATTCGCTTCATTTCTGATTCACAGAGTGATAAAAATCTCCATCACGTACGAATGCTTATATATGTATATATATCCTACGTATATGTATACGTATATCCTAAATTGAGCCACCGCGAACACTTACGCGTTAAATCGTACATGAAATGTGGTAATATCGCATATATACGACGAGTCTCTATAATAAATTCAATGCTTCGCTCTTTCTATCTATTTCTCTTCCTTTTCCCTTCTTTTTCCTGACTTTTTCTCTCGTCGTTCGCTGCGAGTCGAGATTCCGTTGCGTACGTGTATAGGTTACTTGTATGTAACTGAGTATGCATGGTGTAGTTTGTATGTATGTAAGTATGTACGGGTTTATGTATGTATGTATGTACGTTTGCATATATTTATGTATGTACGGATACGAGTATAGGTGTAGTCCAATTAACGACTTAACGAGAATCGAGTTGCCTCGCAGCACGGCGAATTTTCGATTTTTCGTTCAAACTTTGTTGAACGTGCGCGCGCGCGCAAAGTTTGTTTCACCTCGTCCGATGAAAGACGAAATACATTTTCTTTCTCCGCTTTATTTTCGCTTTTGTTACTTCTTTACAAACCGAACTTTTGAGAGGACGGTCGCACATTTTGACTTTTTTTCGTCGAGTTAAAAATCTTTATCGCCAGAGTTTCTCTTTTCGCATTCAATCTTTGGTCTCGTTTTCGACTTTACTTTTTTCCGTATTTTGCCTTGCATTTTAACGGCGACTCGGGCGAGTTTCTCACGCTTTTTCGCTTCACCGTGTACTCGTGTATAAAAATTTTTTTCTTAAAATTCTAAAACTTCTTAATTCGATTCTAAGAGGAGTTTTTTGCGTCGCGTACTATTCGCTCTGTTTGAGCGCGGGACCATCGTCTCATTGGTTTATAAATCTCGGCGCTTCGCGCTAGTAAACTTTGCGTGCGTCGTTGGCGTTCGATACAAACGTGAAAATTGCATGCGGAAATAAGCGAGAAAAAGAGATATTAAAAATCCTCGGCGCGAATCGGATGCGAAGAGAGCGAGGAGCGAGAGAAATTGCCCGTAGTGCCGTTTTCGTGATTTTTTTTTTATATTATCCGTCGTCGCCGTGTCGTGGGGAAGTCCCGACTTCTTCGATTTTTCTCTTGTCCTTATACATTAAATGAATTTTGATTGCAAGGATAAGATTCTCCGTTCGAATGTTGTTACAACGAACCTAATATTTATTTTACTTTATTTTACGATACGTGTAGGCATATTTTTTCATATATATAACCATACTTTTATACTTTGTTCATCCACATCTTTTTTCGATTTCCTCTATTTATCATATAAATTTATAGATGCGTGTACGACTTTTTCCACTTCACTCTCTCTCTCTCTCTCTCTTTTTCTTTTTTCGCATCGCCATGTCCTCGTCGTTAATTCATCGACCTTTTATCTTTTATCCTTAGATCTCTAAGAATCTTACGACTAGAAATTTTATTAAAACAAATAAAACATCAAATATACCACTATTGTTTTAATATACCACTATAACGATCAATAATGTCATTTTTAGACTAAGAATTTTTGCTGTTTGCGGAGATAGGCCGTGGCTATACAGGGCCCACTAAAAGTCATTGTCACTTATTCGTGGCGCGCGGTCTCCCCGAGTCTTGTGTATTACTCGACGATGCATTCACATTGCAGCGGATGTGCGCTATAATATGTACGACGACCGGCCATATTCGCACGCATACTACTTGGTAATCGTTCGTAGACGATATCGAAATCGCTCGTACGTCGTATTATAACATTTGCGCCCTCTGTATACCCTTTTATATATTCAGTATAAATTCTTTCGACACGCAAACAAACTGGGCACACGTAACGCACACATCTGCATACATACAAAGACCCGCGATAGCGACTACGAGCCTCGCGTGCTTATGGACGATTTGCGGTTGATGGGTTTGGATTCGTACAAGCGTGACTGCACATTTTCCCGGTTTCGATTGCCCTTTCAAAACAAGTAAAGCAAGCGAAGAATTTGATTATACGCGATTGTTCGAATTGAATTCGCCTATAGTTCTCGCGTGTTGTGGAATAGAATATCCGAAGTACTCGGGTTGTTCGTGAATTGTTTATAATGTTTTATTTCTTACTTTGGGCAATTTTAGCGAAATATAAATCGTTTTGATAAAACCGAGAGAATTCGAAAATTTCTTATAAGCTTGTAAAATATTTTCAGAGATGTGTCATTCGGTATCGCGATATGCGCGCAATTTATAAAATAATACAAGCGGTACGTTAAACGTCAACCTTCGATACATCAAATTTTGTAAAATATCCAATCTATCATTCGTACAGTCACGTTTCGATCTTTCCTCGCCGACAATCCGTATTTCTCAAACGGCAGAATCGACAGCGGGCGAATCGTCGAATCGAACTCATCGTCCGAAAGACATTGTCGAAACTCCAGGTCGCCGGTAGTCGACGCGTTCCCGATCCGAAGAGTCGCTGTTTGGCATCGGGGACACGTGGATTCGCTCGCGGGTACAACATTCCTCGCAATCATAGGCCGAGTCGCGCATCGTCAGTTGTGTCCGACGTTGTCGTCGCCTCGCGTTATGTAGGTGAACCAGTAGGCTAGGTTAAAAACAACGAACATTAAAGGGAAGGCGAACCTCGCGAAGACATCTATCTGGGCACTGCCCTTAGCGTGGCAGGTGAACCACCTTTTGGGCAGCAAACCCCAACAGCAGCGATCCGCGTAGCCAGCCGGCAGCCTCTCGAAGTCCTGAAAGTCCTGAGCTTTCAGTAGCTGAGCAGCGATCTCGGGTGTCACTTGATGTTGCTGCTGATGTTGCTGCTGATGTTGCTGCTGTTGCTCTTGTCGTTGTTGTTGCTGCTGCTGCTGCTGCTGCTGCTGCTGCTGCTGCTGCTGCTGCTGACGGTGGAATTGCGGCATCGAGCTCGAGCTCGCCACCGGATCGAGTTGCTCCACGGGTGGTGTTGGCGTTGAGTGACGTCGCGAGCTGGGCAACGAGGACAGAGGTAGCACCTGGCTCGGGCTTCGAGACCTCGACCGCGATCGCGATCTAGATCTCGAGCGCGAGCGTCTGGAGTGTATACTTGCGCGGGAGCAACTTCCGCGCTCTAGAGCCTCGCGACTCTCGCTCTCGGTCATCGAGGACGAGGAGGGCGAGTGAGATCGGTGCTGTTGCTGCTGCTGCATCGCCGCGCGATGATGCTGGTGATGGTGATGGGAATGTTGCTGGTGAGACATCGAATGCGGGGATGATTGTGAGCGAGGCGGGGAGGGTGACGGGGAGGGGGAGTCTTCGTCCCCATGCTGATGCTGCTGCTGGTGCTGGTGCTGGTGGTGGTGGTGGTGGTGGTGGTGATGATGCGGGTGGTGGGAATGATGATGGTGGAGGTGGTGCTTGTGGTGTGCTCGTGAGGGTCGGCTACTGGTACCGCTAACGGTTTTCGCCACGTTGCTGGAGGTGGCCGAGGACGACGAGGCTGTCGCACGAGGCTGAGAGTAATAGAGGTGGCCGCGTGCCAGGTTCCTTGATCCGAGCGCTTCATCGTCGAGGCTTACTCGCCATCCGCTTCCTCCCGAAATAGGTACGTTGACCAGTACGCGAGATTGAACAGTGCGAATACGAGGGGGAATATTATCCGCGCGATGACGTCGATGCGCTTGGACCTCGTCGGGAACTTGGATAGCCACGACCTGCAGCAGTTTTTTTTCGGTGTTTGCGTGTGTATCTCGCACTGCGGCATCTTCTCCATAGACATGCTGTCCTCCTCTTGTCGTACCAGAGGCTTCTGGAAGAAATGCGCTGCCTTTGATTTCCAATCTGGCGCTAGTGGCGGCAAGTTCTTCGTGGGATTTAATTGGGAACGAGAAGAAGAGAGAAGAAAACAAACAAAAAAATACGCTAAGTTTTCTCGTGCTGATCTTTTATGATATAGGTATAGCAAGGCGCCCATTAGTTTCAACGATTAAACGACCGAACCAACTCCGATGCGTATTTAGCGATATTTAAAATTTTTTTTAAATGGTATAAAAGTTGAGTTACGAAATTTTGTGATAATGTCGATTATGAGTTGGTACAGTGTTTACTCTCGGTAAGATGCGACGTATGCATATCACTGAGACACTGGATGGAGAGCCCCGTTTTTCTAATGACCATATATCTTTGAATTTAAATTTCATTAGTTGAAATTCTAATCTACTTTTACTTCTAATTTAATATTTTTTTTTGCTACTGATTATGCAAAGGATATTTTTTGGAAATTTACCGTAAACAATTTTTATAATTCAAAATTTTGAATTGCCACTTTCGTGAATAATGAATGTTATTTTTCATTCTTACGTTAATTTGTGTACTGACCTGTTGAGAATATATTAATATATTACTTCTATCGTATAAATATACAAACGAATGATCTTTTAATAAATAATTTAAAATGAAAATTGATCTCTACGGATATAATTGAATAAAAGGTATACGAATTTATAATTAAAAGCAGCTCGAACATCGGTCACTTTTAATGTATATAGCTATACTTTTATATAGAATTTTATGAACACTGACAGTATTCATTTAAACTTTTTTCAAAAGTATTAGAGAATAAAAGTTTATAATTTATGTTTGTCTCCGGTACTTTAAATGAGAGACTTCTGAGTTCTTCATTTACCATGGAAGTCACCTGTTCTCTAAGGTATCCTTCTTTTACCGAAGAAAGTATGTCTGTACACAAACTTTGTATTAAATTCTTGAGAGATCTTTTCTTTTTGAAATTAAAATTTTTTAAACTTGTATAATCACAATGAAGTAAGTAAACTTATGTTCCGGTGTTACCATGTCAAAGTTTTATTTATGTAAGTTCGAATTCTTTTTAGTAAAGATTTAAAACATTAAAATATTTGAAAATATTCCGAAAATAAATTAAATAATTTTATGAATTTAAATTTTTTAGAAATAAAATATGTTGAGATAGAGATATAGAAAGAATAAGGAATGACGTTTATAATATTTTGATTGACATTTTAAACGTAATTCGATAATAAAAAATATATAATATTTATGATTTATGATTATCGAAAGTCAATAACATTTACGTTTAAATTAGACTAAAATAAAAAATAAGTAAATCATAATACATCTTTAGATTTATATTTGAAAGATTTAAATTAGAGTTTATATTTGAGATTAAAAAATTATCATGATATAAATTTTCAAAATATATTTAAACATGATAATATCTTCGATAATCTCTCTATTTCAATCCTTACTTTACTTATTTATCATTTCAATTTAATTTAAAACCATCTTAAACTCTAAAGTGTGAAGTGCAATAAATAAAAATTTGCAAAATACATCGAACATCGAACCCATTCAGTCTTATTAGAAAATTTGGATACATTAACGATTGTTTCGAAATAAAAATAAACATTGAAAAATTAAAAATAACAAAAGGAAATGATTCTTAATTATTTCACCGGAAAATATTTTAACGAGAAGTTCTTCCGTGTTTATAAATTTTCGAAATATTAGATAACACGGTTTTTTAAAACGTTCTAGAACTCAAAAAGTCTAGCGATATTCGGTTAGGATACAACGAAAATAAGGCGAGTGAGTAACCGAGGCTCTCGATCCTCGCAGACATTATCTGGGCGTTACTGCATATAAGTGCAAATCGAACAAACACTGACCATAGAGAAGTTGGTGGCGCCGTCCGGCTCGAACGGCTCGGAGGCCGGATCGACGGACGTCGAGTGCTCCATTTTCTGGTACAGCTTCTTCATGTTTTCGCGGTGGATGTCGCTACGCGAGGCGTAATTCACGAGGGCGAACTCGAGCAGTGCCCCGAATACGAAAGTGAGGCACACGCCTGTCCACACGTCGATGGCTTTGGTGTAGGAGACAGGCGGCAACGAGGCGTTTATACCGGACGTTTGTGTGGCCATTGTCAGCAGTGTTGTCACTCCTGCGAGTTCATGAAAGAAGAAGAAGAAAAACATCTGTTCGTATTATTTCGGGAGACCTTTCGAGACGCGTGTCTCGAACTTTGATCGATCGCGTTCGTTCCTTTCTGTTTATCATTTATCATTTTTCTTTCAGACTTCGTAATACAGTTCGGATCGAGCTTTCAGCTTTCTTATCATTTTTCCCTTTATTCATATATTCGATAGCGTTAAATTTAACATGAGATACTTATTTGCATATCATTCGATATTTTGCTTAAATAGTATAAAAAGGTTATAAATCTAACGTCAAATTAACATAATAATATGTAATAATTTTAATCGATTTTTTTATACGTATCTCACATTAAATCAAAATATAATATATTTGTTAAAAAGAAGAAATATATTTTACATCTACCGTGATATTATAATTCACCGTATTCGTACCTTTCATTGTATTTAAATCTTTATAAATAGATTTTTTCCGTGAATCGTCAATTTTGATCACTAATGCCGTCAGATGTCGTCTTATAATCGAAACATTTTTTAGGTAAAGAGGAAGTGAAAAGTGGAGGAATAAAAACTAAGAAAAAGAGGAAAAGAATCGTTTTACTTACCTAAGGATACGCGAGCTGGTACGGCACTTTGATCCAACCAGAAAGACACCCAGGAGACAATGACTAACATACAGCAGGGTATGTAAATCTGGATAAGGTAGTAACTGAACTCTCTTTTGAAGAGCAGATCCACCTTCAGACAGCTGTATTCTCCTGTAAAGTAAGAAGAACCGATCCATTAAATGTATGTAAAGGTTAGTTTTATCTCGACGATGATGTCTTCTTAAAGCAAACACAGATGCGCACGAGCTTACCGGTATTTGTTTTGCTGTTACAGTAATCCGTTAAAAACTTCTCGAGCGTGAATCTGGGTAGATGCAGGTTCTTAACTACCTGAACAGGATCGCCCTCTTTCCATAAAAACACCAGATCCGCCGTAGTCCATCCGTCTATAATTTTCGTTTTAAAGAATGTAGATTCGATTTAGCGCGGTTATTTTGCATTTTTGTTCAATTTTTTACATCCGATGCAGAGTGAATACGAAATTTCTGAGAATTTTTGCATACTTACAGCTGGCCATTCGCAAAGAACATATTTGACGGTCGAGAGGATAAAGCTTGAGATTCATCGGACACGATAGCGTCAGGGATATTCTGTGAATAAACAAGGAAAGTTGAAAATTTAATTTTATACCGAGTGTTATTTTTTTATGCATGACTCTCGTTTCTCGTGTTACTTGATGAAAGCTTTATACACAGAATAAGCGAACAAATGCACAAATCCTTTGTGAAATTGCAGCATTGAGTGTTTGATTACAATATAAACGTGCTTGAATTTTATATGAAAAAAATTCTGTAATACGAATCTGTACATATTTTTCTGCTTCAGTAAAAGTTTATGTTAGAGTACATTTTTGAAATTATTTTCTTTGAAAATTGAAGAGCGATTAATAAATATCTTCTAAAGTAAAATTTATGATCAACGTGAAAGTAGATTTCAATAAAAATTAAATTTTATGGCACTCGATGAAAAAACTAATTTTATCTTTATGCGAATTATTAAATATACTACTATGGTGTACTATTACTAATGATAAAGTAAATTAATAAAAATTTTATGGAGAAAACTAAATAATTGTAAAAGTAATTCAACATTATTATTTGTATTTATGTTTTAATAAATACAAAAAATTGTAACATAAATTTATAAAGATATTTTGTATTATTAATATTTAAAAACTTGATACATTTCGCTGCGTATTTGATATTAAAATTAAAATTTGAAAACCGAATATATAAAGAAAGTTTACTCGCAAGAAAAAAAAATTATATATTTAATAGTATCATTAGTAGAATTTTTAAAAGTTAGTCAAAATATTTAATAAAAAAATTAATTATAGCATAAATTCATTGTTTTTAATTTATGAAAAGTATTATTTCATATTATTTTATAATTTTGAAATTTTTAATAATGAATATTATCAAACAGAAAACAGTTTTAGCGCTGCATAAACATTACTAATTTTATTAAGATTAAAAAAATGTATAATTCTTCAGACATCGTT
Source organism: Dolichoris vasculosae (assembly GCA_018907195.1). NCBI lineage: Eukaryota > Metazoa > Arthropoda > Insecta > Hymenoptera > Agaonidae > Dolichoris > Dolichoris vasculosae. The sequence goes on from JACCHY010000001.1 coordinate 2,600,860, forward strand.
CATAATTAACTCATATTTTACTTAAGAAACTTGATAAAATTTAAAAGTTTTAACGCTTTTGTTAAGCATAGATTTTGACAGCTTTGTAAGAAGCTTAATTATTAAATATTCTTGTATACAATTGTATCGAGTTTTTAATTATATAAATTCTTTAATAAAATCTTACCGTATACTATAAAGTACCGAACCATCTGGAAAAATTCGAATATAAACGTTGGGCATGATGATGTTGTGAAAGTGACCTTCTTTCTCGTTCGCAAAAAAAAGATCGGGCATCCATACTCGACTAGCATCGGTGAGAGTTAGATATTTAAGTTTTCCTTTGTAAAACAAATTTAATAAACTGTGAAAATTGTATCTTTCATTTTATGTTTATTTTCAATATTAAATTATAATCCCCAATAAAATTTTAAACTTTATCAAAGAGATTATCTTTTGGAAAAAAACTTGATTCAGTTTTGAAATACGACAGAAGTTTAAAGTTCTATTCGTTAATTAAGTTAGAATAGAAGTATTTTTTAATCTTACTTTAATTAAGTAAGATTTTTGTATACTTTCTTGATAATTGAAAAAGTATTTTATAATTTAGTAAATGTAATCTTACCACCAAAGTCGTTAAATTGAAGTCTTTCGTCAACCCATTGTTCTCGAAATGTCAGCTGAACGGAATATTCCTGTAGGCAAATAAATAGTATTTAGCCAGTTTTCTTGGTTATCTAAACTAATATTATTATCATTCAAAATAATATCAAAATTTTATTTAATGCAGTTTTGTGATAAGTGTCATATTATTTTACGGATCTAATCGAAAATTACGCGATCACATGGGATTTTAATGTGGATACTTATAATTCTATACTTTTACAGTGAAAACGTATTAAATGTGAAATACATTATAAAAATATTTCTATTTATTTTGCAAATTATAATAAAATAGCATTTATAAAATAATTAAGCATAAGAATCCAACTTTAAAATTCCAATTTCTACTCACGTGGTAAGAAAGAATAAGATAGCAGTGTATCTAGTTATCTGATCTGTGCATATGTGATAATAATAAAAAAACTAATAAAGCCGTGAATGAAATTGAAGAATCGAATTTGAAAATTAGCTGTGAAAAAGAAGTAATGGTTCTGAGTAAAAAGTAGGAATATGAGTATATTTGATTAAAGTAAAAAATAATATCTAGTAACGACTGAAATGTTAAAGAAAATATTAACTATCGGTAAAAATTGTAGTATTATACAAATTTAAATCATTCTTAAATTCAGACTTGCATAATAATTTTTATTTTTAAAAAGTACATGCTGAAAATATCCAAATTAGGTTCCATGCAGTACAAATAAAGTGAAACATTGCTATTTTGTTAATTAGAATAAATTTTCTTGAATGATAGGTGTTTTAATAAAAGCTCAAGAGTTTATTTTGACTATTATAATATTTAAATATTTTTATATATAAAATAAACATGCATACAGATCTAAAGTACAAATAAAAACCTAAAATTTATATAAAATATGTAAGAATTCCTCGGAAAAAGAATACAGACGAGTATCAGTAGTACCACCCAAAATCCACCAGGCAGAAATTTTCTTTCTCGGGAGAGGCTTTACTTATATCAAAGTATAGCAAATTGTTTCACATTTTCGTAAGTTAAGTTAACCCTTCAAATTTCAGTCTCATGCTCGTGCACCGTTTTTTTGTATCCGATCGTTAAAGTGATTATAATAATAAGTAGTGTGTATTGAAATTACAAACAGTCCAAAAAACACGATGGTTACAGCGATTATTATAAAAAGCCAAGCCTTTGTCCATAGCTTTATACAAGTAATAGCGAGTCAGCGAGCAAGAAAGCGTGCAGGTATAAATTTAGTTCATTAGCGTATATACAAATAAACAAAAGGTAATGATGCAAAAGCAAGAAAAAAAAACTATTAAAACGTTGACATATATGAAGCTTATATGTTAACATTGAACGTATAAAGAAACATATGTTAGAGAAGAAATAGCATATAATTGTGTGTCGTATGATCGTTGTTAAAGCTATTGCGAGTCGTTCAGAAGCTTTCTATCTACACTTATTACGTGGAAAACGTGCAGTTTAGCTCACAGTTTGAACCGCAGTTTGTTGGTCTCTGGACATTATCGCTGCGTCTTCTTTTACCTACTCGAGAGAGCGAGTCTCTCTCTCTCTCTCTCTCTCTCTACCGTCTCGCGCGCTTATAGCCTGTATGCCGTTTTTATTCGTATATTTGTTATATTACTTACTCAATACTTTATAATTGCTTTTGCGCGTTTCGTGCGGAATGAAGTTTCCAAGAAAAATGGTTATGACTTGTTTTATGAACTAAAACGAAGTTACTAGGAGAACCGTATGGGGGATACTACGTGGCAATATATATTTTTTTTAGATTTTTATAAATAGTGGAAAAGAATAAATGTAGTAACGAGCAAAAAACGACGATAATTAATCAAATCTAATCGACGTGTTGTATTCGTATCGAAAAACCATCGATACGAACGAAATGACCGAACTATAATTCCTTCTCTTTTTTGAACATTCATTTTCTTTGAAAAATCCGAGCATTTCGTTTCAGCATTTAATCACCGCATATTATATTTTCCCGACGTCGAATGACTTTAAAGAAATTTCTCTTCCAGCTTAATCTCGTTTAAAATTCATCGCTCGAGCTAATAACGCTAGATATTCCGAGTGCGCGAGTCCAAATAAATTATATCGAACAGTCGCGAAAGTACACACAGCAGATAACAATCGTTCAAAATATAAGGGACGATGGATTATTTACGATCATTCGTATACATACCTAAGCTCGAGAGCGCGCAGTGAGTGCGTTGATTAAAATAAACACGATACGCGCTCTCGAGATAAAGTTCGGGGCAATTAAACGTTTTGTTCTTCCGTACACGTAGAGGAGTTGCTTATATTATTGTTTGTACCGCGTAAACTTGGCTACGCGCGAGACGGTAGCAGCGACTCGACTCGAAAGTATCATACACAAAAAACAAAAGAAAAAAGAAAACGTAAGGAGAGTAAATTAAGAGAGCAAAGGGTTCTCGAAAGAAAGATCGAGAGAAAGTGACACAGTGTATACAGAAAGAAGAGCACAATATTGAAGAAAAGATAGAATTATAAAGTAATTTAGATTTGTGCACCTTTTTGCGAAAAGGAGACAGAAACGCATAAGCGGAGTTAATCATTTGCCTTTTTTTTTTATGTTTATATTATTTTCAGTTTCGCTAGCTACTGATTTTTTTACGCATTAATTGATAAGTCTGTATCGCGTCTTGTATTTATATATATGTATACGTTTGTTCTAATCTTTTTTGTATTGTATAGAAGTGTTCCCAATATGTGTTGCGAGATTATAAAGTGACATTGTTATTATGAGTTATATGACGTTATGTATGTTTTGAAGGTTTTATAGATGATATACAATAGTGCAAATGCTTTTTGTTTTTTTTTGTTACAGCGTAGTAACTTTTCGCGATGAAAGTTCTTATAATTTGAAATCCGTCGACGGGTTTTAAAATTATACTATGGATATATTTTAGATAATTATTTTTGCATCTCAGTTATTCACAAATATTTAAAACAAACTACGAAGCATTATCACAAAGAAAATCCTCGATGTTTTTTAGAATATTAAAATTTTATATTCTAGATGGAACAATTGTTTTACTATTTTCATTTTTAATGTGTTATTATTTTTCTATTATCTACCGTAAATTTCAACAAATATCCTTGATTTTGGTTAAAAGAGAAAAAATTTTATCTTGTAAATTTAAATGCTTAAAATCTAAAAGAGCTTCTATTTTTAAATGTAAAAAAATGTTTATGTGTGTTAACTATTAAATAATAATTATACACAATGAACTATTATTTTTTAAATATTATGTAGGATATTTGAATATTATTATTATATATTATGTTTGTTAGATAAAAGTATAAATTAATTAATATATACGCGTACAATTTTAATTATCTGATAATTCTTCATGATATTAACTTCATACACACATACATTTGGAGAAGAGTACACTGAAACTTGAATTAAATTTAAGCATTCATTTATGCTTTTTGAACATTGATCAATCGTTTCAGGAAAGTAATATCTAAAGTTTTTATTTACATTATATATAAGATTAATAAATTATACAATGTAATATATTGTTTTAAATAAATTTTAGTAATCGTCGAAAATTTATTTTAAACGAACATTGTTAGACTATCTACTTATTTATTTTACATCTACACAAACATTTTACACAAAATCACAACACAAAATATAGTAAAACAGTCGTACAAGAATTTAAATTATAAATTACTCGAGTATACATTGTATATATAAATAATCAGTAAGTTAATTTTAAAATATAAAAGAAAAATTGTAATAACAAATATATAATAAGGCTGATTAGGTGATAATAATTTTCAATGTTAATAAAAGAAAATCATACTGTAATAATTTTAGTCAATCATAGCATAGACAGAATGTCAATAATTAACAGTCAAACAATAACTCTCATAGCACACATTAATTTTATGATTTATTGATTAAGACTGAAATTTTATATTTATTTCTGTATAATATCAATCAAATTGTCTAAAAATCTCGTTAATTAAAAAAATTTTAAGTATTTATCTGAAGTTTAATTCATTGCTACAGCCGAGTTAATGTGAGTTACCAAATGTTTATTAAGCCTTTTGATTATTTTCATTGAAATTTCAATGTACACATCCCCTGAAAAGTATATTTAACTCTCCTGTACAAAATCATACAGAAAAACCATCTATTTTGAACGAGCCAACTTGTCTTTCAACACAGAAGGATTAGCGGCTTAAAATCCAAGTAAAAATTTCTAGACCATTTTAAAGCTCGTCATGTGCTTTTTCAAGCAGCTATTTTACTCTTACTGCAGGTTTTTTGAAGAATTCTTATTTGAAATGACATATTTTAGTATTAATTTGACATTATAATTTTTTATCATAATTATGAAGTTAAATGTCGATTAAATATGGAAATATTAATTTAAATCTCTTTAATAATTTTTTTCAGTCTACTTGTAAAGATGCGTTATTAGACTTATTTAGCATAGAAAATAATTTTGGAATAACTTTCGGTTACCTATGCCAACGAAATATAGTTTCACGATATATTTATGTATTAATGCTTTAAAAGAATATACGAGTAAATCGTAGGATTTCTTTTATACCTTTCAAAAAACGGACTAAATTTTAAATGCATATAATTTGTCAGAACAATGAATGAGTAGAGAAAGAGAGACGGAAAGAGAGAGAAAAAGTGAGTACATTATATTTATGAAAAAACGACCAGAAAAAAAGAAAGAGGAACAGGAAGGAAGATTTTTTTTGAACGAATAGACAAGAATAATCCTCGTCACGAATTTGACAAGAAATGTACATGAATTTACAGAAATATTGTACCTACACAAACGAAGTTGGTGATGTCGCATGCGTGCCCCGACTACGAGATTCGACAGATACAGAGATACACGTATTACTTTATACATCACTGTAATCTATAAAATCGTCGAATGATGGTGCACTTTGAAAATCTAGCGCTTAGCTCGTATATTTATTTATGATAGGGACATCGATGGAAAACGAATTAGACGCGTTTGCTTACAAGAAAAAAAGAGGAAAAAGAAAACGAAGTCAAGAAAGAAATAAGACGGGATAAAGAAAATGAGAGATACGGTGTTTATTTAAATGTTTATCACGAGTCCCACATCCTTCTCTTTCTCTTCCTCTTTCTCTCCTTCGCGCTCCTCTTTTTGTTTCGTTTATTTGCGAAATCGAAACAATGCGCGTGCGATTCACATACAGTACGTATCGCGAGTACATTGCTATACATCGTTCTTGAATGTACGCACGTTCGCGTGCGAACGGTATGAAATAGGAGAAAATATTCATAGATAGCGCGTGACAGTGTCTGGAACGATGAGAGGAGTTTTTTTCGCCTCTCTCCTGGGGTGTAATGGATATTAGACCAGGGCTATAGTTTTTATTTTCTTTCTTTCTTTCCGGCGTTTTTTTCCCTCGTATCGATGTAAGCCATGGCTCACGAATAGAGGGAAAAATGTTTCCACGATTGACGTTGAGAAATACACAGAAATAGCGAGTGAGTTCGCACGCTCTCGGGCTTTATTGCGAGTCGCCCTGTTGGTGGTAACCTATATATGGAAACGCGATTCCTCGCTTGATAAGAGAGAAACATCGTTTCTAACGGAGATAAGCTCTATTGGTGAGATAGAGGAACTTTTTTCTATTGGCGAAATAGAATCCTGTAATTAGAAGTTTTTGCGAGGGTACGTTCGATTAATGAACGTGTCATTTTCAATAGAGTTTTCTTATTTGTAGATTATGTTAAATAGTTTTTTACCTCGAATATAAATTATTTACCAATGATTAAAAAATAAACCTGTTCGGAATCGAAAAATTATTCGTAAAACTATTACGGCTTGTATAAGAAAAAAGCGAAAACACTAAATTTAAGACAATAATTATCTTTTTTAATTCATAAAAACAAAATTCAAACTTTTATTTAACTATATAAATGTTTGTTTAAATTAAATAAGCGATGTAAAACGACAAGAATATAAATTACATTTTGGTCTTATTGTTCAAGCTAGAAATACATATACAGCTGTGATTGCACTCAACGCTGTGGTAACACAAATTTGCACAGAGGAATGATTAATGTTTGTTATCCTTCTACGACTTTCGTCACACATTGAAAGCGACATTTGTATATTTTTACTATTATTATAGCTAACCATGTCAACCGTAGTTTATTTTGAGTGAATAAAAATTATTATCGTGGAAGATCTAATCTAAAAGATCGAAAGTGTTGGAATGGGCACTAAAATAAGAACGGTTAGAGCTAAAGGGGGAAATCGAGACATAGAGACATTTACGATCTCTATACCCAGAAGATTAATCATGAAGTCATTTTCGTAATGCATATCATTAGGAACAAAGATAAGAATATCTTTCACATTATCATTTACGATCGCGAAGAAATTTCATCCAGAATTCATTTCCGTAATCCTCGTTGCCATGTACAAGTACCTAGATACTTTTTACGTCACTATAAATTTAAGTAAAGCTGCAGATATTTAGACATGTAGACCTATAAGTCTACCTACAAGTTCAGGGTCGAAAAATAAAAATTTTCACCCACGCGAAAAAGTGCTCAGCAAGCGTATAACAATGTATTTCAGGCGATCACGAATTTATAGAAAATCTATTCAAGTAACAATAGAAATATGAAGGTTAAAATAAGATAAAACTCTTTTTATTTCTTTTGGAAGGTAATAATAAGAGATATGAAAAATGTAATAAATGATTAAGTATTAGAAATATTTATGTAAAAGAATAAAAAAATCTGAATTAATTTAGCACTGGAAAAAAATATAATGAATCAATTATGTTTTTTAATACGTTTATTTATAGATACTCGAAGTAAAAATATTATAAGAAAAATTATTTTTAAATAAAATAATAAAAAATTGATTAAAGAAGAAAAATGATTTTTCATCACGTATTTACTTCGAATGTATATAATTTCAAATGCTTGTCTTATAAATGAAATATTAGAATTCATCAACTAAACTTGTAGTTTATAATATAATTATTTACTTATCATATTAAATTGATAAATAATTAAAACCTCAAGAAGATTGTTCTATATTTATACACACAATATCTTATAAATAAGTAATTTAGTAAAAACTAAATTAACTAGAACTTAGTACAAATGAAAACGATCAGTTTTCTTAAGAAAACCTTGGACTCAAAATTAATTAGGAAAAGTAGAACCAAAGATTCAATATCAAGATTTCTTATCGATTTATAGTAAATTTATTTTAAACTTATCATGGAATGAAAATTTATTTTCTATACTATATTTGATTTAATATAAAGTTATGAAAAAGAATGAGTATTATAAAATCCGAGAATTTTTCCAATTTATTGGCTTATTGATTACAGCCTATTGAAAATAGTATACGAGGTGTTACAAAAAATAGTCTAGAGTTAAAGAAATTTTTTTATTTTATATGATTGAGAAATATAGTTATTTTAAACAATTGAAAATGTTAAAAAAATAAATTTAAGAAATAAATTTTTTCATATTTATCATTCTCAAGATGAAAAATGGATATAAAAGTGAATTTAAATTAGATCACTGCTGTGTAAACATCATGTAAAAAGGGCAAATATAGATTTCTTAAAATTGACTGTAATATTTCTACTTTGAAATCTTTTGTGAAAAATATGACAAAGCACAGAATAAATTTACCCAGATAATATTATCACTTTAGCACGTGTAAACAGAATTACAAGCAACGATTTACCCAGTTTAAATAAAAACGAATCACAAATTTTTGAATGGTATATTAAACAGAACATTATAATATTTATAATGTATGCTTTTAGAAGGAAATTCAGTAGTCGAGAAATAAAATGAATAATAACATAACTACATAATAGTCTTGAAAATAACAGTTTTTGAGATCACTGAATCATCCGCTAGTCCGAAAATTGATATTTTATTTTTGAAAACAATAATAAATATAATATTTACTGTTATAGCGTAGGAAGAAATGTTCTAGTAAAATTTATGAAAGTACTTTTAGTAAACTGGATTAATATATATTATTTCTTTTTTCTGCATTTATGGTAATAATCCAAAAATTGAGATAAATTCAGTGATAAAGTAATTGAAATAAAAATGGCTTTGGTATAATGCGATCAACTTTTTGAAATTAGCTCTTAATTTCATCGTCGTTATAATAAGAAATAATGATCTACAAGCTCTTATTTCCTTACATTAAATTTCAGGATGCACTCTACAGTTATAGATCTTTCCTTGACTGTGAAGATAGCATCAGGCAATCTTTCAAGAAAGAAAGTAAAAGATGAAACAGCAGAAATCTTAATCACATGTCTGACGTCAGCTAAGTCGAAACAATGTTATTCAATATTTAAAGTTTAATAAAACTTTTTTTATTATTTTGATAATTGTGGTATTTTTCAACTACATATAACTTTAAAATTTTCACACGAAATAAATGAAAAAATAATTACTAGCACACAGATTTCAGTAGTAGATTAAGAATAATAATGATAGAGAAATAATTTGAAGAAGTGTTGGAAAAATTTAATAGAAAAATAGATGTTTCATTGATACCCATATTTATTTTAAAAACACAGATGCTAGCTTTTATAAAATTAGAGCGAATATTTGAAATTTAGGTTTTGTAACGAGAGTAGTTAATTTGATGAAAACATCAAGTTCGAGCTGAGCATAACGATATAATATTACTCTATTTTCAAGAATCATTAAAACATTGCACAGGATCTTATTACTTCAAGATATACTTTAAAGTAATAAGAGAAATGTAGGGTAATATTAATTTCCTTTTTATTGTATCAAAACAGCCTTATAATGCTGTGAGTGCAAATACAGTGAATAAAAGGTTGAGTGATGTATTAAATAAAAGAAGATTATCAGAATTCTTTGAATAGAATATCAGACATATTACTGCATAATTCACTTCCAATGACGGATTAAATGTTAGCTTATTAAAAAGTGAAACTGGATGACCCAAAAACTTTCCAGTTCTTCGTGAACTTTACGCAACTAGTTACGATATCGGATAATAATTTATTAGTTGAAGTTATTAAGAAAAGTATTGAAAATTAATAATTTAATGAAAATACATAAGATTTATGTGAAACACGATTATTGATATATTAAGTTTGAGATTTCATATATATATAATTTTCATACAATTTATAATAAAACTGTAAGATTAAACAAAATATAAGTACGTTACATTTAATTATCTATTGAATTCAGTTTAGTTTATAATAAGTTAGGTATCTTAAACAATTATTTATCTATGTATTATTTTATATTAATAATAAAAATTATGAAAATATTAGTATTGCGAAATGAAAAAATTTTCAAAATACTTTGTGTAAATGTAAATTGTTGGAATACCAACGATCGTTATAAAATAGAAACGTAAAAATAGATATAGATAAAATATCTCTTTTCATATTATTTTGAAATGGGTAATTGAACTGTACAACTATGATTGAGTATTGCTCATAAGTTCGTTTCATTCTTCATTTGAAGGTAAATTATAGTCGGGAAAATAAAAGAAAATATATTACCAAGTTGAAATAAGCAAATAGATGCAGAAAAATATAAAGAATGCGGTAAAAATGAGAATACGAATGTAAAAGAGATAAAGGTAGATAGATGGATAGAAAATAGAGATATTTCAAACGATAACCATCTGAACCGTCATTTTTTGTCAACGTTTTCAACAGTGCACCACCGTTTTTAGATTAGGACTAAAGGAATAAAAATATGATAGATAGCCGCGAATAACCATAAAAACATTTATCCACATAAAGACACACATACACATACGTATATATATATATATATTTGTTTTGCATTCATCAACAAATTTCAGGACTCTTTCATTATACCAATGTTATATTACCAACTGTCACATATATCAGGGAAAAAAAGAGCATACACACATACGTATATACACGCATATCAACAGACAAATGTATTCCAATACATATGCACATATGTATGCATAGAAGAGCGCGAAAAAGTCCAAGTTTGCAGTATAGCGCGGGCGAATATGACCACTGAAGCCTCATACATGAATACATCTTTCTCAAGTATGCGTCATTGGGTGTCATTTTCTAGTATACTTGTAAGCACAGACATCTCAATTTCCGTTTTTTACACCTCACTTTTTTCAAGTGAAGTGTACATAACATCTCTTCGTTATACACAGATTCCAATGCATTTATATACATAATAATAAAAATCTGCTCCCCGATCTGAGTATTCAATGTACATGTTATATAAAACGTAAACGTAAAACACTTGTACTAGCAATCCTTTATTTATCTCTTCTTTGCTCTATTTCGTTTAAAATAGTTCTTCCATTGTATTTTTTTTTATATTTTCAAAACTAGTTTTTAGAAAGTATATACAGAAAATTATATGGAAATTTTTTATGCGTAATAGTCAGGTGGTTGAATATAAAAGATAATTTATGAGACTCATGGCGTCTTATATTTTTGATCGAATTTATATTTCGCGTCACAGAATATTTTGAAATGTTGATATTGATCATATATCTAATAAGCATAATAAATAACGATATAATCTATTTTTCAAAATCCAAGAGAAATATTTTCATTTTGATAGTATCAGAATTATGATTTTAATATCCACTATTTATACTTTTCATTTATTGAACGAGCTGCAATATTTACTAGTGATATTATTTTATTTAAGAGTCAATCACGCAAAGATTTGGTTAATACATTTTTTAAAAGTTATTAGTCGATTATATTTTTTTAATTTACTTTTTTAAAAAATGGAAGATCTTATTAAATATGGGTTGCATATTATAAATAAATGTATATTAACACTTTCAAAGCAGCACGAGTTTTAATTTTAGAAGTTTTAAATTATAAATCTCTCTTTTTCTATGATACTGAATTTATAATATTTCTTTAGTTTTCAAATAAAATTTTTCGAATTTTATGTAATTAAAGAATTTATATTTATATCTTATCTATTATACGACCATATATTTCTTTTTATAAAAGGGTTGAAAGAGTTTAATAAAAAAATAAAATATTGATAAAATACAAATGTATTTTATGGTTATATAATGCTATTATATTTATCAATTCACAATATCAACCATTTATAATTTTTTAAAATTCTTTAAAAATATTTTTTATATAATACACTATATTTGACAAAACTTTGTATTCACTTAATAATAAAACTTTTGTTATTACGATTTTTGTTAATTGTCTTTTAATAAAAGTATTACGACGATTTTAATTTATTTTTATTCAGATTGTATTTGTTATGAATTTTTTTATTTTAATCATAAAATTTTTTTGGTTTCAAAATATGTGCTGCTACCTGGAAAGTAGTAATATCGTTTAATTAAATATTAAAAAGAATTGTATTTAATTATGAATATTTTAAGAAATTCTATTTAATACATAAATTTATCAGGTTAATTTTAATTTAAACATCTTAATTAAGAAATTTTCTAATAAAAAGAAAGAATATGCATAGAAAAAGTCGAATTAAACATGGATATAATAATAATTATTATTATTATATAAAGTAAATTGCAAAATTAAAATTTCAAATATGTTACGATAAGAATATTAAAATGATAATTTAAATCTTTTACTTTTTTTTAAATTACAACCACTTTTTTTAAAATTAATTTTTATTAGCATACGCTAAAACTTTTTACACTAAATTACATATTCTAAATTAATATATTAGTAGCATAATTACAATTATAAATGTAAATATCATAATTGACAAAACATTATTTTATCAATTCACAAAATTCTGAAATTTATCTGATTACAGTAGAGCTTCGTTCAGTGCATATATTTTTTAAATCAATGCCAATATAAACAGCTTAATTAAGATGCTTAATAGAAAGAAGAAAATAGGAGATACGAGAAATCATAAAAATTAGTAGAAATTGTGGGAGAACTAGTAGGAAAGAGAGCGAGAGGAAGATCATCAAGGAAGCGAAAGCATTTGCACAAATAGACAGCATCGAGAGCGGAAAAAGTCGAATCACTTGGCTAGTGTTGCAAAAGGAGAGAACGAGGAAGAGAAAAATAGGAAGAGAAATAGAGCGAAAAAAGGAGAGGAAACAGGAGGGGAAAATAGAGAAGATAGAGAATAGTGAGAAAGAGAGAGATGATACAAGAGTAAGCGTCGAAGCTCCCCCTCCGATTGAATGCAATCGGCGACGCATCTCCATTAACGACTCGATCTTCCTCCTGCCCGCCTTTTCAACTTCCGGATTACCAGGTAGAGTTTCCTTCTCTCTGTTTCTTTCACTCTTCGTTCACTTCTCACTTTCCCTCTCATTCCCGTTCTATTTCTCTTTCTTTCGTTCTTACAAAGCGCATTGTATCGCAGCTGTGCGCATTGAAATGAGTCGCGTTTGCGTTTGTCTGTTCATCTCTCTTTCTCTCGATATCATCGCCCACGCGTTCTCATTTCCGAGGAAGAGCAGCCGTGAATGGAAGGAATAGATAAGGAGATGCATTTCGTCCTTCTGACGAGTTCCGGAGCTTTGGCCTAGCAACTTATAACCCTTCTCCATTTCTTCGCGTTCCGGTTTTCATATTAAGCTCTCCACTTTCTCTCGCTCTCTCCTTTTCTCTCTTTCATTTTTTACTCTTGTTCTTGCAACCGACATTCACACGAGGTCGAAAGCTTTTTTCATTTGGCTTTACGTAGCTGTAAACCAAAGTGCATGTTATATTGGTGCACGGGATTGCGAGAGAGAGAGAGAGAGAGAGAGAGACAGACAGAGCTTGTCAAAGTGACAATTTCTACTTGGAGTAAAATAATTTTTTTACTTATGCCAAGACTCGCGTATGCCTTTTTTTATACTTCTTCATTTCTACCTCAAAGTTTTTTTTTTCAGTATCACGTTTTCTTTTTTCGTCTGTGTAATCCAAAAAATCTTTACAATTTAGTTGAACAATAGCAAGCGATAATTCCTCAAGTATCTTAGAATAATCGCAAAGGGCTATCAAGAATGCTCGTACCGTGCAGATCCTTCCGAGTCTTTCAGATATTTTATTACGTATGATTTTTCAGCTGAATTTTTCGAAGAATTTTTATATCATTCTTCGTGTCATTGAAACTTATGATGAATGAAGGAAATTTATCAATTATATTATAGAAATTATAATCGTTTTTACAAACTACATAATATTTGAGTTTAAAATTAACGAATTTTTAAAAACCATCATAGTTTTATATATAGGTATAAATTAACTTAATATTTTTATATTTCTTTCGAATGTTTAATATTTATTTTAAGTATAAACTACTTTTGAATACGTTTATTTTTATTTATATTATATTTATATAAAACATAAAATTTTAAAATACTTTTACTAATGAATATAAGTTTTGCATATAATATTTTGCATATAATTATGACAGTCATTAAAAATTCTAAAAATACTGAATTTAAAATAAAAGACTTAAGATTTTAGTTTAAATAAAAAAATGTAGAAAATATTTGAATATATATATATTTGAATCACATTTAACACGAAAATAAAAAAACCACCGAGAGTCGTTTTTATCTTTAAATTACGGATTAAATTAATAATTTCCGTTAATATTTATGAAAATAGATAATACAATTTTAATTTAAAAAAAAATATTTTGAAAATTTTAATATGAAATATAATTGTCGAAGATTAAAATGTTATAAAAACTTATTTTTAGAAAAAAATAACACTTTTGAATCGTTCCGTAAAAAGTCTCTCATATACGTATATAGAACATTCTTAAGAGCCCTTCTTTTTCTTTTTCCACAAATTTTTTCTCTCTATTTTTATGGCAGGAATAAAATTTTAAATTAATTAAAAGCCCATTACATTATTTCGGGTATATCCACGTTCGAAAGCATTAGAAAAGTCCCACCTTTATTCGGCCCTTTCGCCCAACACCGACTATTTCGGTATCAATGCGAATTTTATTGCAAAATGAGAACTAAAAAAATAAGAGGAGAAGAATTTCTCAATCGAATATAATGCTCCACGCGATGGTAGAAAAAGCGCGACAGGAAGAGAAAAGGATGGGAGAGGAATACTATAGAGAGCCTGAGAATGAGATGAGAGACACTATAGTGCAGGCGAGTCAGTTCATAGCAGTTGTTGGCGAAGGTTATGGATTTCTAACATTGACTTATCAGAATTGTCGAAGCGATTGATTGTTTGCGATGAAAATTTTGCGAGCAAGTAAATTATCTTTAAAAATATATTTACAAATGTGAAATATTTGTATTCGATATTAAACGATATTGATAATAATCGTATAGAGTTTTATTAACGCCGTCAGTTAAAAGTATAATAAAATATTATTTCTCTGTGAGATTCGATTTTATAGAGCATATATCAAATATTATTTCCAAATGATTTGGACAAAGAGGCTTATTAAAACTTTCAGCAAACTTTTTTCATTTTAATATCCGTAAGTGGACTAGATTTTTTTCAGTTCAAAGTTTGGCAAACGGAAATAATCAAAGCTAATTTTAATTATACGTTTATCGTATATTCGATAAAATACGAAATTAAATTGTAAATTAATACGTCGTATTTGTAACACAAGCAGTTTCTTACAATAAAAGGGACGAATACAAACTTTCGTTTTTTAAGAAGCCTTTTTCTAACCAAACAAAAAATAAATAATCTTCCTTTCTCTCGTCGGTATTTTGATCCACGTTTAGCGTATACTTTAGATTTGCTTTCTTTGAAACTTCCAATGGTAGTAAAGCTTTTTGGCCGGCATATAAGAATCAGAAGATAGGAGAGATATACTGTAAAGTAAAAGACAGAGGGAAAAATATTCGTGCGAAAGAGATCGTTTTAGGGGATGAAGTGGGTGCGCACACAATACGTGGGTAAGAGAAGAAAGGGAGAAAGGGAGAAAGAGACAGAAGTTAGAGCGAGTGTGAGAGACGAGATAGTAAAAAAAAGCTTCGAAAATGAAGAGGCGATAATCGCGAGAAACCAGAGCTCCGCACTCGAGTTATTTATGTGGATTTCACGCCCAGTACCATGAGTGGCTTTGCCGGCGCCTATGAGTTTGTATGTATATCTCCATGTATATCTGTATACGTATATACATAAATACGTGTGTGTATGTGTGTGCGTATGTATGAGTTTCAGGTATATACGCTCCGAATTTTCCGGTTTGTAATAGCCACTTTAACCTACCGCACCGGGGGCGGACTGTAAACTTCTTCTTTTTTTCCTTTTCTTTCTTTTTTTAAAGAGTGAAAATCCGCGAGAGTCGGAATTTTTAACGAAAAGATCCCGGCTTTTCTTAAATCTATGCTGTACAAACTTATCTAGAACCGAGTACCAGAAGCGAATAGTTTATAATGTTGATTTTTAAAATCTTTCGGAGACGTAAATAAAATTTTCCAAGGCATGTGGAGATTTAAGGCGCAATGTAGTCCGTTCAATTGTTTTACCAGAATCATAAAATTCCAGTATTTCTTCTACTGATACGATGCTGAAGTGACCAACTTCTCTTGGTAGAAAACTGTTATCCACTTCTCCAAATAAACGTCTTCTTTATGCTATATTTTAATCGTTACGTTTATTCGTTGATCACAATAATAATAATAATAATAATACTAAAAAATAAATTATAAATTATTGCAAGTAAATAAAATGTTCACATTTGTGTACAGTCAGTCCCATTGTGTTCCATATTTGAAACTAACATTTTCGAAGGCTTCTGAAATGACGCAATAATTTAACTTCTTAGGAGGAAACATTAAAAAATAAATAAAATTGAAAAATGTTTAAACGAAATATTAATACAAATATGCATTTTTAGAGATATAAAATTTTATTCCAGCAGTTGTTTTATATCCTTGGATAACAATTATTACTTACTAATATTTTCTAATACTCCAAATTGAGCTCTCGTAAGAGCTTTTAGAAATCTTGCGAAAAAAATTTTCTTTTTTTCGAATACCAGTAAAACTGTCATTGCCAGCTCCATTGATCACAATTACCTTCGGTAGAAAATGAATTATATTTTCTGGTGAACCGTTCGAAGCGAGTACACAATATCCACAGTACGAATAAAAAATACTCTTGTTACGAATAAGAAATAACGAAAAAACAAATTACCACGACAGAAGCCAATCACATTGAATATCCCCCACCACAAACGAGCATCCACATCAAACACTTTTGCAAGGATGAACGAACAACCTCAGCTCCTTTAACAAAGGCCAATCTCTCTCTCAAAAAAAAAAAAGAAAAAGAAAAAAAAACAATACGGGACATTCCCACGCGACGGATAGGAGTAAACGAAAGGTGAACGATCGCGCGGAAAATCCGAAAGCCAGAACAATTCCTTCGTTTCCTCCGTACATACGGGCTGATCGGGTGATAAATGAAATGAACCGCGAACGCGTAAGCGTTACGGAAGATAACGCATTGGATGTTAGTGGTTCGCGATAAAGGCAGTTCCGATTTCTCGTACACGTTGCTTCCAGTACTCAAAGCTCGGCATACCTACACGCGAAGGAATAATCCGACGTCCCGTGAGTACACGCATGGAATCATTCGCGTCGAGCTTTATTTAATCTTCCTTTACTCCGGCTCCGATGCTTGGAGAATTCGCGTACAAGGGTAAAACGCCATTATCATCAGGCGTTCTTGGGAGAATCGTGGGATGCGTTCTTCTCGTGTAGGACGGTGACTCGGTCGTTAACGAATAGAGTTATACCTGAAAATGAATTATAGGCTGTGATGGAAGAAATTGTAGCTTGTCGTTTATCGGTAGGGACTAATTAAACAATCGGAGCAACGTTACTTTCTCTGGTGAGTGGGCTCGATTTGAGATTCGTGTCCAGACGAGCGAAAACGATGATGCTGAGAGTGAGAGAAGGCGTGGAGCGAGATGCCGTAAATGATATAATAACAAGGGACAGGCAACGAAAGCATTAATGAACATGAATGACAAATATGTATATATATATGTATATATATATAGGCCATATGGCGGGGAAGTTTTCGTGATATATAGAGGCACACGACTAATGTACATTTTGATTCTGATACATAACACTCGTAATTGTGCGCAATGATGAGTATACGCGTGCAATACGCAAATTCTAACTGCAATATCATTACATTGAAGCTTTGTCAAAGTTCCGGATAAATTATGTTAATAATGCATTGATTAATTCGCTAATCATAAAATATTTCTAATTGAGCGTTATAATTATATCGCGTTTATGCGAAGTAAAAGTTTCTTTGTTAGAGAAACAAAAGCATTAAATGTATTCAATCCAATATTGTCACCTTTAGAAGTACTTTAAGTTTAACCGAAATTTATTCTTTTGTCGTTCTGAACATTGCGTTTTATTTTTTAATTGATGCGAACTCCAAAGCACTTAATAAGCCGTTGCAGACTTTTATGATAATAATAAACTCTTTAATTGTTTTTACATGAAAAGAAACTCCGTGGAAACATTTTATATTTTTCACGGAAACTTTTTAAATAACTACTTTATTGCGAAAATATTTTCGAATTTTAAGCACGTAACTATTAAGCTCATCGTGAAAGCTGTTTAGTACGTAAGATGAAATTTCAAAGTTGTCAAATTAATCATTAAATATAGATTTTACGATACGTGAATTTCAAGGAATGCCCAGCTAAATTATAAATGAACTTAAATAAACAACGATATATTTTATATTTAGCAAAAAAGACTTTGACATCGAAGTGATTCTATGTAAGTTTTTCAATGTAACTTATTCAAAAGCATGATTTTCTTTAAAAGACAATGCATTTTTCACATCTTGACATTTTAAGCTTAAACGACAAAAGCACACAAACAAATAATATTAAATAAAATATATATACTCTTATGATTCTTTCTTTCGAAAAAAATCTATTTTTAATAACACGGAGAACATTCATTTTTTCTTTACAGAAGAATATAACTTGAAATTTAACACGTGTTAATATTAGAAGAAATCTTTTCTGTACGGTTTTGATACGAATTTCATCAAAGAAAATATTTTTTCAATTTTTACAGAGTAAGCTGTGAAAAGCAACGAAAGAATCTTATTTTTCTATAAGTTTCAGTCTTTCTATTTCATTGGTGCGTCAATGCACTCGTATACGTCATACGCACAACATCTTTTTAATATACATATGTATATATAGCGTCTTTTAATATAACAGACATTTCAAACCGTATACAGCCAATATATTTATTTTATGCTCTTTTCAAATACACATGACTATTTATATGTAAATATATAACGACATTGAAAATTCAACAATACGTAGCACACATCCATTTTTATACGTATATATATAATGTGGTTATAACAATATTTAATATATACTGATAATAATAATGCGACGTCCAATTATATTTATATATACTTATACAACATACGTAAATTATATATAATAATAAACACGGTATACAAGTACAGTATAAATGTAATAAATTCAAATCTCCCGTCTAAATTCGATCAATAATGCTCATATGTAATAAAATATTTTAAAAATATTAATATCACGTATGTTTTTTTTATAACTGGTTAAAAACTTTGACTACATTTTCCTGTAAATGCGGGCTATGTAATAATATACGATAGTGAATGGTTACATGCTTTCATAAAAATTATTAATTTTATTGAAAGCCACGTCCAACTTTCAAAGGAAATGATAATTTTTTAGTGCATCGTAACTAATATTATTATAATTAATTAATACGTAGTCAAAGTTCTCGGTTAATGGTATATGCGAACATATATATATATATATATAAATATATGTATAAATAAATATATATATATGCTAAATGCCTAGCTGGATGGATATTTGAAGCACTCACCATGGAATAATCATTGATTTTGCTGATTGAGCGGAGAAAGATGTTGGTGCGTACATTTGTCGGGCCATCTAATATCGTCGTCCGGAACAAAACATAATAGGATCAATTATTATCGTAACCCCGAATCAACTATTTATTAACAATCTTGATTCTCCCTCAGGATTTCTTTTTTTATACTTTTTTATCCTTAGTTTTTAAGATCTCCGTCTCTTTTGAAAGATGCTTAATGGTATTACTTTATTGATTTTATTTCCATTTCAATTTTATTGATTCAGATGTAAAAAAAGTACCTATCTCTATAAAGTCATTGCGAATAACTTTATTTTTGTATCTACATGCGAAGTAATAACAGCCCGGCAAAGTAAAGCATATATTTATCAATGATGGTCGATATCGAATGGACTGCTGTTTAAAATGAATAATGATCGAATGCAGGCAAATGTGATTTTATTTTAATTACGTAACTTTTAACTCTTAATGTTATATTATCTGTACAGTAACAGGAAACATTATCTGGAAGCTACAATTAGTAATATTAGTTTCAGTAATAGAAAATATAAAAGTTAATTCTTGAAAATTTTAGAATTGAAAATAAACAAGCCAGAATTTAAATAGCATTTCTTATCGGGAAAATTTACTTTCTTAAAGTGAATACTCGAGGTGATTAGGCAAATTACGTTTTTCTTAATCATTGGATATTGTAATTAATGTTTTTGATTATGCAGCAAATATATATATATATATATTTAAGACCTTCAAAAAACTGCTTTTCGCTTATTTATATCTAATTCAAAACACAATATTGCAATAACTGAACATTTTGTTCTTTTAACGTATAACACAACGACGGTAACAATTTATTTCAATTCCTTCAAATTACGTTTTGAAAAACCTACAAAATTGAAAAATTTTGAGTTGTTACGATATCAGAATGCACATTTGATATAAATCTTACAAGCAGCTTTATAAATCGAAAATCAATGCGTATAAGAAAAGGAAGGTGGAAGGAATTCAAGCATACTATCGCTGTAAGAATAAGCCTTATTTGCACCCCGATGAACCGATAAGGAAAATGACCATACAGTCGATCAATTCCGAGGAAAAAACCCAACACAACGCACAATGAAAGCTAAATTGTGAAACTCGGGCGTGTGTACGGGTTGAATGATTGATAAGATGTGGAGCTCCATGACTTTCATAATGACGTTGGCGAAGGGTTACGTTACGTGAATCGAACTTCATCCCTGATATCGAATAAGATCCAATGATTTTAATCTATATCTCTGTACATATATATAGAAAATTTATACTTTCCATGGAATTTCGAGAATTTACCTTTTTTTCGACAAAACAGATTTACGGCTTCCTTTCAAACGACAAATCCCATATTTAATCGAAGAATTGGTTAAAATTTTAATCTAAATCTACAGAATAGATTTTCAATTCCGTATTTTCTTACGAATTCATTATTTCAACCCTTTCGTTCGAAGAAGTTCTATAAAAAAACCAGTCTTCGTAAGTAAGTATCGTAATAATTTTTCTTAATAAACAAACAGCTAATTTTCAAGCACTATTCTATTAAATCGACGTTTTTTCGTACATGGATAGACTTTCCATTCTAACCACTGGATCGAGAATCTTTATCTTGGCTCTTGATTAGAAATCCAATCCTAGGATTAAAAATTTCAAAGTTTTAAGCCATCGGGTATATCTAGAAATGGCTCATAGAAGAAAACGGTCGAGTTGGGTGGAGAGAGAAATGGCGTGTATCCACGCGTTTACAAGGATGAAAACGTATCGGAAGGAGGAGGAGAACATTATGATTACTGCTACGGTTGAAACAAATCGATTATGTCGCGCATCTGACAGATCGTTTGTTCGCGACAACGAGGAGATGCAATGTGGCCGAGCTTGTATTTGCGCGGACCTATATTTCTATGGAAGAGATAGAAAGAGAGATAGAAAGAGAGATAGAAAGAGAGATAGAAAGAGAGAGAGAGAATGATAGGAAGAGATAGATATATAGATAGACGGATAGATCGAGAGAAAGAGAGAGAGAAAGTGCCGAGAAACGGAGATAGCAGAGGCTCCGGATTTCCTGGGGTCGCTGCAGCCTCCTCTATCTGTCTATCTCTCGTCTAGCTCTCGCTCTTCCCTGACCCGGAGATCGATTCGCACAAGGCGAAAGGCGCGCAGCACAGCATTTCTACGTTATACGGATAATTGGCATGCGGGCCGTTGCTGCCGTTGCCGTCGCCGCTGGTACGGCTGCTACTGCCGTTGTCACTGCTGCTCTCGCTGCTTAACCCCGGCTACGATCCAAATGATCGAGATGGCAACGCGCGGATGTATGGGTGTATCTGTACGTGGGTGTATGTATCGTATTGTCTACGGGCTCGTTTCATCTTTCATTGTGCGAGCCGGACCCTTTCTCTCCTCTTTCCTGCCCCTTTCATTTGCTCGCCTTTCAATGGGGTCGAATGCTAAAGGTTGCACTTTATTTTAAGTCACTCGTTCGCGTATCCTATATATTATCCTTGCTAATAATAACGTCATGGAGCTGCGAGCAGAAAATTTACTATTGTTCAATAATAATGTAGCATTAAAAGTGCATAGGTTACTCAAAGCTACTTTGTCGAATAAGATCGTATTGCAGTTTTCATTTTTCGAGGAAAGTGAAATTTTTATGTCGGATATTGTAGCTCCGACAAACAGAATTCTGTTAACGCAATGATAAAAAAGGTAAAATTCTTATTTAAATAGAATTCGGTACCTGGGAAATATTTAAATTTCAATGAGAAGCTTTGTATATTGATTTCTATCTTCCATTTACAATATATTCAGAGGTAAAACTTTAAGGTACGAGAGATAGATACTTTCCATTTCTCTTTATTCAGTATTTCAACTTTTTGTAGCACATACATCATTAAATGTCCATCCTTCGCTTCCTTTAAAAAATGGAGAGCATCGTTCGTTTCGCGTCGCTTATAGAGGTCAATTACCATGAATTCTAAAGAATAATTCTCCTCCTTTCCATTCGGTTAAGGCGCATATACATCGTTGAAAAGGCAATGCACTTTTTCTAGAATACCACCTCTAAGATCTTAAAAATATCTATCAATCATACACGATAGTGCTTATAAATTTCGATACAACTTTTCGCTGTCACATAAATACGCGTACATATATTCGCTTTTTCGATCGTCAAGTGCTCGTTGCGAGCGTTTTGTCAAAATTTTGCAACTATGCGCGTTATTTGTCACTCTAATATACTGTAGCCGCACACGTCGGTCCTAATTGGACTTGATTAATGGCAACTCGTTTCAACGAAAATATACGTCGTACATGTATCGTTCAAACATAAATACACTTTCAACGACAACGATGAGAACAACGACGACAAGGACGAAGAAGGCGACGACAACGACGACGACGATAACGAGAACGAAAACGAGGTAAAGACAACGTTGATGGAAGAACGAGATCGGGTAGACGATGATAACGATTGGTGAAGAAAAAATACGAAGAGTCGGAGAAAGAGCGACATTACCAGTTTATTATTGCTCGAGGCGCTGTGTTAATACTCATCAAGCTGCGTTGCTCATAGAAATCACAGCGCTACTCGTGCGAAACGTAGCGCACATAAATCCGTCGTGCAACGCCAATTTTCAAATAAAATTTCTCACCGTGTCGGTGTTTACGCGTGTGCCGGTAGCACGTGTAGCTTGAGTCTGCACAAGAATAATATACTGGAAAAACACGTGACAACGAGCGAAACAAAAGGAGAGCGAAAGACGGGCGACGCCGGCTCCGAGAACGGAGAGAAAAGCGTTGGAGGCAACGACGACACAACGGTTGCGAGGATTCCCGACTCGTATAGCGTTCGGCCAATGTGGTGCAAACATGGCACAAACGCGGAAATAAAAACTGGATGCTTTCACGTGGGTGGAGTCGAGCAGCAGCCAAGATCTTGGAACGTACGGCAGCGGATCGATGCTCGAAAATCCAAACTTTCTCGTTTTCTCCGCCACCACATATTATGCATACGGTGTGCGCCAGGTGCAGCGACGACGGCTCCTAAAGTCCTTGCCAACATTCGCGCGTACGATCGCATAAACACACGTATATTTCGTTTGCGAGTGTTTGCGCGCGTACGTAAGTCGGTAGGTGCATGGGTCGAGGGTCGAGGAGACAGCGGTTCTCGCTACAATACTCGTCCAAGTATAAACTCGATCTTCCCCTTTTCCGAGCCTCGAAATACGTACGTACATACGTACGTACGTACGTATGTATATACGTTTACGTTTGGGGCCATTCGTACGAGCTTGCGAACTAACCTCGTTAGGTTGAAGCGTAGCGCGCTAATAAGAAAATCATCTGAATTCGAGCAGTTTGTCGATCGAATCCTATTAGCGCGTGTTTCGGTGCTTTAATGCGTCCTATGCTCGCAACCGCGTGTACATCAATTTAATGTTTATTTAGTAGATAAATCACGGCGCTTTCTATTAGATCGTACTTGGTGAAACCAATGTGACTTAATTCCTTTTCTTGTCTAATGATCTAAACATGAATGGATAAGACTGTTTTTAAGGTTGCGAATTGGAGCGAGTTTTTTCGTTATATATTTTTCATGCATATTCTTTTGTTTGAAAATCCTTACACGATGGAATGTTTTTAATTTTCCTAGTCATAATGTGTAATGGTACAAAGCCGTGCATTCAATTGCGTTTTCATTTTCCATGCCTTGTCGTAAAAAACGTCGATCATTTTCTATTTGTGCTCGAGAGAATAATACTGCGACGTATCAGGACTTTTTTGTGCTTTCTAACAATAACCTAGTAATTTTTTAGATTATGAAAATTAACTCGAGTATCCATTCGATGAGAACCTTTATAGTTGTATGCATTACAGTTGTTGAATATTTTTAAAATAAATATTAACATTGTAATATCTTTACCGTTATCAATAAGCAAGTGTTTTAATTGAAAACGTGGTTTTTTTACTCTTATAAACTTACTAAAATCTCATTTTGTAAGATTGATAAGAGCATTAGAGGAATATTTATATTGCAATAATAGCCAAGTTGTAAGCTGATTACAAATTAATAAATTTCAAGTTCTAAAAGCATTAAAAAGTATGATTATTCTGCGTGAAAACTTATTGAACTTTAATTAATAATTAGTTATTTAAATTGTATCTAACAAAAAATCGATCATTATTTAATGCGAGAAGTTTAAAATTACTTTCTTATATTTTATTTTATTTTATTTATTTATTATTTATTTATTTTGAAAAATATTTCGTAAAAAGATTTATATGGATTTTGTAAAATCTACAAATATAAATTAAAGATTATGTAAAAAATTTGATACTTTCGTGTTATAAATTTCTAATATAAAATATGATTGTTACAATGCTTTTTATTTAATTCGTGCTTTAAGTACTGATATTGGTTAAAATTAATTAATATTAAAGACAAATATATGTATTTTATTGAATATTTTGATAGTTTGTTTTTATGACTATTATATTTACGTTAATATTGTAGGCGGTTTCTCTCAAATAAATATTATTCTAACATGTTATTTCATTGTTTCTTTACTTCAAATAACTAAACATAATATTCTTGTAAATTAGTCAAATTATAACAAAAATTTAACTAATATATTAACAGTAGTTATCTGATTTTTATAAAAATGATCTTATTTATGCAAATTAAGTAATAATTTTTCTTATTTTCGAATAATTATCATCATATAATTAACGTAAATTATAAATCAAAGTATACCTCTAATAAATATATTATTTTATTTAAAGTTGAACAACTAATTTTAAAAAATATAAATATTATTTAATCTTATTATACACGTAGTAAATTTTCTGTATCAAAGACAGAAGCAAGGATATATTAGGTGTATTTTTCATAGTTTCAGTACTGTATTTTCACAGTACATTTCTTAGTTTACTTCTACTTATCATGTTACTTACTATACTCTCATGTCATTTGTATGTATATATGACAGCCCATTTCACTCATATCTGGTCATAGAATATTTTCTTTTACATTTATAATATGATTAATGCTTAGTAGTATTATATTTATTTTTGAAGATATATTAATCATTTATTCTGATTGGATTTTTAAGTATCTACTTGATTGATATATTATTATTACTCTTTTTAATTTTCATAATTTCCATTTTTATGTTAATAATTTTAAAAAAATTTTATTTTTATTAACAATTAATGTTAGTTTAAATTAAAAAATTTAATTAGAAACATAAGTAAAATTTCAATTAAGTGAGTTTTATTCAATTAAAAACTCTGCTTTTTACTTTATAAACTCACTTTTGTATGCATTACTTAATTATTCTTATTTTTTTTACAAAATAATAATTTATTTTCAAATTAATAATAATAAATTAAATTGGGTTCGCACGTAGTATGCTAAAATTAGTTTTGCCGACGTTTTCCCAATTATGTTACGTTTTGTGTTCACATATATTGATAAATTGCTTTTGAATTGATGTAGTAAAATTTTAATTTTCTTTTCGAAATTGCAAATAATATTGTTTCTAATTCGTGTAATTTGAGCATTTAATTCTAAAAATATTTATCATAGGCGTTTTCGAAAATTTATAACTTTCATATATTCTATATATTAGAGTGTATCGATATTGTTCAACTAACTTAGTAGATCAAATCATAAAATGCTAAAAAAGATTACGGATTTAAATATTATTAAATTAAGTATGGATTTTTTGTTACAGTTTATTCCTATTTCAATATATGGATCTTCTTTTTCACCGTCATAAATAATGTTTAATTAGCAATTAGTACTATATCAGATTATATAAATAATTTTAATAATGTATGTTTACGTGATATAATTAATGTATCACCTATTTATTATAAATAGTTCATTTATCATTAATTATTCAAGACTTTTGAAATAACAGTATAGCGTTTTTCGATTAATAATTATCTTGCATCGTTTAAATAAATAAAAATTCTAGTTTTAAGTAAAATTCATATTTTATCTTTATGACTTTTTATTTACGAAAGCTAGACTAATTTTCGTTAACATGTTTTTTTTAAATTTTTTGCCATTTTTGTATAATATATCTACGTTAATGATTTTTCAAATACATTATGTAAATGTGACTATTTTCCGGTTACTTTCTTTTTGTCTTCATTTAGTTAAAGGTAAGATTTATAATATCTCTGCATTATTCTCTTCCCATTCAATTAAGCCAATTTTATTAGGAATGCTTTTAAGGAAACCGCGTATAAATGACGTTTCTATATCGTAATCTTCCCTTTCAGCCAAACTTCTCATCAATAAAATTTATTTTCGTCGCAATTATCATAAAAATTTGTAGCACTAAAAATATTTATTATCACATAATTACAATCTGATTAGGTTTAGAATTATTAGTAATAGAGGTTGGATTACCGATAGCATAAAATAAACCATAATCGTATAAATTGTACTTTAGCATTAATTTCATTTTTCAAATGTAAATTTATATTATATTCACGAATTGTTATAGTATACTACTTTTAAAGCATATATAAATAGAACTTTAATTTTATAACTGTATTTCAAATAAATTATCTGCAAGAGTTTGATTTTCTAATATAATTTGTAATTTATTCCAATTTTATATCTTATTATTTTTAAATAATTACATCTTTTTATAGCAGTTCCAACTTTTTAATTTAATTTTTTTCTATTTTCTTATATTTTATACCTGTATTTATATATTAAATATTTTACTTCGTTTATATTCTATTTATTACATTGTTTACGAAAAAAATTATTACGTTAGTTATTCGCGTTGAAATACTTTTGAAACAAATTTTAGAACTAATATAACTTTATATTGCAGGTAATTCAGTTAAGAAAGTTCATTATACATATTGATTGTACAATATTTTTTCTAATTTTTCACTTAAGCAAGTTTATGTAGATATCTTTTTTAATTATTTTGTGTTAAATATAATCCTCTTTCCAAACTTAATATTCAACTTTTAATAGTAAAATTCTCTGTGCTGGCACTTACTAATATTTTATCATTTCACATATTTTGAACTTTACGAAATTTCGGAGTCAAATTTCTATACTTTTTTGTTATTAGCTGTATTTTATTATAGTGTTTGTGCTAATTTAAGTAATAAATTAGCCATCCGTTCATAAAAATATTTTTTGTTTCTTTTTATATTTATCTTCTTTATTTTATATGAAAATAATTCGTTCTTTTGCTTCTTTCTTTTTTTTAATAATCCTTCAAGGTTATAAAACTAATGCATAAAATCAGTTATATTCGATGAGTAGTCCTTCTCGTTTAACTATTACGTGCAATTTTAATTAGTGGCTATTAAGCAATATTGAACATTCATTTATTTTAGTATTCCTTTCGATTGATTGATAATCGATATGGTATATACCATTTTGACTTTTCAAAGAAACTACGGAATTCGATCAATTTTAACTTTAATTTTTTTTCTGTATCGAAATACGCATGTAAATATTGCAGCATTATATTATCTTATACCTTTAAGCTTAATTAGATTAATAAAATGCATTGAAGAAATCAGAATATCATTTTGAATTTTTACGATATAATTTAATTTTTTAAATCCTTTATGTTAAGCTTCATACATTTTATCGCAATACTCTACTGATACTTTATACACGGTTCATAAATATGGAATGAGATATTACGATGCTGAATACAAAATTTATATCCAGCTTTTTTTTACCTTTAATTCATTTATCGTGCTTTGGTTTTGTACAAGTATACTCAAGTTTGCGATTATTTACACCCGAACCGATATTCTTCCTTCTTTGGTAATACGTTGCCATCACTGATATTTTTCCATTCTTTTTTCATTTAACTTTATTTTATTTTATTATTTTTCTTTATATCTATATTTTTTCTATACACAATATGTACTTGAATTCTGATCCTTATTACTTTTTTCCCATTTATAATATTTTCGTTTTCAACTTGTTTGTAACTTTGATGGCTCTTCCAACTAGTGATTTTAAAGTTAAATTTTGAATTTCCAAGCGCATTCTTTTATTTATAATTTCATTAACCCTTGACTCATAGTAATTATTTACTGTCTTAATAGCATCTTTTAGAAATCATTTAATTCAC
Source organism: Dolichoris vasculosae (assembly GCA_018907195.1). Lineage (NCBI taxonomy): Eukaryota > Metazoa > Arthropoda > Insecta > Hymenoptera > Agaonidae > Dolichoris > Dolichoris vasculosae. Next base: position 2,629,581 of record JACCHY010000001.1, read on the forward strand.
TGTTGTATATATATTTAAGTACTTTCTTTACGTATAGCTTTTGAATTTTGTGATTATTTTTAATTTTCTCTCTATATTTTATATTTTTAGTAAATTAATTTAAATTATTTTAAGGAATTCTTAGAATATTTTACTTAAAATACTTGTTTTCAATTTATCGGACATTGATTAATATTATTATTTTTTCATTTCGTAATTTAAATTTTTTATTATTAATACGCTACAAATAAGGGAAAAATGTAAATTTGTTAATAATTTTAGTATTGTATTTTAATTGATAATCTATTTTATAATTTCAATTTTTTTTTAGAAGCTTATTACTAGCCATTATTTAATTATTTATATTTTTTTGCAGATATATATATATAAGTGTATTTACATATGTACAAGTAAAATTTTTTATAATTAAAAAAATTATTTAAAAAAATTTTGATATATTTTATTAAGCAGCAAAAAGTAAGCTTAAAAACTATATTAGAAATTGAGTTTTTAGCTAATATTTACATCGATAATTTTTTAATACGAAAGATCAAAGGATCAGATAGAAACTTAAGAGTATTATGAATACTGTATAGAAATCGATAGGTTTACAAAACTTAAAAATAATTATATTATCATATAAATAGAATACTGTATTAATATTCATATGCTGTGAAACGCGAAAGGCTTTCTTAGCACACATATTATTTGTAAGGATTGAACTTATATTCGTGTATATATAAGTATGTGTATTCGCGCTTGTGAAGGCTCATTCGGAGTTACTTGAAAACTTTACCTGAAAATCACACCGTGCATACGTATGCATGCGAAGGTTGAGTTTCACACCGAGTCTGGCTAATATATGTATATATATGGTAAGACGTAATTGCGTAACAGTGTGAACGTTAATTGCCGGGGTATCCGGATGCGAACGAACGTACATCCTCTCACCCACTCACCCACGCGTGCACACGCCTATTCCTGAACACATACACATACATCGCGTAGAAGCGTTTCACGAACTTATAGGGCTCGGGTTTGCTGTAGCAAATAATTGTAATTGAGACCTAACATCATCGCGAACAAATCCTTCAGTGAAGAGGCAAAATTCGTGTGCGCGTTCGCTTGTGCCGTATGCACTGACTTTGTTGGATAACGCGTATATTTATACATACGTATACGTAATATACATTATATACTTATTATTTACACGTGTTTATGAGAATCGCTACTATAGAAAAGAAAATAGCAACGATCTATTCATAAATATAATAATAATAATAATAATAATAGTAATAATAATAAGAACAAGAAGAGTAAAAGGATAATAATAATAATAATAATAATAATGATAATAACTAACGGTTTGATAACAGCATGACGCCTTGTCCGTTGCTACTAGGTCTAAATATTACATACGGCTTTTTTGCAAAGCTTACAACTATTCTTGCGTGTCATATAACGTAGAATTTCTACGTACAAGGTAATTGAACCTTTGTTACGGTGTCATTCTGTTATCGAATCGCATATTAAAATGAAGATAAATATATAAATTTGATATTAATAAGATGTCGGGATATATACGCTTGTGAGCTTGGCAATTTAGATGCGACGGTTGGTGATTACGTTTTGAGTGTGTCTGCGTACATGTATATATGGGGTAGGGGATAAAAAGGGTGTACGAAAAGATATGGTTATAGAGAGACGCACAGCCTTAGATGCACAGAGCGCTCTAATGTATTCAGCGAGGAAAGAATGAAAAAGAAATAGAGACGTGTGTAACTACATATAAACTAAAAAGAGAGAGACGAAGAACTACGTATTTAGTAGATATGAGAATAAAAAAGATAACAAATCGAGGATTGGGTGAATATGCGTGTGTGTGTGTGTGTGTACGAGTAAACGAAGTACGTAAAAAGAATGAGCGATAATGATAATAAAATATTCGTGATGTGGTACATAATGACAGAATAGTATAGTGACTACGGTAAATGAACGTATCTGTATATCCGAAGATAGAGACTTTATAATGATAGATAAAAGTGAACTTTATAGATACTGTATATGCGTGAATGGCGGTGAAGCTATGAAGAGACGATGCTCTATATTATAAGTGTGACACGTTAATAAGACAGTGATTATTTTTCTATGTCTGTGACAGTTATAATAATGATTTTAGTGATGATGTTGATGATAATGGTGATGATATATGTGGATAAAATATAAATGTGTGATTATATAACGTATGTAATTCTATTATTTAGAAATATTTATAATAGATGTAAAAACATCCAATATATACGTGTGCGAGTGACTGTAAATATAGAGTTGGCAAAAAAACTGCTAGTTTTAACTTTTTTTTCTTTTTTTTTTCATTAGTCGGAGGGTGTCATTTATTTAGACTTACCATGGTAACGTCATCTATTTTCGAGATACTTCGAACAAATACGTTGACACGGACAACCGCGGGCCCATCTAACATAGCAAAACAGAATCAACAAATTAATGAATAGCTGCAACGGTCTCATTAATTAACTGTAAATCAATGAATTTTTTATGTTTTGCGGCACTTTTTTTTATGAAGAGAAGGTGTGAAGCATTTTGTGCTTTTGGTGTCGGAAGTTTGGCTATACATACTTTCATTTTGTTGTTTTTTTTTTATTTAAAACTTGGAGCTGTCGACTGTGGAATAATATATTATATATGTACCTATTATTGAACGAAGTTTTCTAAAATTGTATTGCAATTTATAATTCAACATAATACATATTACATTTATCCATAAATCTTAACTTCAGTGCGATAAATTCTTACTTTTTTTCTACCGATCCATTTCACAAATATATATATTCTACTTACATCTATATATAAGTCGTAAAGTTTTTTTCCTTTTTGTTTACTTTTTGCACCCTTTTTTCTTTAACTTCACAATCTTTAACATCGTATAATATAAACACAAAAATACACATATCTTCAGCTGTATAATCGTCAATGTCTGTATATTTTATCTTTTGTCCTCTGTATATTTTTCCTTGCTTTTCGTTGGTTTCCTCGATACGATATCGAATGAACGTATCTTGTTTTCGAATAACTGAAGCAAAATATAGTTAGCGAGCTTCATTTATCGGAGTTGCACTCAATGGTCAACAATTACGAAAAAGGAATATAGGTGTGGTGTGCGTATGCTTCTGGTCGTGTGTACGAAGGCGTGCATGTATAAATATATACAGATATATGATTTCGTTCACGTGCATCCTAATAATTTTTTTTTCGTATTGATTCGATGGTATTTCATATACGCGAATCATCCGTATGCATACGTTTATGAATATATTTACTAATTATCAACTCGTTATATCTATATATAGGATTAAATATCCGATAATTATCAGTTTTACGTGTAACTGCAAAATGTGCAAGATGTTTTAAGTGCACGACGATAATAGTTGTTTGAATGCAAACATATCGTTACATGCTTGTGTCCATTTATGCTTGCTTTCATTCAATTTCAAAAATTTAGATTTTACAGAAGATATATTTATTTCATTAGTAACAGACATGCAGACTTTCAGTTTTTTCTGTAAGAACCTGTTTATTTTTCTCGTAGTTGATTATTTAATAAACTATCGGCAGCCAAAATATATCCTGTTTTATGGTTCGTTAAAACTATTCTCAAATAAGGTTAATGATACAATATGTTAAAAAAATATATTTCTGTTAATGTATGTTATATCTTAACGAAAAAAAAATATTAAATTGTATTCGAAAATATATGTTAAATATTTTCTGCAATATCTGTAAAACGAATTGTGTAGCATTATCGGATAAATTGGAGTAAATAGAATAATAAAAGTAATTTTAACTATCAATCGTGGTAAATTCTAACTAGAAAGCTATTTATATAAATATATAATATTTTTTAAAACAATCTTCTATAGCAAATTTATTTCTTTCATTTCATAATTTATACGTTCAATATTAAAAATTTAAAAAATTATTTCTAATCATCTTTTTATATTTTATTGTAATATACTGTTACATACATATATAATTAACAACGTATAAATGCGTTTGTTCTATTAAATGAATTATTTTATAAGTAGCATATTTACATTATGAAAGTATTATCAAAAAATAAGATACAATTAATATTAATTATATTTATTAGCGATTATTAAGGGATGATAATAAAGAATTAATCAAAATAATTATGAGTATAAATCAATAAATATACGTATATGAGAATAGAACGTTATGATACGTATAAGTTACAAAGTTCAATTGATAGATTTATTGAAAATATTACGACTTAATTATATAAATTCATTTCTTCGATAAATTAACTTTTAACTTTTACCATTTTAATTGTACGAGACATAGTGTATTTTAAAACTATAAAGCATTGGAATATACAATGAATTAACGTTTTTAAATTTTACTTTTAAAATAATACTTTATGTTTTTCAATTATTTAAACATTTTCTTCAAGACTTTGTACTCATTTTTATTATTTTTTTCCTTAATTTCAATTTTTTCCAAAATTAAATATCACGTTCTGAAACTTTATTTAAAAAAATAAATAATTAAATCCGAAATTAAATAAAGAATTTTAGTGAAAGCTTCAGTCAACTTATTTTAAATAAAGATTAAATGAAATATTATAATTCAACTATATTCGTCAATGTTAAAAATGGGTTATAATTTTATACAAATTTCTATGAAAAAGATATTTTTATTTCATTTTGAATATAACAAAATAATTAAAAATTATTAATTTAAAAGAAAAATATATGAAAATATTTTTTAAAGAATGACGCATGAGCTATTCTAAACAATTGCTTTCTATTCAAATACCGGAAGAAAGGAGACAAAAAACCTGATATATCAAAATCCGTTCGCATACGCGAATACACAGTCACACTTAAGCTGATATTTAAACTCATACATTCACATACACGATACGAGTCACATTAATTAACTTTATATTTTTACTTCTTATATGTAAAATATATAAAGTCGTTAATAATATTACGCGATAAAAACGTTTTTCATTGTGAAAAGATTCCTATACGGGACAGAAATATTTTATTCGACTAATTAAAATTTTTCACAGTATTTTTTACAATGAAAATCGAGCCTTTTTGCATTCGCTCGAAAATAAAAAAAGATAAGGCAAGTATTTGCTCATTATAAAATAGTGCGCTCGATATATTTTTTTGCTTTTATATTCCCGTTCTCGGTCGAGCGATACACATTTTCGAAAGAAAAATGAAAATAACCGAATTCAACACAGACACCGAATACATTCGTTTCATGTATTTCCCGTGTTCGACGAGGAACAAAACTCCGAGGATGGCTAAAAGTTTGCTCGCCCAGAGGAACGGAAAACCTCCCCCGGCGATCCAGCGGAAAACTCCGGGTGGAAATTCCCGTTAATTCCCCCCAGCAGCCGAGCGCTTACCGCGTCGAGCGACACGATTTCACTGGATAGGGGCACGAGCTTCCCGCGGTCGAGAGGACGCGTAACGCGCCGTGGAAACGTGATTCCAGGTTGTCCAAGCTCTCGAGCCACGTCGGCTTTGGATACACGTGGACCGCAAAGCCAAAGCTCTGGGCTTTATCCGCGATTTAAACCTCACGGTCTGCAGGCGCATCGTCATTTTCCGACGGGGGTAAGTGGCGAGTGGCGTCGTAAAACGGTAAATAGCTCCGGGAATTACGCGTCGCTTCCCATTTCCCCTCCTTCCATTTCCGGGGTTTTTCCGCGTCGCGTACTCCCACTTTCGCACCCGCGTGACACCGGCGCGTTACGACACGCTGACAACGAAAAAAAACAAATGGGTAGCGGGGGAAGAGTTTAGTCACGCGCAACAAATTGCACCTTTATTCCACCCTAATGAGCATTCGTCGCGAGGAATAATTTAACCCTCCCGCTCGATTTCCACACACCGAACGATGTTTCCTTCGTGCCTTCCGTGCATTCCTTTCTTTTTTTTTTTTTTATCCCGGTAAGCGAGTGGTGCGGAATCACGATCGTTTGGTCGTTGTCGGGTTACGACAAACGATGGAGACTCTTTATCTTTCTCACCCTCGTGACCTCGCTCCTTTTATTCTGTGCCTTTTTATCCTCTTCGACGCGGTGCTCGTTTTTCTTCCTTCGCTGTGTATTTTCGCGGTCGCCTGTTGATTGATCGATCATTTCATATCCACGCGGGTTGTGAAAATGATGTTAGAAAATGAGATTTTATGACAATTTTATTATACGATCAGCGCCGCTTGTCCAAGATGTTTTTTCGCTTTAATATTAATTCGCGAGTCGAGTAAACACGGCTTATTAATAATATGTAATTATTCCGTAATTAATAAATGCGCTATGAACGTTGCTATGCGATTATAAGATACGAGTGTGATTCCGTGTATTTAATAAGTTTAACAAAGAAATATTAGAAGCTTTAAATTTCAGTAGGATGAAATATATTAAAACGTTTTTAAAACGGGTTATAAATTAAACCGAATCTTTTATCTTGGGATAAAAATACAATTACAAATTTTAAATTATTTACGTAAAATTTGTATTTTGTATGACGATATTTTTTTTAATTTATATCCTTTATAATGGATAAAATATAGATGTGCTATTTTAAAGTAAAATTTTATATCGAAAAACTCTATACCCCAGTAATGGATATGATTAATTTGCTCGTATAAACTTTGCACTTTAGTAAAGAATAGACCGGTTTTCAATATAATGTGTAATATTTTACAATAATTAGAAATCAACAGAATATTGGTAATAATCATTTCGTTTATGTTACATTTTAGTCAACTGTTTTTAATCAAAATTATATTTATATAAGAACATTTATTGAAATATATATAAGTTTTTTTAATTTACAATTTTGATATAATTGATCAAAAGTAAAACGCTTTAATTAAAATTTAATGAGAATATTAATACGGAAAATTTGTACAAAAGGATTTATTTTTCAAATTAAAATATATAATTAAAACAACAGAATTTTTTTTTTTAATGAAACAAATTGTTTTTCAACTTTTCGATACATTTATTTTGTAAAAGGTTTTGCATTTTTTAATTGAAAAGTTTTACACAAACGGTACAGTATTACTATAAATCAATGTCATGTCGGAATTTATTATAGTTGATTTAAATCAGAAAAAAGCTAGTAATAAAGCAAACTAAAGGAACAATGAAAGAAAAAAAATTGAAAAGAATACATAGCTACGAGTACAATTAGCCACACTCGATTTTGTGTTTCGTTCGCCACCGGTTTATACGCGATAAAGTCTTCGTTTTATTTTATGCAATACATACATCTTCCATATACTTTCAATCTCAATCGATCGTTTTTCGCTCGAGATTTTACTTGGCGATAAATCGTCGTTCTTTCGACTGTCTCCGCTACGCCTTCCATCTCGCGAGCGCTTCCACTTCCTTTTTCCCCACGCTCGCGTTATCTATCAGTTCCGCATACTACGCCATATACGCGTATGAGGCATTCAAACTTTGTAAACTTGAAGTGTTTGCCGAACAGAACAAATAAAATAAATCTTAAAAGCATTGAGTTTTATTGGGTTTTTCGATCGAGAAGAATTGAAGAGCACGAAATGGCCTTTTTTATTAGTTCAACAATCTGTATTACCTACATATTGTTTTTTTATTGTGCGAAATTAATGGTATATTTAATGAAATTGCTTAAATTACGCTTATTGCGAACTTCATTACTCGCTTCTAGTAATTTTCAAAGACCTTCATCAATTATTCGTTAAATGCCCTACTATATATATTTTTATACAAGACTTTGAGTCGATACCGTAAGGATTTCGAATTTTCTCGTAATGATATTCCGGAGGAGACTAAATTCTTCGAGCGGATGCTTCGATACAAATGTACTTTCCAAGTTTATCTTTTACATACCAGTTGTAAAATAGAATTTCAACTTGTTTCCTGCAAAGTTACGGAACAAAAAGCGATGTTACTCGTGTCAATAAATCGTAGAGTCTACCGATTGCTTAGATTTTCCGTGAGAAATCGTGAACTCGTAGCGCCTGTCTCGTCTATATCGCCTCTGGTTTCCGAGTACTCGTTTCACGTTTCCAGGGAAAATAGATTTACCGTCCTATGTACGTACATCGACTGTACGTGTATATCCGTGCGTATACGTACGTGTGCGTAGGTTAAGTCTGGCTGATTAGATTTAATGGAAGTTAATTTTGTCGGGGTTTGATTTTGATTTGGGATGTCGATTCGCAGCTTCGAATATAACGCGTTAGCCTTTTTATTTTGTCTTCATTTTTATTTTTTCATGGTTTTTTTTTCACCTCCCTTGCACTCGTAAAATTTTATGCACGTGGCAAATTGCTTTGACTGAAGAATGAAAGTGTGCGCGAGAAAGAAAGAAAAAGAGACGGAGCACTTTGTATTGATTAATTGAAGGTAATTTAGTAGTATAAAAGTGGCCGACATTGTTATAATAAAAATCCAATATTTATAAAAATTCAAAGTGAATTTTACCGAAATATGAAGTATAGGTTATTTTTCTCTTTTCCTATCGAGTCTATGACTACGAAAATTCTGCGTACACGAACAATTTATATACTTCGATTTCTAAATTACGATTCATTGTAGTTTACAGAGATGCATCTAAGTCTGTATTATTTATCATGAGCAGATAAATCGAAAACTTGTTCTACCGAAGCTTATATAAATCTCAAAATATCAAAGAGATAAATCTAAATAATTGCCATAAAATATTTTCTCAACGTTGTTTTATCATATATAGATTTTCTTTCAAATAAAAGTAATCTTGATTTACTCGCCAATAATTTTAATATAAAATCAGATATTTAACGAACAATGAGATTTCCCGAAACTCGTAATACACCGAGTATCAAAATAATATCACTCAGTATTTCATAACTATAAAGATAAAGCGAATGCTTCATCGATGATTCATTACTCTAAGTGTAATATTTATAACGCCCAAGTGTCGATTCACCCTTTAATTTTTAAGCCTACATCGATTACCTTCCCGAGCCAATTTCTCAATACATAATCTCCGGAAAATTGCAGGGCGAGTGACAGTGCAAGAGACGCGAAGTTCTTCTTTGAATAATTCACGCTCCTGTCAAAATCGATTAACGTTAAGTGCGCGCGCCTCGTTAGTTATTTATCGGTGCAGTCTTTTTACTAAAACGCGTTCTTAAATCGCGTTCTTAGCCGTCCCGTCGTATTATGTGCATGTACATGTCGCGACTATCTTTTGCTCGCACGCGATGCCGACGGTGAAAAGATTTGCTATCCGTAATGCCTTAATCGGTTCTGAAGTCTGTTTTAATTTATGAAATGTGACGAAATCTGTCCCTTTTTTTAGAAAGATGTATAAATCTTTGAATCTCGGAGCGATTGTTTTGCATATTGGATTAATTTAATTCCGAAAAATTCTCCTCATGAATATTAAATGAGGAAATCATTCATTTTTATACGTTTCTTGTTATTCATTATGTAAGATGAAATTGATAAATATACTTTTAAAAACTCGAATGTTTTAATTTAAATAAATAAATATGAAAAGTTGTAAGATCGTGTAACGAAATTTTAATTCGAAAAATTAATATTGACATTTTTTTATTTATTTTAAACGCTATCGTATTAAAAAAATACTGTTAACATTGATGGATGTTTTAAAAATATATAAATATTATATAAAAATGCCTCTTTAAAAGCAATATTAAATTATTTGTCACTGTATTGAAACGCTTTATTTTTTTATAAAAATATTTTTAATAAAATTGATTTTTAAGCGAATATGTATATGAATTTTGTATGATCTATTCAATCAATTTGTATACAATAATTTTTATTGATTTTTTGTTTTTTGTATTTATGGCTTAAGGGATATCTTAGCCGTAATATTAAAACGTATATTTAAAATTTTAAAATCCATTACTAATTTTCAAATAAATCGAAAATTTTATGCAGTATTTAATATTTATATGTAATTTTTGCATATTGTTTTATTAATTTTACTGCCTTTACAGGTTCGAAGAATATTTTTTAAAATTAAAAAACTTTCTTGATTAATGTAATTTATTTATTATAAGAAATAGTATTTGATTTTAGAATTTGAAAATTTATTTAAGTAAAATATGCAAAATTATAAAATATTTCCACTATACATATTTATTTAAGTATTTGCGTTAGTTTTTTGAAAAGCTTAATTTTCTTTTCATAAATATGTATTAATATGTAGGCTTTTTTAATTTATAAAAATTTAAATTGTTTGAATCAAATACTTTATACAAATAAAGTTATAAAATGTATTTTCTATGAAAAGAATTTTATACAATGTATTTATTAAATTTTTTTTGTCCAAATCTCCTTAAAACTATCCATAAATTTTACATTTATAAGCAAATAATATTCTTTTCAGATATATTGACTGCATATTTCTATTTTATATGTAGCTTTTTTAATAAATTTGAATGACTATTTATTTTTATGAAAAAAATATATTTTATAAAATTTTGGATAATATTTTAATTATTTGACAGTACAGTAAATATTTTTTAAAAAATTGTAGTACAAATCTGTTTTATGAAATTAATAGCATTGTTATAAGGTGACTTAATTCCTCTAATTTCTTTTTCTCTATATTATTTGCTTTTGGAATATAAAGAGACTCATCGTTTAAAAATAAGTAATTATATAATATTTTTTAATTCATTTATTTTTTGTTCTCTTTGTTATATAGGGTAAGTTATATTCCAACGTAAGGGACAAAGGTAATAATTCTTAAGCTTCTAACCGTAAGTTTTCGAACTTGGACGTACTTCTTTACTTAAATCTTTTATTGGAAGATAATGTAGTTATGATTTAAATGACAATAAAAGTATTAAAAATAAGTTTTAATTGCTCTGAAATTAAATTTTTTTTTCTGGAATTAAAGACGAAATAAAGTTTTAAAAGTGGTGTGTAAGTAGTTAATAAACAGAATAATATTAATATGATTATAAAACTTTATTTACCGAATTAGCGTAAAAATACGAGGGATATTTATGAAAAAGCTGTTTAATAAACAAATTTATTTTTTCGTAAAAAATGTTCGTATCTAACGTCGGATATTTATTTATCAATAAATGGAAAAATATACAAACGCAGAACAAGGAAAGGCACGTGGTTACTCAACAATATACTCCTGCATTTCTACTTATAATAAAGTTAATAACGCGTGGCACACAGAATAAATAATCGCCCAGAGTTCGCTTGCAAATACGAAGAAACACAGAGCACTCGTATGTTTTTCATCCGATGATCACACGTGAGGAAGATCGTATACTAAAAAATATCGAAAGCTCGTTACTCAAGCGCGAAATATGCATGACGCATTTTTCATAATATTCGCGAGTACTTGTATACACGGGGGAAAGCGTTTATTGGATTTCCAAGCACGATTATAAAGACTCCGTAAGTCACGAGCGCTGTCCGTAAAAAACTTGTCATTAATACTCGTCGCGCGTCCGCGGATGAAGAACCCCATTGAAGCACTATTTTGAAATTGAGATGCGGTATTGTTAATGGCGATGCTCGGCATTGTTGTCTGGGTAACGCATCCCGCGGAATTGCGGTAAAAGTGATACGTCAATAGGAGGTCTGACAGATTCGGCTGATTATTGCACTGGCGATACTACTGTGCTTTAATTTATCGTTACAGTTGTAATAAGTGAAAATAAAAGGGCTTTGCTCGTCCTTTCTTCCGTTAAAATTGGATATCGATATGAGAAGGGTCGGGAAACTATAAACTTGTTAAAACTACAATGGATCGTTTGGCTTTTATTTACACATTACTGCGCGATGAACATTTTATTTAACTTTTTTTGTCTCGATTGATAATTTTAATGAAACGTGAAAAAGTGTACAAAAGGCTCGAAGGGGGAAATAATGGGGTATACTTTTTTCTACTTATAACGAGAATAAAGTATATCCTTTATCAGTTTTTAATTTTAAGAACTATTAGGATAAGCTTGCGAGGTTCTAATGACTTTGGTTTATCGAAAATAAATATTATGCTTAATTCTTTACTTTGTAATAAAAAAAGGTCGTAATTTATCGATACTTGTCAAGATTTATCGAATACATTTCGAACAACTTTTTTTCAGAAATGCGTATAAACGATCGTAGTTGCATTAAGTTGTAAATAAGACGTAATAAAACCGATGCAATATTTTTATGTTTTCGAGAAAAATAATATCAATCTATAAAATGCGTAACAGAATTATTCATTACGCGAGTTTTATGCAATAAGTATTCTTTCGAAATTAGTATTTTACTGTAACGCATAAATACCGAATGTCAGAAATCAGCGATGCTACCGACATTTTATTCGAGGTTTAAGTAAAAGGCGTCGCGCTTGTATTTTGTTAAACCCGTTCTTCCGCAGGACACAGTTAAGCGTATCCGTACAAGTGTACTCTTTTACGAGCGTATCACGCCGTAAACGGACGACATTACTCGAAATAGTGTCCGGAAGAAGCAAGTAAAGTCTCATCGCCGTTAAAGCCTTGGGAAATGACGTTATAACGACTAAGCAGCCGCGATTCGCGTGGCCGTGTAAAGTCCAACGATGACCACGTCGTTGTAAACAGGATCGTCCTTTCGTTTCTAACTCTAACGGAATACATAGGTTCGTTCAATTTCCACGGTGAATTCCGGCGGTTGCTCGGTCTACTTTTTATGCACCTCATTCCTCGCTACCTAATTACGCTGGCTGCAACTTTGATTAAGTTAAGATTAAGGAAGGGTAAATTCAGGGTTTCGGGCGAGACGCGGATCAGGAATTGGGTCAAGGACGAAAGTGAGCCTACGCAGAAGATATGGGCCTCGTTTTTTAACGTTTTTTGCGTTTGTTGTATTTTGGCGAATGTCGACAGAAACGAACACGTGAATAAAATCGGATTTTTCGCGTTAATGCCTCGACGTGACATACGCGTTCGTTTCGCTAATGAATTCTTTTAATTATGAAACGTAGGCTTGAAATGTTCGTATTTCTTTTATTTGAACGGTGCGTTATTATGAATTTAATACTTGGTTTTAAGCACTTTGAAGATGAAACTTATTTAGATTAAATTCTTTTTAAATTATAACACAAATTTCTTTAATAGGATCTAAAAATAGAATTAAACGTATCATTTTTTGCGTTTCTTATTTAATATTAAAACATTAAAATGTACAAGAAAATCGTGTTTAATTTATCTTTTAACGTTAATAATTTTAAGTTAATAGTATTATATTAAAACTTTTCCTCTATTTAGTTTTTCGCTTCTTTGTATTCTCATTCTTTATGCAGCTTAAAGCTGAGAAAATTTTTAGTTCATCGTAAATTCTGGCTGATATACAATAGACATTAGTGTGAATCTTGATGAGACTTACGATTGCAAATATGCTATGTAATGCTAGAAAAATATATTCTTAGATATGTATGAGTACACTGAAAAACGAAAGCTTTTATAATGTAACGTCGGTATAGTCGGATCCTTTTTACATTTCCATATCTTTTTACTCAATCATTTTTAATACAATTAGTTATTATGTAAATTGTAATCATTTAGAGTGTTAACTTATGCTTGTTTAACTTCTAGTAATGAATACAGATAAGAATAAATACTACTTTTTTACATAAAGCAATAAATAATAATTTTAATGTGAAATCTGATTTTTTATATTATAAATTAATTAATGACAAGTTATTTTTTAAAATGGTATTTTTAATTTAATATACGGTACGATTAATTATTCATTTAATAGTAATTAATTAAAATTATTTTTAATTTCTTAATTTTTGAAAGATATTAAGTTTGCGAGTCAATGAATTAAGTAGTATGGCGCTTGATCCGTCGGACAGTTGTGGTCAAAATATATTAAAAGTGTTCTTAATTAATGTTTTAGTTAGCTGCTAGGTAATAAAATTTTTATTGATTATAAAGCATATTATTATTTTACCTAGACACATAATTAAAAATTTTTTCAATTTATTTGTCGATGCTTATTTAACTGTAGTAATTTTAAATCTCTTTGCCTTTTATTAAAATGCAAAAATGAAATTTTAAATAATATTATTTTGATTCGAAATATAATAATAAAGAAAACAGTGATGAATAATTCAGTTGAAATTTGAGTAGTTAAATATACATCTGTTATATTTTGTTTGTAACTATTAGTATAAACTCTTTTTCTGTGCTGCATGGTAAGCAAAACAATAAAAGAAATGTAAAAATATTTTGAATAAATTTATTACTTAAACAAATGAATTCATTAATATGATAATTTTAAACTAAGTTAATACAAGCATCTGTTAATGAATACTCCATGAACTGCCAATGAATACTGATTTCAGAATTAAATAATTTGTGTATACAAAACGTTTTAATTATGATTTCAAGTTGATAGAGTTCGTACATAATACTACGGGATATTAGCTTAAAATGAGATTTTTATTTATTTAAGAAATTTTACTCGGAATTACTAACATTTGTTTGTGAAAACTTCAGTGTAAAGTTAAATTCTGAACGAAAATTTATTTGTTTCTAAAAGTTTATAAGCGAATCCTTTGATTACATAAAAACAGCGTCTAACAAGTTTCTTAATTGAATTTTCATTTAAAATAAAAAAGAAATTCCCTTCATTTTATAAAGAAAACAATAATTCTATATGGTACACATAGAATTATTTACATTAAATATTTTTCCATTAAGGTTGGATTATTTGAGGCAATGGCTCTTATGCTTTCCCAATCTCACTGTCTATATTCAGCAAAGTTCTCTTCGAAAAGCACATTTGCCAAGCAAAGATACTCCTGCCATGTAGGGAAAAAGCTCATTTTCTCACATTACTCTGGACTAACGTAAAAAAACAAGCCTGCGTGCCCTTAATGAGGTCAGCGCGTAAAAATCTCTAAGCTGTGCCATTGGGCGAAACGCGATTCGCCAGTCCATGCGTAACATAAAACACGGGTTTTCCCCTTCGATCCTCGTCCCTCTTTCTCCTCTTTTTTTTGCAGTTGTATTTCTTTTGCTGTTTAACGAGGAAAGGACGAACCGGTGATCGAGTAAATGGAATGAGCGAAAAACAAAGAGGAGAGAACAACGATATAGAGAGAGGTGGGAAGGAGGGATGGAGAGAGAGAGAGAGAGAGAGAGAGAGAGAGAGGGACGCTGCTACTGCTACTCGTTAATTCAGTGGCAAGGCATGGAAATCTCTCCGTGGAGCGATGGGAATTCCAGTGAACGTTCGTACATACATGTACGACTGTGTTGCAGTGAGAGGCGCAAAGTGCAGCTGTAAAAAGGGGCCACGGCGAGCAGGAAAAAAAGAAAAAAAAAAAGAGGAACTCGCGAGAGTAAAATGCGCGCGGCAAACTTGTTTGCGTCTGTGGATGCAGGTTCAAATGTCGTGAATTCGCATCGCCGAGTTCGTAGGATCGCGATATACGTATAATTACTTATGTATATGCATGGGTTAATTAATGTAATCACTTTGAGGCAGCTTTAAGGGGACGATTCGATGACGGGTATTACGGGATTTCGTTTTTTTGATAAAAAAAAATGTTTGCGGTTTAATTTACAGGAATGCGAGTCTTAAAATTGTTGTGTATTAACGTATTTTGTGAATCGGGAGCAAAGTCTCTTAGAAAGTAACGTCCCGTGCATATTTTTACAGTCATTAAAACTTAATCGAGGGAAACGTAAAGTTGTATTAACGTTAAAATTAGAATTTCGAAATAATCTTTTTACAACTAAAATGTAAACTATGAAAATTTTATCTCGTGAATTGTACGTTACGTTGAAGTTCCTTGGTAAATCGTTGAACTCGCAAAGACTACGTTATAGAATGAATTCCAATTGGTAAATGAGAAATTACGACTTTCTCTTTAATTAACGGAAATATGTTTCTAGCTACAAGTAAATTTAAAAAGAGGCGATACAATCGTATTCGGTTAAACTCTCGTAGAGATAATTCTCGTAACTCGTTACTAAGAAATCTGTAAAGAGAAAGATAATTTATCTAGGAAATAAAGCGCTATACTTAGCACGTACGAACGTAATGTCATTTTGATACTGTATAGCGATAAACTATATATACAGATCTAAAGAAGAGGATTGGGATGAGAAGTGCGCCTCGGAGGTGTAAAGTACAAACGAATCTTAGCTTCGGAGAAGTGTTCTCCGTTTTTGCGTGATATTCGAGAGGAATAAGAGCTGGGGTCTCAAAAGTAAGATAATCTGTAAAGAAAAGGGGTAGACATCTTGTTAGTCTAAATGATGCAAGTGTTATATTCTTGAATAATCCAATAATCTACACAATACCTTCAACTGGTTGGCAAAAATTTCTACTGTATCAAATAAATACATAATACTATTAGTTTAATGTGCATAAATAAATATACGATAAATAGGATCATTGACCACGTTTAATTCATTTCTCTCCGATTGATTTGGTTCTTTTCCTGTTATTATATTTTGGTATTTAATAAAGTAAGCTGAAATGCCGCATGCCTGCTTCTATTTTCTAATTATGCTGGGTCAAGGTATTATTAATTAGGATGCAATAAATAAATACGTAATTATATACATACGTGTGTGTGAATATAATTACGTATTATATGTATATAAAATAGTAAAATGCGTTTCTGTAAGTATACATTATGCTTGTGTATATAAAAAAAGGTTTACATACGTGTAAGTGTATGGGAAAAATTATATCAAAAGAAGGAAATGAAAAACAAGAGGTGGAAACAAAAGTTAGTGTATATAGATGTAGGAAAGAGAGAAAGACAGATAGAGGCGAAAGTTTCCGAGGTTAGTTTTTGCTGCCCATGTTTTACTTCAACTACATTCTTGTCTTTTTTCAGTCTAATACCAAGTGGCTTTCTTACGGATGCCTTTCTTTCTCTCTTTTTCATTCTATCTCGTAATGTGTAGGTTACGTGACTGTCTGTCTCTAACTCACTTAATTTATGATTTCATCGTAGCAAGTCAAGGGAATTAAATAAAATATACAATCTATGTTTATATATATATCTGTATATAAATATATATACATATATATATGTATATACACTACGCCCTAGAGGGTTTATAAAGGATAATATATGCTATTGCGCCTACTGTATATATAAATAATTGCGATCATGTACGATGCTTGATTATATAAATATATATGTATGTACGGTCAATAATAATAACAATGATAATAAGAATGTGGGAGGCACAGATAAGAGAACAAAAAAAAAACACGGGTAATGTAATAATAAACTCAACTCCGCGTTATACACAGACGCTGTCGAGAGACGTCGAAGTGATTCTTTCAAATTATTTCTTTTAACGTAAACACCGTTCGAAAAAAAATAAACAAGCATTCGCTTACTTTGACATTATTATTTTACAGTTTTTATACTTTAGTTCTTATTTAATATTTTATTTTGGTTTCTCAATTTGCTTGCTTGGCGTTAACTACTTACCATCTTGATGTCACTTATTGTGGCAATGCTTCGCACAAACAGGTTTACCCGGACAATGGCCGGCCCATCTAAGGGCAAAAACAACAGAGCCCCTCTTTACAAATCATAAATTCTTACTCATGTCGATAAATTTTTTTTTTTTATTTCTTTCAAATTTATTATATGAAATGTTATGATGACCTTCCACTTTTTAGCGCCTTTGTATCGCCACTCTGTACGTCAATACTCTCGAAGCAAACAGAAAAATAACCATTGTAAAAGAATACTATAAAAAATTTCAATTATTATTACATAAATTTGTTAAGTTCGAAATCTGGAAACGTTTTAATAAAATCGAATATTGAGAATTATGATTCGGTCTAAAAATTTCTGTTTTTGAACTTCTCAAATTTGAACAATTACAGTTTGATTTCACTACCCCCTTAAAATAAATATCATTATTTTTTACAGTCTCAATCATCTTCCATATACAAGCTAAACGTTATTGACAGATCGATATCGACAAATTATTCCAAGGAAATAAACATATCGGTAGAGATAAGTATCGACACAAATAAAAAGACTATTAATAGTTCGTTATCTAGGTCTGATTCGAAGAGCGCACTTCTAATAACGAAGTTTCTTGTCAGAATGTCGAGCCAGAATCGTGTCAGTAGCAGTGCATTCGGTAAAACGTCTGTTTAGGAAAGGTATAATCGTTGTTTCCTTTTAAAAATAATATCTTTAAGAAACGATCGAGTTATATTTATATACATTGTAAAAGCGGGACACTAAGACAAACGAAACTTAATTATTTCCTTATCGGGTCGTACGCGCAAACTCGACATTTGCGCTCTTTCGTGTGATAATTTTCTCGAAAAAAGAAAAAGAAAAAGAAAAAGAAAAAGAAAAGGAACATATGAAAATAAATGAAAAAACTAAATGACAAAAAGCACACCCATGGAAGAAAGGAAATAAAAACTAAACAGAAAAGAAAAATATTTTTTTCTAAACGAACCTTCCTTTGCTTTGCACGCGTTTATATACAAATACATATATATATATATATATATATATATATATATATATATTCGTCTCTCGTATGTTTATATACGTATATTTAGACGACGAAGAGAGGAAGATAAGATCTAACAATAATTCGACTGTGACGATAGTGAGCCCAAGCTCAAGCTCAAGCTCATCCAAGCCAAGCTAGCTACGTAGCTTCTCGCGCCTCGGAAAACAAAAACAAAGCATAGCGCTCATTATAGAAAGGAAGAAATCATAGAGAGAGAGAGGGAGAGAGAGAATGAAAATTCTACATAAAATTTTGCTAAATTATCACGTAAATCGGTGTATCGGCGCATCGGTGCGTAAAGCTCGAGCGAATATAAGCGAGCAGACGCTAGGAATTGTAGCAAAAGCCGAGAGATAAAGACCGATAGGTAAATATACGTATACACAAATGCATACTCGTGTCGGTAGACGGCTGGTGCGAACCAAACTTTTCCCAACGACTATCTCGCGCTCGAAGCTTTTGTGTGCAGCTCGCAAGTTGGTTTCTCTCCTCTCTCTCTCTCTCTCTCTCTTCCTCTCTTGGCTAGAGCCGTCTCTTTTCGCGGTCGGTTGCCTCGACGACAATATCGCCCTAAACGCAATCAACGGGTGAACGAAAGACCGAGACGGAGAGAAGAGAACGAGGAGGCCTCCTCGTAAGTTGTGGTTGTCGAGAAACTCTCGATGCTCTCCGTCGAATCCTTTTTGTATTTCACCAAGTCTGTACATTCGCTTCGCAGTTTTTTCTGCAGGCCGTCTTGGGCTCCTTCGTTTGCCTGGGGAAGAGGAGACGGATTTTTCTGCCTTTCCGTTCTTTTTTTTCGTGATTATTTTATCTCGAGTTTGTTGTTTCGCGTAAAGAAGTTGAAAGGGAGACATTTGAATGGGTGGCTTTAAAATGTTAGTTAGAGCGCGGCGGCGCCGGCGACCGCGGCTATTTCAATGGCAAAGCTTTTTATGGCAATGTGCGTACCGTCATTCCTGTACAATAATGCCGACTGGGTTTCCAGTCATGTATAGATATAGAAATTAGCACGGATTTCCACGAGAGGGAGTCGACTATGGCAGCCTAGTATTAATGTTTTGAGCCAGCAACTGCGCTGTGCTCATTCGATTGCGCGGACGGTAAACTGTAAATTCACGAGAGAGAAAAAGTCCGCGTTGCCAAGAGCGTAAAATTAATTCGCGTCAGCGCTGGCTTATTTCAAGTGCTCCCGAGTAAAACTTACCTAATTCGATCAGCGGTACTTATTTTTTTTTTTATATTTATTACGATCGATTCGATATCTCTATTGTTTGAACAACTTATCTGTATCTCATACTTTGATTAAATTTTTATCGATACATTGTCTATTCTTTTGTATATTTGTTTCGAGTACATTGATTGGTTTTTATTACTTTAAAGCGAATCTCTGGTTATTTTTGATCGAGACATAGAAATATTTTTTATTTTATCTTTTTGATGCTTATTTTTAAAAATATTTATCGAAATATAGGTATACGAAGAATTATACAAATTTATAAAATCTTGCAGATTACGTGGAATTGATTCTTTGATTACTTTTATTCGTATTAATAAAAAATGGCAAATATCGGTTAGGCTACAGGATCGCTTATATAAATAGATTTTTTAGGTAAAGAAAAGTATACACCGTAAAATAAAATTCACGTTTCTATTTGTTGTCGTTCCAAGATTGTAAAGATAAAAGTACGCGTCTACTTTCGAAAAAGATTTTGTTCGTAAAAAAGTTTTGGCTATGCGATATTTTATGCTTATCGCGAAGAAATCATGAAAATTTTAAAGCCAGTGATGAAAATAAACAGACTGTCAAAATTTTACCAAAGACCCACCTTAATAAAAATGGCATCATTTTTCGCACCGAGCAAAGCATGTGTGTCGGGTGATTTATGTATATGGGAGGATGACAAGCTATAAACTTGATCAGTGAAGGCGCCACGATAGAGACTAGCCTTTGGAAAATCGTAGACATTTGTAGCAACGAGCCAACTCGTACTCGGTGAATTTTCTCTCGAGATACTTTTTACTCTTAAAGTTTTAACTTAGACCTAAAGAGTAGTGTCAGTCAGTGCACATAATCGTTTGTCTCATGACTTTAGAAACAACTTCGAGCGCTCGTATTTTGAGAGCGTCTTCTTTGCAAAGCCAACGCCAACCAAGCGTAAACATTATTACTCGTGTATAAATGAAGACATACCGATTTTATATTTTGTTCGCATGTGATTGTTCTCGTGTATCAATTAAGTGTCGAACATTTTCTGATCGTATTTTTATGTACATAAAAATATGCTTTCTTCTTTTTGTTTCAGTGTTTACAAATCGATACTCTTATCAAAAGAATTTATAAATTTAAATACAGAATACGAATTTGTCAATTATATCATATATTTATTTCTACGTTCAGCAATGAAAACAAAGCATTTTTAAAGAGTTTTTAATGAAGTTGGAACAATATTAAAAATAGATGTAGCATTAAATGTAACGACAACGGTAAATTCAATTTGTGCTTAGCATTTTTATATCGAATTAATGAAATATTTTATAGAATAAGAGTATACTTGAACACAATAAATCGAATTTTACTACTTGCAGTAGTTTCAAATTATATTTTTTCTCTTCTATAAAGATTAAATTTTATTGGTAGATATTTATTTAATTCGTTTATACTATTTATTTTAATAAAAATTTTATTAGTAAATCCGAGGAACAGAGAGCAAGAGAGAATTTGGAATATATCCAATATATCTTTAAGATAGTTAAGATTAAGAATTTTTGAAAAATATACAGTTTTACGTAATAGTAGCTAGTTAGGTTGAATCGGATTATTTTATCTGTTAACTTCGTTACTCGGTCTACTTAGTCACCGTTTCATTTCATACCGTGTTAATTGATTTATATATAGTAGTTTTATACGGTAACTTTACAAATATAATAATGAGCATAGAATTATTAATTACTGTTTTGCACACAAATAAACTAGTATTTTCCAAATTGTAGACACATGTTGAAATATGCACGTTAACTTAATTGCTCTCCGTTACAATTAAATAACGAAGGTTAAAACTCGATGAAAACTTTCTGGTAGACCAAAAATTTCCATTCAAAATTTTCCTTCCTACATCGCTGCAGAGTATACACAATATTACCATCGCAGCAAGCGACCCTTTCATCCTGACTCTTCAATTAAAACTGACACGTGAACCTTGTTTTTCTTTGAATAGCAGAGAAAAAATATCGTGAAAAATCGTTTCCTCGAAATCGAAAAATTACCGAAAAGTTAGAAAATATAGAAATCGGGAAACAAGGCTACAGAAGTAAAGTCGTAGCAGCGATAAAATGAGAGAAAGCGAGAGAAAAAGAGAGAGATTTGCGAAATTGTTCGGGTTCAAGTGTTTGGTAAGGATCGTTCGTTTCGGGCCACTATATGTATATACACGTATCCTGATCCGCTGGCACTCGCGCAATATGTCCTCGAGTGGCCACTCGAATCCGAAAGAGAGACAGAAAGAGAGAGACATAAGCGCCGCTCTATCGTTCTCTTTTCAACGATCGCGGTGCGAAATATGCCGATCCGATTGAAATCTCCTCCTCGCGGATAACGCGATACGTTCGTATAAAGCACAACACTCGATGACAACGACGTCGCGACGATTCGTCGTGTCCCTTTATATCACTCCCGAGTCTCGGATTCGAGTCGATGCAATAATCGTTGCATACTCAGCATGTAACTCGCTCTCGTTTCGTCCTCGTTTCGAGTTCTATATATACACGTATAAAACCAGCCATCGCACAACATTTGCATAATTCTCTGCCAGTCGACTCCTCGTCTTTCTCTTTCGCTCCCTCTCTCTCTCTCTCTCTCTTTCACTCTCTCTCTTTATAGCATGCTCAGCATATCTTCGGAGCCTAAGCACCTCTTCTCCGAGTGTGGACCGTGTGTAGCCGAGGTTGCGCTTGCGTATAACGTTTGCCGAACCGAGGCTTAGACGAGGGTTTGCGAAGTCCGGCGAATGGAACGTCCGTGGACAGCCGCATACTCTTAGATAAGCATTCGGTATAGGATGCGATGCCGATGGCGACAACCTCGCTCTCTCTCGCTCTCTCTCTCTCTATATATATATGCACGACACACAAACGTGCCTCCTACTGAGTAAACCTAAGAATTCACGCTTGGATCTTCTTGAGTGTGCTCTCGAGTATGTTCAGTATGTCGGTGTGCGCTTGCCTATGTTTGCACTATTGCCGTATGTGTTTACATACGTTCGCTTAATGTTGACGAAGAATATAGGAGAAAGAAAGAGCGAGAGAACGGAATAAGTGATTTGTGTGAATGATTGATTTAGTTGCAACAAAGGAAAAGAAGATCGATAAAATCTTTGCGAATACTGTACTTTGACTAAATGTGGGCTTCGACTTAAATAAAGGCGATAAGCTCGTACTCCATATTCTTGATTGTCGAAAAAATATTTCTTTTTTTACATCTCGACCTGAGTATCAGTATGCATTTTATCGTTTGCATTAAACATTATCGAATTTTTAATGCAGGGAAAAATAATTTTCGTTGTTATTTTAAAACCAAACAATTTTTCTTCCGTGAAAAAATTTACATTTTTAAAAAATTCGTTAATAATATCGAATAACTGAATATAATTTTAATAAGTATGATATGAATAAATATACGGATAAATCTTTTTTTAAGGCAATATTTTAAAAGTAAATAATTTAGCGTAAAATAGTTAAAAAAGTAAATTAAATTTGTCCGCGAAATATCGAATGAAATGACTTTGGAGGAATAAAAAAATATATGAATATATCTTTTTTCGTTGTTAAATTAGTATTATTAATGATTAAAAATTATTCTTATATTCGTGACCGTAATCTTTAAATTATCAAAGTGAAACTGGAAATCTCAGATGTGTATTCAAAAGAAAGATTATTCAAGGCAAATACATTTGAGTCCTTTCCTCCTTTGACCGGAAGCTTATTTATTGATACGAAAAATGATCCGTCTGATCTCTTTGCAAAAATATTCTTTTGTGAAATTTTAAATATAGGCAGTCGAGGAAAAAATATTGTATACGATCGTAGATATTAATAATATTAATAAGTAATCCTGCATGAATTCGAATGAATATTTAAGATAGGTTGTTCATTTTTTTCTTATAAAATTCAATAATATTATACAATTAGTTTTTAAGTCGAGAGAATATTGTCCAAATATTGAAATTCGTTCCGAAGAATACGCATTCTTTTATTTTACCTCTAGACTGATTCACGCTCGATATATTACATATTATTTAATATATTAAAAAACATTCTTCGAGCATTGCACCTTATAATACGAGAACGCGTAGCGATATTCGATTTAATTCAATTTAACGTATGTACATTTAATTTAAATATGATCACGTATAGTTGTTCCTGTTCAAACATGGCTACACACGTTCAAATAATGATGTAAAATAATGTAAAATCATACGAGTACATACGGCTATATAAGTTTTCAGTACATGATTAAATATGACGATACATCCCGAGTTATAATTTTTTCCCTCGGCAAATATTTCGTCAGATCCGTTATACGGTGCGATACAATGCCTATAATATACGTACATATAAATTTTAATCAGTCTTTACATCGATTTAACATTTATTACGAGATTTAATAAATTTTAATTAGCCAATTTTTAGCTATTAACTAATCTACTCTTAGAAATATAACATTAAATACTAATTTATTATGCAGGTAAATAGCTCATTAGTCGTGAGTATTCATTTTTCACCGAACGTACACATGTATAAAATTATTTTGCATTTATGGATGCTTTTATGAAATTGCATGCAGAATTTTATTATAAAAAATGTAATTAACTCGAAAGAATAATTTTCAATTCAATTAATTAACCTTTTCTTTTCGTCCACGCGCTTATCCTTGTTACTTAGATTGCAACATTGTACAATTACTTAGCGTTTGATAATGCTCCTCGGTAAAATCTCGATCTCGTCGATGAGACGTCAAAAGGAAGATTTAATAATTTTTCGCGAAACGAAAGGAAAGGCATCGTTAATTAGTAAAAGAAGCAAATAAAAAATAAATCGAATGGACCGAGTTGTTTCAGGCGTGTCCTCGCCTACAACGCAAATTACCGCGAGCGATCGTAAGAAGAAAAGAAGAAGGGCCGCAACTATGACAATACTCGTGCGCGATGTCGCGCGGAGCTTTCAAACTCTCCCTCTCTCTCTCTCTCTCTGTGTCTCTCGGTAGCTCGTCATCGTATATTCCATTGAAGAGGAGCCCTTAAGAGCAATCGGTGTGTCGCATTGCAACTGCTACGGTTACTGTTGCTACTGCCGCCGCCACTGGTGCTGAATGTACCAGCATCAGTGTCTCCTGTAAATATATATCCAGAGAGAGAGAGAGAGAGAGATGTAGATACGTGTATATATTTAATATATACGTATAGCGTAGGTAGGCGCCGGGTCGCGCGCGCTCGTCGCGATCGATCGAGCCGCTGATTCTTCTTCGCTCGCTCTAGCTCACGTCGAGAGCCTCTCTGTGTGCAGGCATGTGTGTGTATACGTACGTATGTGCTCTCGTAAGCGCGCGAGAATGTCCATGCATGTGCGGGGAGAAGTGTGTGTGGGTGTGGCGCGTGTGCGATAGCTTCACTCGGAGAAATGTTTCGTCGGCACCGAATCCCACGCTGCACACGTTTATACACTCAGAGGCTGCGGTAAGTGAATTTTACTATTGTTCTTTTAATAATTTCCAAAATCCACTTCTAAGGACGGTTACGTATATGCAACTAATTAACGTTCGACCTTGCGAAAAAATTTAATTTTTTGCTTCATTTTTAAAAATAACTCCTTTTGGATATTGCTTGTCGTAATTTTACAAAATTGCACGGAACCTTATTTTACTAATTTATGTACTCTAATGCTGCGAATTTTCATAAAAATTTGAGCTGAGTTGTAATATCTTGATATAACGTCTTCAAAATTAAAGTAATATAAGAAAATGTTATTTTATTTTTTGGCTTACCCTTGCATAATACCCAATTGTTTAAAACGTAATTTTTCGATAATTTATTTCAACGATTTGTAGTAATTATTAAATTAATAATAATATCTTCGAATAAATCCATTATTTTTATCTTTAAAATTCCGTTCGATCGAATGAAACGAAATACTTTCAATAATAACTGCGATTAGAAAAATGGAAAAAATTTTATTGTCCGAAAATATATTTTTAAATTTTATTTTTACGTTTCATAATGTAGGAAATCTTTAATATACGTTGATACGGTAAAAATATTGCTCTGAACTTGATTCGATAAAAATGAAGACGTTAGGCATGGATTCGTATTTCTAATATTGAATTTGGCCTATATAATACTATCCCAAAACGTTTTGATCGATTACAATAAAAACTTTTTAATAATTTTTCTCGGTAATTTAAATTTTATATTAAAAATAATAGTATAATAATTTTTTATAGCTATATAAATACATGAAAAAGTAATTATATTTATTATATTGTAAAATAAATGAATGTGTATTTATTTTTCTACAAAAATATTGAAAATTATTTTTTCAGTTTTTTAAATTTATTTACAATTTTTAATATATTTTACTAAACTATTGTATTCAAAAGAGGATATTATAACTTTTTATTCAAATTTGAACAAATTTTACACTTTGAAAAGGAAAAATATATATCAGAATAATTCCGATATTCGCTGTATATGTATGTATATACTCTCTGGACCTTCGTTTAAAAATTACGAAAGAATCAACAAAAATTTTCAAAAAGAAAACTTAGATTACTTATTCTTCGTTTTTTTTTTGATTTTTTAAAAAATAAACATTAATTTTTAAAGAAAAAATCTATATTTTATTTTCATAAATAATAAATGCATATCTTGAACATTAATATTTTCATACTAAAAATATCTATAAATGCATTTAAAAATCAAATATAAATTCATAAAGGAATTTAAAAGAAGTCTTTCAATAAATGTTGTAATTGAAAAAAATAGTATAAATTACCATTGTTTGTATCGTAACGGAATATATAATCGTTTTCTTTTAAAAATTCATATATTCATAATAATAAACAGTGTTATATAAAACGGCATAAATTCTTTGTAAAAAGAATTTTGCATCAATTCTTTATCGAATACTTTTATTTTGTATAGCAGTAAATTAATAATAATGTTTATACTAATACTAAGAATACAAGTTGATCATAATTTATATTAAATCATATCTCACTTCAACACAATGTAATTAATTATATTGATTTTATAAATGAGTCTTTATTATTTAAACGCGATATAATTTGATGTACTTATTCATTAATCAAGAATAATCTAAGCACAACCCGTAATAATTAACACGTTATATCAAGAATTATTACAGTATTGTCTAAAATTAACGATGAAAAATAACTGTAATTGAAATTTATAATCCGGAATTTAATAAAAATAATTTATAATTTCGTTTGGTTAAACTTATATTCTTGTTTAATATCTTGAGAATGGATTTTATCAAATCTTAAATTTAACAACTTTTCTCGAGTTCGTTAAGATTGTAGATTGACTCAAAATACTTTGAAGGTACGCACGTGTATACGTCATTCGGAATTTCCGTAAAGTGTATAAAAGTTGATTATAAAATGTTTAAGGCATTTAAATTCTACCGACACGCAACAGAACATGACCAAAATGATTTAAAGCCAAAAATAGTAATTACGGATACTCATAAAATATATAAAATTAATTTCTCATTTCGATTTAATTTCTCAACAAATGAACAAAAATTTTTCTCATCTATTTTTAGATATCATTAAGGACAATCATTTAACCAGTTGTAACAGTACCTATCAAAAAGCAATTATAAACTATGTTCAAAACAAATCTCGCTTTAATGTAACTATACAAACAATCGATACCAATAGAAGTATCCGATTTCTTTACGTTTGAAAAGGAAAAAAAAAGAAAAAGATCGAAGCATTTTCAAAGGTACAGTTACTCGAAACTTTGAAGCCGTCAATTTCTTATAAAATTATCTGCGTGCCTGTTAGTATTCGTGTGCACAAGTTCGAAGCGATCGATCGGTTGCGGCTGGTCCACTCGACGCAAGGCCCGAAGCGACCGAGTTTGGCTTTCGATCGGATTTCACCCCGTCCTCTCTTTCTCTCGGTTTCTCGATTGACATACATCGAACGTGCCACTCGTGTCCCCGCCTATAAAAATTGCATCGGATCGTGCGGACGCGTGTGCACGCTTTGTCACTGGAGGCTTGTTTGAGTCGGTTCGTTGTCGAAAGAGCGTCGCGGATTGATTCGGTTAGCGAGCTTGGCTTGGCTTATCCCAGCTGCTGAATAACGTTCAGCACGAAAGATCGTAATTGGCTTTCACAGCGATGGAATAAAGTGTATCGAATTCTTCGGTCATTCGAGATCCGTTCTGACTCGTGTGTACTTCATTGTTTATGATGAGCGTGTAAGCTTGTCCGATAAGAATTACGGAGATAACGTACGGATTTTGTCAGGGGATTATTGTCAACGATCGAAATCATGGAAGATAATTGATGCGATATTGTTTGGATTATACATTATTTGCTAAAAATAGATCGATTCATCTGAAAATTTTTAAACTTTAACGGCATCGTTCCAATAATTGTCAATAATCTTAAATATAATTAACTAAGATATTTAATTTATTCAATATTTTGTTATTATTTTGTTTTATTATATTAAAATTTACATTGTTATCGTCAACATAATTAAAAACTTGGGTATTTTATAATTAATGTTATTTTATATTGTAAATTAAACTATTTCTTGATGAAACACCGGGAACAAAAATAAATAAGTTATCAACAATTATAGTTCGATTGAATTATATATTAAAATGTCACATTTTAAATTTATTATAAGTAGTAATTTTTTGCGTATTATAAAATTTCGTAATAAAAAATCTATGTTGTACTTGTTACATAAATAATTTTAAACTTTCATATCGTTCGAAAGAAATTATCACGATTTTCTGCTTTTTATCTGTACGTTATATGAAACATTTTAAAAATAGAAAACTTTGATTATAAAATTATTTATTGTAACTGATCGCAATAAGCATCGTATTTTTATCAGTATTTATAGTACAGTATAGTAAATGGCTTATGATGACATTAAATTTATATATACACGATAATTTTTATAATTATAGCTTTATAAATTTATTATATTTTGCAATTAAATAGAAAAATTTTTTGACTATAAAAATGTTTAGTACGATAAACACTATAGATTTTTGTGTAAGAATTATATAACTTTTATATATTCTAACTATATGCTGTGAATATTTCTTCTCTAGTGGTGATAAATTTTTAATATCAAAATCCTGTCCAGTAAGGAGATATGTATATGTTTACTAAATTTAGTCGTACCCGAGACTCATTATCGGACGAATGAAAATTATATATGCTTAATATATAGTTTCCACAAAGTACTATCTAAGCTTCTATTAACATAATTAAAAATTATCCTATAGTTAAATCATTTAGAATGTGACTACAGTCGGAGCTATTTATCTTCTAGTTTGTATGTTTTTTGGATTTCAAGCTACTTTACCGTATATATAGCCAACGTGTATTATGCTCAATGTGTATACAACTTATAAATGTTTCTATTAATCATTTCAAGAGTCTAGATGAAGATAATTATATTTTGTTTTTCATCAGAGTACAATGTTTGCTTATTCTACATAGTAGAGTATTAGTATGTAAAAGAAATATTCAATATTGAGATAACGAAAGTAAAAGATAAAATTCTTATTCATTTTGCAATATTTTTGCAATATTTTTGCCTTTAATTAAAAGTAAAACTGTCAAATCATTTATTCGTATAAATTTGAATGGTTTAATCAAGATTATAATTATGTAAATTTAAAAACGATCGAATATAAGATTTAACAGATTTAATATCTTTGAATTAATCAACAAGCAAATAAATTTTTCTCAATATAACTTTATTAATGTAGCGATTTTAAAGTTAATTTAAAAATATATTAAATAAAATTAAAATTGTTTAAACAAAAAATCTTTCTATTTATTATAAAATTTTTTGAAACACTGATAATGTTTTTATAAAAAAAATCTAGAATTATTCATTCTTCACACCTACAATACAACTACAATACACCTTTTACCATAATTAAACCTCTAATTCGTACTATAATTATTTACGTTACCGAATAACGTGTTTTTTGAAAGCAGCATCGGTTTAAAGTGTTTATAGTATTACCCATTACGAGGGTTTCACGTGACAATATCTTGCACCTAAATTTTCTTGCACGAATTTTCGCGAAAACCTGCAAGGCTTTACTTGAATCGTCAAAGATATCGCAATTTAATTCCAAGATAGCAATCGCATTTCATTGGAGCTTTAAAGCGCCACGTCTATTTCAAATCAATTTATTTTATTTATCAAACGAAAATTGAAATCTCTTTCTTTTTATCTTTTTGATTTCGTTTGACATAGTTGGGTGCATTACATCAGAAAGTAATATAATTCGAATACATTAATTTTGACTAAAATATTTTATTTTAATCTTTATTAGTCGATCGGAAAAAATGAGTATATATTTAAAAGGAAATAAATATTTTTGTTTTAATCTTTAAATAATTATTGTTTTAATCTTTTGGTTTAAACAATTATTGCATCTATATAGAATTTTTGTATTAAATAAAAATATATACTTCACTTCGCTTATTTTGTATTATATTTATATTTATATTATATTTGAAAGATTTTTTGTAGAATTTAAATAGAAAAATAAAGCATTCTCTCATATAACAATTGATATGGATGTATTCATTATTTTAAAGAATGTCTAGAATGATAGAATTTTTAAAATTTGCGATACGTCAGGATCGAAACGAGTAAAAATAAATCGCTTATATTTGTAGAATAGTGATTTATTTCAAATATGAATTAGTAGAAAAAGTTTGCGCGTATTATTTCAATGCGTAAAAAAATTAATTCCGTAGAATGACGTTTTCCTCCCGTCAGTTCCAGTTTAATACGCTTAAAAGTTTTTTGCAACTGCGCTGTATAAAATCCAATAAGAGTGCAACTTATATCGATGTACCGACATTAGAAATGAATTCCTTCCAATCTTTTATAAATTTTATGCGCAGACGTTAAACGAGATGAGAAAAGAGTCCATCAAAGAGAACCGAGACAAATCGCCATTTCTCGCACGCGCTAACAAGAACTCAGTCATTCATTCGTCCAGATCCCTTCGCATTACCTTCTTCTCCGAAATAAAGCTCCCAAAAATCCTACTCTTGCTGGGAAAAGAAAAGGCAATCGCACCCGCGCGCGAGTAAGAAGAGCACAGCATCCGTTGATCGCGAGTCACGCACGCAAGTAGATGAGGTCCGAGTTCGTTGCGGCGACATCGGCAACGTCACGCTCTCGCAGTCTCTCGAGGACATAATCGAGGAACGCTCTCCGTCTATCTCTCGCTATGAAAAAAAACTGCCGTGACCCTTGAGAGTGAGAAGGAGGGAAGGGTGGACGAGAGGAGTCGAGACTTGATTACATTGATACGGAGCAGATAAACCCGTCTTTCTTTCTCTCGCGTTCGCGTAGCGCGAGATAGAAAGGCTACTGTCCCTCGAGCTTTGGCCACGTGCAATTTTCTAAAAGAGACTATGTCTGATGCTCTCTTTAGCTTGCGCTCTCTCCCTTCCATACTCCTCGTACCCCTTGAACCTCGCTGACTCCTTCTCTGTCTCTCTCTCGCTCTTATCTGGCGTTCAGCCGATGCTACCGTCGTTGCCGCATAGCTCGAGTCGAGTATCGTGGGAGTTAAGTGCCTTCACACTAGACGAGCATTCCTTTACTTTCTTCTATATATATACACACATACATACACGTATATATATATATATATACTTTATTTTTTATTACTTCGCCTGCTTCCTCCTTCATCGTTGTCCTCGTTGTCTTTTGTCCCACTCTCGCACTGTATCTTTTCGTTCTTACGCGTATCTTAGCCACCGTTGGATTAATTTATCCTTTTTCTTTTCTTTACGCCGATAAAGTGTGGATTGGATCATTTAGCAACTTTCCCATGTGCTCGTTAACTTTTGGTGTAATTAAATAAGTGCTTACTTTATTATATTTTTTCTTTTTTTTTTTTCTTGGCACGGGATTTACGTTCATTACGTAAGTTAAAACATTCATCGTCGTTTATACTACCGATGAATGCTATTATTTTTATTGTAATTAAAGGCAATACGAATAATATTTCATTTTAAAATCGTGATTTTTCTCAAGTGGCATGTACAGATGTGCCACGATAGTACGTATACTAAATGAGTGATTTTTTTATATTTAGTTAAAAGGAGTTCTAAAAGTGCAGCATCTACACTTCTTAAATACTTGTTTTTAACTTAAAAACTTTAAAATTTCCACGTGAGTGTTTCTGCTTAAGAATGTTCATAGTCTCATTATATAAGTGGATAAGTTTATCTTATTATAATCATTTTTAAAATTTCTTTTTAAAACTTAAGATATTAAGGAGGTCGTTATGCTTCTCCTTTTGCTTTTAATAATTCAACGAATAAAAATTTATATTTTTTACAGATCTGTATAAACGTAAAAGCAGTGAACAATTTTTACATTTCATAAATAATTAATATTTTTTCAGCTTTTATATTATATCGAATGATTTTTCTTTGATCACGTCTAGATATATTTACAAGTACTTAAAATTCTTTTGAAGAGAACACGATCATATTGCAAATGCCAAAGAGAAACGGCAATGAAAATAATAAATTTCGTTCATCGTATTCAAATAATTTACTATGTGTAATATACATGCGTAAAAGTAAAATCATTTCACAAATTCATCTGGTAAGACGGATACTTTTTTAGAAATTATACATACGATACTTGTATGCATATGTTGCATACTCGAAATTATACCGAAATATTCTCTATGGCTTACATAAAGGATACGAATACATAAAGGAATTACCCGTGTATTCGTAATTTATATCCAATGGAAAAAACAAAAATTTAATATAATCGATTTCATGGCTCTTCATTACAACTCAGCTCCGTCGTTAATGAATTTTAAAAGTCCCGAGTGCTGCGAAGCCTTCATTAATCGTTGGAAGAACCATCGTAACTCCCGCTGTCGTGTCTCAAAGGCGAGTGCCTTGGAATCGCGAACAAAAGCTCGGATCCGGCGCCGAGGAATCGCGGACTCTTTGCAAGAAGTCGCTTAGCGTGTTAATTCGGCGTCCCCGTCCCCGTCGCGGCGCCGTCTTCCCCAGGCGTCTCGGTCAATACGACGCGATAATTGCATTACCGCGAGTCCGCCCGTAAACAAGCCGAATCCCCGAGAACACGGAAAGGCTACGAAGGATGGGATAAGAGGGCTAAAAATAAGCTCGCGCCTTCTTTGTCCTTTGCATACGAGTAAGACCGGGCTGATGTAGGAAGATAGAAAGTGATAGAGAGAGAGAGAGGGAAGAGTCGACCGACAGAATGTCCAGCCTTGATCCAGTCATAAAGAGGTTATCCATGTATTCGTAATGTAAGTTCTCTTGGGATGAAACGTCACGAAGATTATGCAATATCGAAGGTTTATAAGTGAACTTAGTCTGTGCGTTCCAATTACCGACGGCTAGAACACGTCGTTCTAATCATTCTCTTTGGCTTATCGCTCGCGAAAATACAACGTAATTTCGTCTCTGGAGTGAAAGTTTTTTTTCCACTCCGTGGAGAAATTTAAAGAACGTGAAAAACGAAGACAGGAACTACCGATGGTATTAAGAAATTCATACGCCGATGTACAGAGCGGATAATTCAAATATTTACTACGTAATCGAAGGACTTTTCAACTCTTTTTAATTAAAAATTAACGATGCTTCGATAAAATTATATAAGCATTTAACAAGAATCAGTAGCCTAATTTAAAAAATATATATATATATATACGCGAAAGTATTATTAGGCTTTCACTGATTTTATTTAAGAATTTAATATTTAACAGTGCCATTTGTATGTCAGTTGCATTTATAATCAACCGGATTAAATTAGTTGATTGTAGTAAATGAAATATGATTTTTTTAAAATAAAACCTATTCGCTTTTTAGAATTTGACCTTTACATGGATAATTATCTGTAATTAACTTCTCTTTACCGAGAACATTAAAAATGTTGTTTGCGTGATTCTGTATTACTACTGTCACATGTTTTCGAAACGTTAACTTGTTGGAGTTAGGATTTTGCTTATCGTAATTTGACTATGTTAAATTCAAAGGTAATTAAAATTAAACGAGTTTTGCAATGTTAGCATGGAATTTATTTGAACTCTCGGCACCTACACATGAACTGCAGATTACGCATAATTCGGTTGTGTAAAAGAATTTGGTATTTAATTTAATTATTCAGAGAAGTTGAATTACGTAAAATTAATAAGAGACTTAATGATAAACGATAAATAACTTTGATTAATTAATTTTATTTAATTGTGTACGTGTAACTAAATTTCGCGTAATAAAAAATTTGTAATTTATTTTTTTAAACGTATATTTAGAATAAATATATATAGAAAGTACATTTTATTTTAAATAGAAACGTTAAATTTTTCTGATTGGTATTTCTCGTTAGCATTGAATTTAATAGTTTTGAATTTTGCTTTATTAAGCTAGATATATTAACCTGGACAACGCTATTTTCTCATTTATTCGCTATTGTGAAGAATCATTCTTAACATACCTCTTTGGGTTTCTTTGAAGTTGTACTAATCAATCCGAACAAGGAATTCTCCAGATTATACGAAAGCTGCAATCATTAACTATGCTAGAGTATTTTGTAATATAAAATCTACAGTATTTGAAGTATGTTTCCTTGGACTTTGCAGAGAGTAAAACAGGGTAAAATAGAGAAGGAAAAAGTATGAAGAAATTACTCAACCAACCCGAGATGTATATAAAATCTCTTCACCTAGATACGTATATAAGAAATGAATTACTTTCAATCGAGTGCCTCGAGAGCATAAGCAAATTCAATTAAAGAAATTCTTTTCAACACTACTGCACCTGCATGCAAGGAGAAAAGAAAGAAAGAACGAAAGAGCGAAGAAAAGAAAAAAAGTCTATGCTTCATAAAAAATATATAAAAGAAGCATTCATTTTCTTTTTTAAATTTAACGTCGTTTTTTATTTCATCGTTTTTCGCAAAAATCACTGTTTAAGAATTTATTTGATTACTATACTGATATAAATTAAAAAATATTTTTCGTTAGAGACATATTTCTCGAGTGTTGGACGCGAATAAAGCTTTTCATGTTAATTGAACACGGAATTGAATATTACGTAATCATAAACTGAAATAAACATGTATAAAAATTTTCATAATGTTTTCGCGATTCCAAGTTTTCGCGACTGTTTTCATTGTCTACTGCCTCGGTGCTATTTTTGAAGTATAAAATTTACGCGAAACTTTTGAATTTCAAAATTATTACATAGTATCAATTTTGAATGATTTCGGTACAATTTAGTTACAAAATTTGAAAGACGTACGTACAACTTTTCCCAACAGGTAATTACTATTTATTCAAATATACATGATGTTCGTGTATACGCGTACGCGAACATCGGAAACACGTTTCTAAAACAAATTAAATCTCGTCCAACTTTCCGACGTGCAAATCCATTATAATTACGAATCCGCAAAAAAGGTAAAAGGAAAAACAGGAGAAAAAGGAAAAAGGAAAAAGGAAAAAGGAAAAAATAACGTCGCGTCCCCCATCGAAGACAGAATAAAGTCAAACTCGACAATATATCGGCAATTTCGCCTTGTCAAACCAGCAGAGTACACACGATAAATTGAATACGTAAGTCGAGTGTGGGTGGCGTATGCGCGCCCGTAAATTGATTGCACCGTCGGCGCGCGTGTCTCCCGAAGGCCAACTATATCCGCTGCAGTTCTCGAAAAAGCTCGTCGTCCCTTTGATCAGAGGAGCGCTATTGGGAAAGTCGACGTGCCCCTCGCTCTTTCCCGACGCCATCGAAATCGCTTATCGGGACCTTCGGTACTCGAGCGCGGGGCTGAAATCGAGGGCTGAAATCGAGGGCCAAAGCGAGAAAGCGCCGCCTACGTATGAAAGAGCAATCGCGTAATCACTCGCCGTAATGGCATAGTTGCTTGTTCTTAATTGTCAATTAGGATTCTAATCAGCGTCGTCGTCGTCGTCGTCGTCGTCGTCGTCGTCGTCTTTCTCTCTCCCTCTCTCTTGCTATTTCAGCCCCTTTTCTCTATTAAGCCGACTCAGAGTCATTCTCGCCTTTACCCTTCCGCGCTTTCCGTTACTTTTGCATTTGTACAAGCGCGAATTTCGTCCTTGTGCCTTCCAACGTTCTTGCCTATTCAATAACACGTGTATTCGCGCGCAACCGAAATCCCAAAGGGAGAGAGCGAGAGCGAGAGCGAGAGCGATAATGAGAGACAGAGGTCCGTTTTCCTTTGCATTTATTTTATTTCATCTTTCTTATCGCCTGCACTTCCTTTATGCAAGGCGACGTTTATGCCGCAACGGTGGCTACAGGCACTCACGTTGAATATCGCAATTGAGTTTACCTTCGTCCGTCGCTTCGCAACGAGCTCGGAAAACCTGCGTACGACTACCAGGGATCGAAAAGGGTGTTGCGCTGCTTTTACCCGGTACCTTTTCCCCCCTTCTCAGACTGCGCGTTTTCTTTTATATTTTTGCGTGTGCATCAATATTTTCGTTTCGCTCTTTCTTGGATGTACGATACAATCAGGAGCGATGAAAAATGCCAAACTCTCGATGCAGGAAGCTTAGCGAGTTTCTGTCCCGGTTCAACCTTTTCAGGAGCCAACCTTCGAGCGGTAACGAGACGCTTAACTGTGAGCTTTCACCGGCCAAAGATTTTGAACTTTCGACTTGCGGAGGATTCTAAAATTCTGAATAGATCTTACGACCTGTTAAATGCGTATTAATTTATAATAATCGGTGTAAGCAGAATGGAAATAAATGATGGAGAAATAAAGCTAAAATTTTTTAAATTTCCAAACTACTTCTACATGATTTACATTCTAAGTATGAGAATAATTTATTCAAGACATTCAAATGATTATTTTTTAAAATAAATCAAACCCTTAACCGATCATCCATATGATTTATAACTTCTTTTTTCAAACGGAGAACTTTTCTTTCGTTCCGAATTTTAAGCGTTAAGCTAAAAGTTTTCACGTATTATTAAATGTATTACTTAACTTTTCTGACTTCTTTCTTCGAA
This sequence comes from Dolichoris vasculosae, assembly GCA_018907195.1. Classification (NCBI taxonomy): domain Eukaryota; kingdom Metazoa; phylum Arthropoda; class Insecta; order Hymenoptera; family Agaonidae; genus Dolichoris; species Dolichoris vasculosae. Next base: position 2,666,499 of record JACCHY010000001.1, read on the forward strand.
ATGAATATTTTGCTACTATTTCACAGTTTATAAAGAATAAATAAAGAATTAATATTTTTAAAATGTCGTTTTAGAATTTTTTAATTAAGCAACGTCAATTATAGTACCCGTTCGTTAAATTAAAAGAATGTTTTTTAGATTTCTATATTTTAAAATAAGATCCGAATTAAGAAGCTTTTATCGTTGATTATCTTTAATTTTTAACGATAAAAAAAATTGTTTAATATCCATAAAAGTAAATTATTTAAGTTAAATATTATTTTTAATATTAAACTAAACTAAAAAACTGTATAAATCTAATAAAATATTCGATTTTATACTGATCAAAATAATAGATAAGTACGCTAAAATTAGTTTAAAATTCAGTTTTAATATTTAGAGCATATGACTATATCTAAATAATTTAATAATTTAAAATTTCATTGTGTCGCATAAAAAATAGTATATAATCGAATAAAATTAAAAATAATAGTATATAATTCACCACATAATTTACCATTAATGTAACATAATCATATGTTATATTTTAAACAAATATATAATTTGATATTATCATTATTCACTTTACAGATAATAATCGGAGGTGCTGATGTAATATAGTATGAAATAAATATTTGTATAGATTTTTAAATGATCATAAATATTCAAATTCAATAAATAGAATAAATAAAATTATGTCAACATGTAAAAGTATTAAATCAAATGAATTAATATTATAAATTTATTGATAAAAAATCATGAAAGTAAGCTTTTCTAAAATGAAAATTAATTCTTTCGACAATTAAGTCTTATTTTTTAGTGAAAAAATATGTATAATAATATTTATAAAATAATTACAGAAAAATAAACTATTAAAAAATTTGAAATGTTGTTATGAAATATTTTTTTGTGTAATTCTGTCTCATTCCTTTTATAGTAATTATTCTAAACAAACTTTTTTATTATATTAGCGCTATATATATTTCAAATAAAATATAAAAAAAATTTTAATTTTTTCAACTTTCATTTTAAAATAAATGAACATATTTAAATTGTCTTTAAAAAAATACTTTTTAAAATTTAATTTTGTATAAGACAGATAAAAAGTCTTTCAATTAAAATAGTAAAATTTCATCAAGCATTTGAATTTTAACATTTAATAGAGCTCAAGAAAAGATTATTATCAGTACTAATAATAAAACTAGAGAAATATAAAATAAATGTTCAATCATTATTAAAAATTATTGTTTGAATTTAACTAATTATATGATCAATTATAATTAATTTTTTAGTTAAAAAGCAATCGTTCATTTCAAATATTTAAAGTAATATTAATTTAATTATGCTTAACTATTATGTCTATGAATTAAACAGTTATTTCTCATTATTTGTTAAAATAATTCGACATATATTTTATACTGAATTAAATGTTTAAAACAAAAATTAAACTCGAATACTATTTACATCTCGAGAAAAAATTATTTTAATACCGCTAATTTGAAAATGTATTTATATGAAAAAAAATCTTGTGAATTTTTGTATTAATAATCTAAAATATAATTCTTTGAATTTTTTACTTTGGAAATCAAAGAATAATTCTACTGTTTCGTCGTTCTGTCTCTTGACGAACTCCATTGTTTTATACGCATTATGAATTGTAGCATCGCTTGGATTCTCGGATTTGAATGACGAATCCAATTAAAAATTGCTCTTTCAAATTATACATATTAGTCTAGTTGAATAAATTAGATATTTTTAATATTAATTAATACTTTAATAATAAAGTCTTTAAATAACTTGATAATATTTTCGCACTAATTTTAAAAGTTATTATTGTAATTGAACGCTTAAATGATTATTCTTTAACTGTCTATTTCTTGTTAAATACTCCAGTTTTTTTAACTTATATAGAAATTATAAGTATATTATCTCACATTATCTCATATTTCGTAATGAACGCTTAGCTTACCGAATAACTCTAATTTTGACTAAAATTGTAATAATAATATTTGTATTTAATTCTTCGAGTCTACTTACTTTGATAAAAATGAAAATATTGGTGATTGTTAGCTTTATTATATTATATAAATGTATAATTTTGTTACATAAATTATTAAATCCAATATTAGTAATTATTGAAGTTTGATATTAAATTTAATTAATAATGTAAATATGTATAAATAATGCCAGTTAATTTATAAATTTAACAATAACTATTCTCTATTTAATTGGATCTTTCATTTTATTTTACTATTTAAAAAAAGAATGTATTTTGCAATACCGTAATTAATACCTACTCAGAACTTTAGAATCTCCTATCGAAATAGTTAAATTACTCTTAAGTTACAAATAGTCTTTAGGTTATATTATCAGTTTCACTTGAAATAAAGGAACAAATAATCTCTATCAAACAATGAGATTTTTTTCTTGAAATGTAAAATAAAAATGCTTATTTAAAAGAGTTGAAATAAGTTTTTTCTAATTTCGTAGTTACAAAATAAAATTTTCACGCGTCAAACTTTTTGATATGTAATATAAAATCACCAGAAATTTTCTTTTACGCTGGGTATGAAGAAAAATAACTGTATTTCGAAGTAATGTAAGAACTATTTAAAAAAAGAATTATTAGGAATCTGCTTTTGAAATTTGCATACATATGGAGAACGCTATCATTTCGCATGAATACTAAGTAACCAATTTTACGAAGTAATTAAGGAAATAAAACTTTTGACATTCCTAATTCTGAAGTGTTTTACATAAATTTGCAATTTTTCAACTGCAAAACCATTGTAATTTTAGTTTCAAACATTTTAATCTATATATGTATATATATATATTATATATTATATTATATATATACACATATATAAGATTAATTAATCAAGTTAGTGTAATGTTTATAGAAGATTATTTCTATAATTAGTTTCTTGGTACAAGTATTTATCTTACTGCAGCTTATTTTTCCACGATGAAAAAAATAATAAAAATTCGAATCTTCATTATCGTATTTTTCAGTATCATCAAAGCTGTGATTCGAAAGTCTCGATTTCCATGTAGTGTATATGAAATTTAATAAAGATTATTCTAAATTATATTGGAAAGCTTAATGCCCAATGCGCTTTTCATTATATTTATATATATCTAATATCATTATTGGCTTTTAAAGTACGCCTGAACAATGCCAAAATATTATAAATAATCACTTGGGAATTTTCACTCTTTCAGAAAAAACTACATAAAATCGTTGCGATTCTGCCATGAATTTCTAACAACGTCGCATAAATACATTACCAATATTATTGTAACAATCAGATATTCCATTCCTATCCTAACAATTGTTTATGTTTGTCATTGCTTCGGATATTATAAATATATAATTATTAGAGATGCACATGTTACATTCGTAATTTCTATACATATGTATAGAATAATTCAATATACGATAGTTCGAGGTGTATGTCGTCGAGTGTCGAGCGTATTTACCTGTTCCGTTTTCGCCGCTCGGTCTTATGCGGGCGTCGTAGCTGCCGGGGCCGAGGATATGGTCCAGCACCTGCTTCTCCTTCTCCCGAAAATTCATTTTGGTGTTCTGCGCACATCTGCAATGAATACATACGTACATTTGCAATACAAATATGCGTGTACTCGTATATTGTATACGTATAAGGGCGCATTTATAAGTGTATGCAAGACGGTGCACATATAGAGAGAAGGTCAATTACGAATGGGGAGTGCAAAGAGCGAAATGAGAGCAAACTTCTACGATCCCTTCTTTATTATCTCTTTCTTCAGCTCAACTTTTCAGCTAACTCCAGTTTCTTTTTCCTCGTCCGTTCTCAACTTTTTTCTTTTACTCTCTTTTCCAGCTCTTAGCCGACTGGTTTGAGTTATGGATTTAACGTCTGGCTGTATTAATTTTTGAATTTTTAATTAATTGAACAGTCTGAGAAGGCATTTATTTCTTGTACTATTTTACTTGGTATTAGGCGCTAAAAACACTATTTAACTTTAATTTGAATTTTTTGCTTGTATTCCGAGGGTAAATAAATCAAACTAAAACTTTTTAAATATCGTTGTATCAAGGTATTAAAGTAAAACTACACGAATTACCGAATGTTTCGATCGGTATAAACAAATAAGAACATTGTATTGACAATAGCTCAAATTCTAGCTTGAATTAAATGCAAATAATTAATAGCATTGGACAAATGGTGATGGATTCTTCGAGCAATTAAACGAGGCATTTTACCTCGCTGATAATATGCAATATCATTAAACATGCGTATTTTCGAACCAAATAGCACCAACATCTCGACAAAATTAATTTAAATGCAAGCCCGCGATGAAATGAAAAATTATTAAGAGCATGCACAGAGCTGACAGAGGCGAAGCAAAACCAAACTAAAAAACACCGCCCAATCAAGTTTGCTCAATGGTGCGAAAGAATGGATAAAAAGAGAGAGGAAAAACACCGAACAGTGCTACAGACACGAAGCAGACAAAGCGGCTCTTTCATACGATGTTCCAATTATGAAACGATTAACTAATGTTCCTCTCAACGCGCGAAACTTCATCGCCTATGCAATATCAGCGGTAGCAGACCAAAGTAACAACGTCGACGACTACGACGACGACGATGGCGGCGACGACGACGACGACAACGACAACTACGACAATAACAACGAGAACGAGAAAAAGAGCCATAATTCTAGGGAAAAAAGTACATGTGCGCGTAACGACTGCCACCCGCTCCCTTCATCCTTTTTTTAATCGAATGAAAAATCACGCATTCGCGCGAGCCGAGTCATCCCCCCAACCCCGTTAATTCTCCCAAGCGATTCGTCGGCGCCGCCGAAATTACCCGTAAATAATAGCGCGAGCGGAAATCCTCGCGGGCGACGTTCGCGTATAGCCTCCGTCCGAGGGTTGGGGCTGATCGATTTCTCGTACGCTGATAGTTTGCCGGGGTGGGGTGGCCCCGACGACGAATACGACGTCGACGACAACGAGCCAATTACCGGGGCTGGGGAACGATCGGAGTAGCGGAGTCACGGCCGATACGTCCCAGGATGTATCGCACACACGGACGACGCGGGACGACGCGGGACGACGCGGGACGATGCGCCCGATCCGATCGCATTATCGGTGGTAAAGAGAATCAGCCGACGAGCACGAGTCTAAAGAGAGCTTTCAATAAAAGATGACGTTGCTGGGATGGATGAGCCGAAAGAGAGAGAGGCAGAGAGGATCGAGTATGCGCGCCTGCGCGGGTACGATCATGTACACGAGGGTTGATCCTCTTTGCGGTGCGCTAATGTACAGCATGAAAACTCATTTTTCGTTTGTTTACGAACGATAGGAGCGTAATTACAATATAGAGGAACCAAGTCCGCATGATTCTGTGAAAAAGAGATTAATCGTTTTACTGGACAGTTGGCTTAAGAAATCGTCGAATGTCATTACTGATTAATTCGTAGAAGTCTTTCGTCATGTTTGTCGAACGATTAGTTTTAGTTGTAATCGATATTTGATTCATTCATGATAATTAATAATGTACGTTTAATTTTATGGTTTTTTGAACGATGTTGTAAATTTGCTACCCAATGTACCAATGAGTTCAATGCATTAAAAATGTATTCTTATTACAATAATGACGATATTTTTCATTGATTTATAACTATCCCTCTTTATATAAAATAATATTTAATATAGTACACGGTTTTTCAATATTAATAGCATGAAACTCTTAATTTTTAGTCAAAGGTAATTAATTTTTATTATTATTTTATAAACTAACGTATTGTTCGTCTTAATTTTTTTTTGAAAGTCATCGAATCACTTTGGCATCAACATAAATTAATTGATTCGGTTAAAAAAATATATGTAGTAATCATTTTCTAATTAAATCGATTAAATTTGTGAAAGTATCATTTATTTTATATTTTTTACAGCGAATGAAAGCTTTGTCATTTATATTCCGTTAAAGTTATAGCATAATATGATTTGTAATTATATTGAATTATAAACTAAAATATTCATATTTTTATTTATATAATTCACATTCTAAAATAATATTGCAGATTTTCCTATCTGAATGAAATTAAAATTTAAGCAATCGGATGTATTATTTAGTAAAAAATCTAATTTTGATGATGAACTGATCGAAATGAAAATTAATTACTAGTATATTTATTTATACATTAAAAAAATACTAAACCAACATTATAAAAATTATGTCTATGATTTATTCAAAGAAATATTACATTTTTTAATAATTAAAAAATTATTAATTAAAATTAATTCTACTTTCGAATATATAGCGGATACAAATATAAACGCTAATTACTTTAAAACAAAGGTACAATTTACTTTTTAATTTTGATTAAAATTTTTACATATTTTTATGAAACATACAAAAATTAAATTTTACATTAATATTGTATTCTAAATTAAATCAAAATTCTGATTTACTATTTAAATTAACTATCGTACATCGCAAACATTTTATTTTCAAATGTAGAGTAAAAAGGTAAATACAAATAAACTTTATGATTGAGAAATAGTATATTTGGTCTCTGTTTTTGACTTTGTTATCTTTTAAAGAAGATATTTAAAGGAGTTATAACATTTTGATAATTTCTATTTAGCGCGATTTTATTTAAAATTCTGTCTAATCCAGAATAATTACGCCTATTTAATCAGTAGAATAATTATTAGTAAAAATCTGTTCGGAAAAGATGATGACAAAAAAATAAAAATGCAGATAAAAGTTCGAGATAATAATTTTTTGTAATATCTTATTTGTCTTAAAATTTGAATTTTAAGCAAGACGCCTTTACTTTTGATATCAGATAGTAAAATAAACCATAAAAATTCTATTTAAAGAGAAAAAGTAGTTTTAATGCAGCTGACGCAAGCTATTCATTATTAAATAAAAAGGGTTCTGTCACTCGCCACTCTAATAAACGAGTGAAAAATTTTTAAATTAATATTATTTTAGACTTTGTACTAATAATACTTGGATTATATGGAGCAACTTATTAAAGCAAGCGATATCCATTCCCAAGAGCATTGTCCTTTATGAAAGCACACCGAATTTCTCTTACGCTCATATTACATCTTCCGATGGTACCGCGAGTAACAAAATTCATGCCTCGAAAAAGAGAAAGATCGAGGATAGAGTATGACGAAAAGCGCGATATAGCCCACCAAGTATAACGAAAGAGAAATAGCGAGTGGAAGCGATCGAAACCACTGCTCATTATGCTAATAATAAGGTACGATGAGGTAATAATTACGCTTAATAGGCAAGGGCCCGTAAGTAGACGACGACGATGCCGGTGATTTCGTACCTGTATCCATCGCCGGTACCTGAGAGAAAGGCTTACCGTAGTTAATAATGAGGCCTTACTCATGCGGCGACGTTAATGAGATCAAGGAAGGACAAACGCGTATTTATACACTTCTTCTTTGTGCGTAGGGTAACTGAAAAATGGTTTTTCGCATTAGTAATTGGTTTTGTGACTTTTCTACTTTTCATCTTGTTACCGAGCTCCGGATGTTTTTTTTTCTATTCACGCGTAATTGAATAATCAAAATTTATTCTCTTTTTACTCTGGGAAACTACAAACCCTTATTTTAAGGGAACATTGAGAGGTCCACCTTAATAATCACGAGTCTTGAATCTGTTTTATTTTGTTGCAATCAACTATTTCTAGTCTGGATGAACTACTCGAGATTAAGATTTACGTTAGCGAACGTTGCGAACGTCTTTTTAATCATAAGCCACTCGAAGCAGACGTCGATAACTTTGAATCATAAAAATAATTTTAGGAAAATACTTGAATTAATTTTATATTTTTATAAATTCTTAATTTTATTCTTAAGAAAATAGAAGCAACGTTAAATATAAGCTACTAATTGAGAAATTAAAATTTTATATTTCTTGGGAACGACAGCCAATTATGCAAATCTAAAAATTAGTCGCGATAATTACTATTGCATAAAAATTTCCATTCGATCTTTTAAAATTGATATGAAACGTTATTTTAAATCTTATTTCATTTAATGTCTTTAAATTTTTTTGTGATTTTATACAATTATTTAAAATAAACGTTCGTATAGAATAAGCATTGAAAAAATGTATTCGTTCATTTTCTTCACGTAATACAACTATAGGTTTTTTCTATAAAATTTTGTTCACGTAAAATACCGATAATATTATGAAATGATTATTCTAACAATGTTCGCTTATTTAGCCAAGGTGAATAATTATAGATAACTTTGTATAATTGAATACCCGAAGGTAAAGGTTAATCATACAGTGCAAACTAAAGAATAAAGTATAGAAAAGAAAATTTGGTAATATAATTCGTATTTTTCCGCGCACGTTGGATACTCGCAAAGAGAAATTCAATTAACATGCCGAACAAACCCCAAAGTGAGATTTGCAAAAAATAATTTCAAATTTGTTGATTAAGCGAGGCGTGTGATTTTTCCCAGATTCGACCAATCGTGCTTTCTTTTCGACCTTCGCTGCACCAACCCGCGATAGTCAATAATTTTACTCCGACGAATCGAAGAAGAAAGAAAGATGGATACGGATACAAATAGAGACGAATTCGTTTCGTGCCGACTGCACACCAAAGCTCCACACGAGCGATTGTAAAGCCGAATCAGATATTTTAGATTTAAGTTATTTACGTCAAGACTGGTGGTGTACACATTATCCACATGACTGATTTCACGCCAAATTATATTCTTTTTTGCCGAGAATTTCTACTGGTTCATACGGTAAATTTAATTCATTTGATCTAATATGAGCTGATGGAGGATTATTTTTACCATCTCTGAATTATTAAACTTTATTTCCTGATTTGTTTTATTTACGTTCGTGCTTTTAATGGAATCGTACATTTTTAAAAACCAATTTCTTACCATTTTATACTAATGATAAAAATGTTATTATTAAAGTTATTTAATAAAATTTAAGAACGCTGGTTAATATTGCATGCACCATAAAAAATAAATACCAGCTAAGGACAAGCACCTGCGGTATTTTCATTAAAATTAAATTTTAATACAAAATAATTACTCAAAGTGTATTCTTACATCTTTTAATTTTCTGTTCAAACGAATTCCATGCACGTATATATTTATAAGAAATTACATCAAAATACGATGCTTTAGAATGTCAATATGAATAAACGATGGTAGGGTAAATTTTAATGCAGAAGACCGCGATGAAGAACACGACGTGTATTTAGAAATTCTGATGTTGAAAATCCCTGAAATGGCTCTTTGAGATTTTTAAAACCCTCCAAAAATATAAATTTTCCATGATAAAGTAGTGCAATATTATTTATGCCTGAGTTAAAAAATAAGTAAATAAAAGGATGTTTGAGGTAGGGAAATGATTTCGAAGTATTTAGAAAACAGTTTCGGGTGAACGAGGCTCCGGCTGTTTTTGCATGAAGCTGCTCTCCACTTAACTTTAATCTAAATAGCATACTCCTAATGACGCTCAAAGCTCACGGACCGGAGAGGCATAATCTTCCCCTACCGAAGGAACGAATAGGCGGGTCAAAGATTGCGGGAGGGTTGCACAAGTGGCAGGAGCAGGTTTCGAGTAGTCGTTAACGGAATCGTGGAGGAGAGTCCGTCGGAGGAGAACTGAGGTACGTGAAGCTCGTAATTCTCGAAGCAGGTGTGGAGTTGGGCTAACCGAGGCGACTTTTACGACACCCCATGGAATATTTATTGACCGTCCGATCTTGGACTTTCGAGAGGGATTCGTGTTACTGGTGGCCGTTGCAAAGCAATTTTAACGCTTGTTTAGCGTAAGCCGTGCATTTATTATGTTCCTAAAGTTGTAATGTTCTATGCGGGCATGAACTGCTCTTCGCTCATTAACGCCTTTCAGAGGAAAAAGAGAATATAGGGGCTCTTTTTAGATCGATGCGTATCGCTTTAATACCGCGTCAATTTAGAGTTTTATTTTTTGCTGCTTGATCGCCGTGTCGACGTTTGTTACGTCTGTTGGAAAAACGAGTATTTACAATGAGATTAAATTACTTTGAGTCTGACAAGTGGGCACTTTTGACATACGATTTTAAACAAAGTAGCTTAACGTTCAATCGATAGAGATTCGTTTGAAAATTGAATCGAGCTTTGCGCAAATGTCGTTATTGTATTAGTTATTGTATAGGTGTTAATAAGATCTAATTTTTAATCGTTTGATTATTTACGATAAATGATTGTACATTTGTTACAATCACTTTTAAATTTTGTTTTATTTCTACTTATTTTTCGAATTGAAGGTAGATATCAAGTTAATGAATAAGATTTTAATTACCGAATTGAGTCCAAACATTAAACCTTTTATATCAGAGTTATCTCTAATTTAATGCAAAAGATATGAAGGAAGGAAGGAAGGAAGAAAGGAAGAGAAAGGAAGAGAAAGAGAAAGGAAGTAAGTACGAAGGAAAGGACAGAACCAGCAAAAGTTCATTCGGGATGGCCACTCAAAACTAAACGCCTCACGTATACGAATAAGTCAGAGATCACGCACGAACAATCCGCATTTACAGATCTGAACAAAGGGCGTCTCTTACCACTTACGCGTTTTACGAAACATTGTCAACTGACGCGAATCGGTATAAATCGATACACTGCTCGTACTTAACTTTAGCTTAATACATGTATATAATATATAATATTTGTTTATAGGTGTGTGCATAAATATGTATATATTTGTTAAACTCTGTATTGCAACAAACGCGACCAGTGGTCTATATTACATGAAACTAACTATAAGTACACAAAGGAAATTTCTATCACCTTCTCTCCCACGTGGGAGTTTTCTCGCTCTCTCTCTCTCTTTCTATCCTTTTCAACAGTTAATATGATATGTGTGCAAAGGGTAAAAGGAAGAGAAAATCAAGCAACGTGTTGACAGAATGAACGTTGGCCATCGAACGTGTGAATGTACGTATCGGACGAGGACAGAAAGGAAACACGACGATTCCATCGAAACCACTTTCCAATGTTCGCTTTAATTAGTCGATCCTGTTCTCTCGTCGAGTGTAAGACGTTAGAAGCCAACGGATAAGAAGCGGGAATCGATCCAGCCGAAGCTTCTTTTACCAACGCCGAGTGATCGCTGTTTAAAAGCTAGAGCTAGCCAAAGTCGAGCAGCCGTTGCCTAATTGAAGTAGAATTAAAATACGTGACCGGCGTGTGCGATTGCTTCGTGGCCGTGTAATGCGCCCAATGGCTTAACGCGCGAAATAGAAGCCGACACCCTCGATTTGGAAGATAGGGCGACCCAGTAATGGATATCGGGCGGCTTTGAAACGAGACTTCTCTTATTTATTTGGATCTTAGTTCGTAACCCGTAATAGATTATTCCTCTGGAGGAACGAGTGAGGTAATAAGGAAAAAAATGACTTCTCTCTTTCTATCGGAGCTCGATGAGTAGACAACTGATTTTGATAAAGTTATAGTTTGCTGAAGTTCCTTTATGTCACTTTACTCTGATGTACCTTCAAAGGATGATGCAACAAAGGAATGACGTCACTAAAACTTTAAATCGCTATATCTTCGTTGAATTTTGAAGACATCTTAGGGATTTCTAAAGTTCATGGAGTAAATGACTATGACTCCCTGATATATACAACGAATTTCGAATCGATATTATTATAAAATAATTATCATTCCATAATTTTAAATAATTCTTATTTTATGAATTTTTTTTTAATTTCATAATATTCATTCGCTATTATAATTATTTAATTGTGTTTTTAAAAATAAATTATATTTAATTTACAAGCCTCGCTTACTATGTAATATATTCAATAAATATTTTTAACAATTAATGAAATACTTTAATTAAATAATCTATAGAAAATAAAGTCAGAGATAATTTATTACCTTTTCATTCATAACTACAAAAAAGTTTAATGTCCTATTTATTAATGAACCATTCATTAATTTATATTAATACATCTAAGTTTACAATCTCAAATTACATACGAATACAAATAATTTCAAAAATAATTTATTAATTACGAATCACGATGTATAAATTTGATCGAGTAATTCAATAGAGTTTATATTCTAATTATCCAACAATGTTAAATTTAAAAATTATAAATCGTTTAAATGGATGTATCAAGTATTTATGAAAAGAAATTTATAGCAGCTGGTTATTTTTAAAAGCAAATATAACTTTTTTCTCTTTATAATCCAACTATAAGCTTTTATATCATCTTATAAGTAGTAAGAAAACTTAATAGCTTTGAGAACTGACTTATAAAATTTTTGTGAGCTTAATTTTTAATTAGACTTTTCGAATATAATTGAATATGAGTGTCGGCAAAATTCTGTACATGACGTTTTTTTGACGTCAGAGCGAATAATGGAGGAAGCGTGCGAAAAAAATATGCGAGTAAAAAGGAAAAACACGTAGAGAGGTTGGAATACTGGTAAAAAGAACAAGGAGAAAAGATATGATTGAGCGAGAGGAAAAAAGAAAGCAAGAAAAAATAGATGACGGGAGAAAAGAGGAAGAAAGAACAAGTGTGAGCTGCAGAGGTATAGGAGAAAATATAATAAAAGAATGACAAAGCAAAAGGTGAGTCTGGAGAAGGGGGAGGAAGAGGGAGAGAGAGAGAGAGAGTCAGTGAGTGAGAGGATAGCGAAAATGTGGGTGAAAGCGGGCAAGTATGTGATGTAAGCTTAGGGTGTACAGCGACGCAATAGCACAAGAAGAAAGAAGGTAAGTGAAGGGTTGACCGAGTGAGGTACAAGACTACGACGACGACAACGACGACGACGACCAAAGTATTTAGGAAAGGGCCAAAGAGTAGGTTAGTATAATGAAAAGTATTTAAAGGGGAACTAGAGAGCGAGTGAAAGAGAGAAAGAGAAGTAGGGAGTCAGAGAGATGCTGAATAGGGAGAGCTTACGCTTTGAGAGTGAGCGAAACCATACGTGGCGTTTCTCATCAGTGTTTGGCCCCAGGCGAGAGGTCGAGCTTGAATATTTTACCTGCGACGTCTTCGCGGCCGGATGCAGACGAACCGTATCCATTGCAAGCCACAGCGAATACACGAGCATCGGGTGCACGAACCTTTAACGCATTATGCAGTAGTGCAAAGGCTAAAATCCTTATACCCGACGACTTGAAACGTTGGAATTGTTCAATCCTGATCGATTGTACGTCCTCGAGCAAAGCATTGCGATGCTTCTCCGGAGTGCAGCTTCTGAGCTTGAAAGCTTGACATACAGCTCCATCAATTTTTAACGAATATCAACGTTTTCAGAAAAATTGTGTACATCGATACATTTCTCCTTGGATTTTCCAAATATGTGCCTATCAATCGATGTTTACCGCGGGGGAAAATTTCTACCTTTTCGAGAACGAGGAAAGTACGAGAATGCTGAAACAATGCATTTGATCTTCAACGATTAACTATATCTATTGTACAACTATGTATTTATATTGTCGGAAGGTCTGGCTAAAATCGATTATTAAAGCTGAAAGTCTGTAGATGCTTTCCAATAACGTTGAATAAAAATTCTTTTTATTGGAAAGTAATTGCAAAGCATTACCATTTCATTAAGAGTAATCAAGTTTTAAATCTTCTTTGCCGTGGTTACGTCTTACAATCGAACGCAATGTATTTTGTGATTAAATACATTGAATTTTTGGGTGATTTTATAAGAAAAAAATTTTATGCGATCACCATGCATTTAAAAAAAATAAACTAATTACATTAAATATTGAAAAATGTAAATCTCGTCGATGTTTGGTCTATGAATCTTTCATTCCGAAAGTAACTCTACTTGTGGTCATTGATGCTTTGAATTAACTTGATTAATTACTTCTATCTGTTACCGACTAAGCTTTGCGGTAGAATACACGTTGAGTTTGAATAACCTAGAATCAAGTTACTTGTATCCGACAAGTTAATACAGGTTATCGAGCGTAGAGAGATCAATTCTTATCAAAAACAATTTTTCAATTCTTAAAGAAATTTCTTTTGTACTTTTTATCGAACGGTATATTTATTATGTTTTTTGTGATGTACTATTAATGCAAATAATTAAAAAATATTTAATTAAAAGAAAAGATACTCAACCAAAATATTTTATATTATTTAATTTCAACACATCATTTTCTCAAAAGTTTACGTAGAAGACTCTTAAGGATAGATAAGAGCTGCAATAAAATGGCTTTTAATGAGTATAATTCAAGTTCGTTGCTGCTGCAGTAAAAAATTGCTGTAAGTACATAAACTATTTTTACACTAAGCTAAAATAACGCATTATCAATATCTTAAGATTAAAATCGAAAAGTAAATCAATAAAGTCAATAAACTTTTTTCAAAATACAATATGTGAGCGATAAATGATATTTCGAATTTGCAGGCTTTTGCGAATATAGCATATAATTTTTTATTCGCAAGAAGCCACGCATTAAATTAAAGTAGAAATACATAATTTCTATATAGGCTCGATGATAATACTCGGATAGATTTATACTTTGTATCTTTTCATATAATCAAACGATATTATTTTAATATATTCATATTTTATATCTTGTTATGAATACGTGATATTTAACGATAGCACGACTGATTTCGATAATTTTAAGCTGACGAGATAAAACATGCATATCTATAAGTATATAAATTTATGAGCAGTTAAAATGTTGGAGAGGCTTTGTTTTAGATATATGAATGCTAGGAAAGATCATAAATCCATAAACAGCATTATCAGATACTTGAAAATATATCTCTGCTCATTAAATATACTTTCAAACATCTCGAGATTTATAAAGAAAACTCGACAGCGAATTCACTCGGTTAACTTAGACATTATATCGTAAACGAAGTATGACACACTTGCGTTAAACGTACATCCCCGACAAATTGAAAAGAAAATACCCTCTAATCCTGAAAATATCAGACGCGGACTTGGAAGGTACTCGTCGTAACAGTTCGAGGCAGTCGAACCCCTCGAAAAAGCGTTTATTAGAGTCGCAGAAACGCCCTTTCCGATTCTTCCTCCCCCCATTTATTCCCATTTTTCACGTCGCGTCCTTCTGGTGTCCTCATTTGTTTCCTCACGTCTCTGGGCCCGCGGGAAGAATTTCCCATCGCTTCCCCGCGTCGTTTTAACCCGTCAGCCTTGGGTTGCCGACCAAGAGGAAGTCATGCCTCGAGTACATAATCCAGGGCTCGAGGCTCACTTCTGCAAAACGATGGATAGTGCTTCGCGGGTCCTTCACCCTTAATAACCGCTCCAATTTTACGAGTCGAGACGCGTTCTAACCCTTGTTGTTCCTCTCGGCCAGACGAACGCGAGAAATCCAGTCCCGTTCCCCTTTCGCATCGCGCGAGGTTTCGCCTGTTTTCCGGAAACCTCGTTTTTCATTCTTTCTATAGCTACTGCGTGTACATGGTTTTTTGTAGGGTCGCTCGTCCTAGACAGAGAGCGAACAATAGAAAGAACGAGAGGGAGAAAACTTTGTTCGCGTATCTCCCGTATTTTTCAGAGTGCCTAAACTCTCTCTTCTCATTTTTTCATTCTATCGCTCGCTTTCTCTCTTTTTGACTTTAGCTCAGCCTCGGATGTATCTTTGAAATGATGTCATTAACGTGTCCGCAAAATTGGTTTACGCGGCTTTAGATTTTTTTGTTCGTTCGGCGAGGATGAATCGTGAAATGTGTATAAACGTGTCATATAACTTATGGTATTTTTTACCGGTTACATATAATTAATAACCTCGCGCGAAATGTCGCGGGAACGATGTGAATATAGTTCGAGTTTTTCGTCTGCTATCAAACATGTAGACGTTTAGTTCTTACGCCATTTAGGGATAATCAGTTATGAAATTATTGCTAGCACGTATAATTTATCATTCATTTTTTATGTATTCGTATTATAATCAGTTTTGTACGTACACATAATAAATTATGTTATTAAGCTATCAATTTCTGAACTAAGTATTTTACATAAAATAGAGCTTGTAATTAAAATGATAAAATATCCGGTATAATACTTCAAAAATTCAATATGAATATAAAGTAATATAGTATGTAACAAATTAATATTCATTAAAATGTATATATTTTTAAATTAATGTACATAATACCTAATGATAATTTAAAATTTACACCGTCTATTATAAAATAAAATTTTTTGCGAGCGTTATAAATGATATTTAATCTCATTTGAATAAAAAAAATAATACAGTTCACTTTTTTTTTAAATTGATGGTTTGTTGATAAATCAAAATATCCATCCTGATTTAATCGATCAGAATATTCATAACGCTATTTTTAACGAACACGAAATTTCCATGAAATTACATCTCGAGAGAAGAATTTCTTTAGAAAAAAAATTATTTTCGTAAATAGAAAAATAATAATCATACTTCATAATTTTTCATAGCAAAGTAAATCCGAATTTACGAATCCAACACTAATCAGCTTTTGAATTTTGAATAAAATTTAACAATAGCGTAAATAGATGGAAAGCTTTTTGAAAATATATTACATCGATTAGTGGAATATTTTTTTGGTTGTTACAAAAATGAAAATACAATTTATCAAGCAAGATATAATAGTTTGAATTATGGTTCACAAATTTTTTCCAACGAAACGAAAACTATCGAAACGTTTTTTTTCCTATTTTTTTCAAACGTTCAACAGCAAAACGACGAAGATATAAATTCAAGAACACACAGTATATAATTCACAAACGGTTCTCTTACCTTCTTAGTTTTCCGCAAATGCGCAACCGAAAGAAATATCGTCAGAAAGGTTGTATATCATATAATGGAGTACATCCGTTGCATCTCAGTAGTCTTAATCCAATGGAAGAGTAAAAGCTACGTAATCGCGAACTTATATAAAAATGGCATCTATTCGAAGAGACACGCGTTGGTAGTATTTTATTTTGGTATGTTAAAATTGTTTTATTATTGGCTTGCAGATATTGAATCTTATGAATTATTTACGTCGTCTATTTAATTTCGCATGAATTTGTTCATACCATTTCGTATTTTACAAATCGTAAAGGCAAGTTTTAATGTCTATGAAGTTAAAATCTACTTAAGTACTTCCAAATGTAGGAATTTTTATGACTTTGATGTTACGTGTAAAATCATAAAATAATTTAGCAAAAAACTAACGTGTTTATCTCATAGAAGAATCGTCGGCATTTGTAACAAAGAAAAGTTGCCGAATAAAATTGTCGTTAAAAGAAGACTGTTGAAATATGGTGAACGAAAATGAACAATGAATCGAAATGAATTTTTCATGTTGAGATCGAATAATTTTTCCAACACTACTGACATAAAGCTTCCCCCCCTTTAAATAATCGATAAAAAGTAATGTAGCGAGAAAATCGTAGAAAATAGTAAAGTAGAATATGCTGTTTTATTGATAAGTGACATTAATAGTTGGCATGCAATTACCGTCAATAAGTTTTAAAACATAAAATTTTATGTTGCAATACAGGAAGATATCTACATAATATGGTATTTTGATGACAAATATAATTTAAACAGATTTGAAATTTACATCGCAGTAAAAAGCAAAGGGTTTTAAAATATTTAGAAAATAAGCGCAATCTCTCGAGCGGTGGAAAAATCGAGAAAATTCGCTAGACAACGTAGACGATACATTTATATTTAAGAGCAGAGTAAAATGGGGTCTAACCACACTTGCTATGTTTCCACGTACATGCATATACAGATATACAGCTCATATGATCTTGCAAACTATAAACAAACTTTTCACAACTTTCCCAGTACTTGGGAGGTTAAGTTTCCCTAAATATTTTAAACTTTTTACAATTTATAATGGTATAGGTTTAAAACGTTTACTTTCCAGTATGAAATATACTCTTCATCGAACATATATTTTTTTAACTTATTACTTCATTTTAATCTTGGAACTTTTATATTAATCGTGAATTAAGTATTTAAATATTTCATTTATGCATAGCTTGTTGTGAAATAATATACGAATTTATGTTTTCTCACATTTTGTAATACACTGTAATATATTTTATTGAAAATTGAGTTTTCTGTACGTAAATATTTAATTATATTTATAATTAGAAAATATTGTTATTTGTTAAATTAAAATTTTGAAGATTGTGATATTACTGATTTAAGATTTAATATGAGTACTAAATATCAACAGATAGAAATTTTAAGTACTTATTGTTTTTATAATTTTTAAACATAATCAATAAATTTCTTAAATATGTTAATATATTTTCTTCATCAATAACATATTTTTAAAATAATAGTTGTTAGAAAAATAGAACTGTCACATTTTTTCCATCAATATATAGTACAACTTGTTTATCGATCCAATATAATATCATTTAAAATTTTATTTTATAGAGAAACTATATATCAGAATAAATTTTGTTCGTTTAAATTACTTTGTTATGAAAAATAACTTTTTATTTTACAAATTCTGTTTAACCATATAAGCGAATGAATTTAAGTTCTTTGAATTATTATTTACTAAAATATTTTTTCACAAGATTTTTTTTTAAAATAAAATCGAAAATACCTGACTATTATGTTTGGGAAAATAATTACCTAAGTTCTTATATACCTTTGTATATATATATATTACTTGGTACTTTAAGCTTCAAACATTTAGAAATGTTATTTTTCAGTATATGTGAATTATTTTATAATAATTAGACAATTGCGAGAAATATAAAAAAAGGTTTGAAATTAAAAAAATATCTTTCTATATTCTGTACTTTTAAATTAAAAATTTGAAAAAGATTTAATTTATAATGATTTAAAAAATTTTTCGATTAATGAAGTATTTTGATAAAAATATTCTTTAAAAATTATAAATATTTACAAATGAATACATTTATAGAATCAAAAAAGATCTTATTAAATAAGTAAATTTTGAAATATTTTTGATAAATTTTAATAAGTTTTAAGCTTTTTTTCTTTTGTGTAAACGTACTAAAACAAACAATCTCTTCAAATATTTTAAATGGTGTGTCACATTTCGTCGTTTTCCGGGTCGATTTTAAACACTTTTCGAACAACATCTCTCACAAGAGGTTGGGAAGCCGATCCTATATCTCTTCAGAGCCGTACTTTTAGTCCCGTAAGCGTGAAGTAGAAATCCTCCAAGGAGGGTCTGAAAAATGTGCTTCCCATATTGATCTAAAACGGAAATGACTTGTCTTTTCTCTTTTTCTAACTAATGCTCTAATATGTTCGCTTCCCATTTAGATCAACATGGCAAGAGTTAAATGCGGACATATTTTCTAACTCTTCCTTAGAGAATCCTTAACACAAATCTTGGTTTCGAAGCCTAGCAATAACATATGAACTTCTTTCAATGATAATTTCGATAAAAGTAAAGTATTTATTTCCATTCAAAATTATTACTAAGTATTCTATTCGAATGTTCAAGACTTTTATAAATTTCTAATAATTTGAAATTATTTTATGAAAATTTACTTCGATTTATAGCAACTACAATAAAAATTTCAAGTATTATAGGTAAAAAAATTTTATTTTCAACTATTTTTCTCATTTGTAATAGATTTATAAACACTTTCTTTCATTCTGGATATTTTTAAATGTTAAAAGAAATTACAGAAATATTCAATATTTTAGAAATAAATGCAGAAAATTTAACTTTTTTAATAATCTAGGATAAAAATTCATATTTAGAAAAAACTATAATAGATAGGATATATAATCTTTTTTGTACATTCTGTTTATATATATTCGATATTTTTTACTTTTTTCATATCAACAGGAATTACGAATTGGTCAATAGTATAAAAAAGATAAATCGTTGAGATTTTCATTTTATGGAGAGTCAATCTAATCTTACTTTTATTTATTTTTCCATTCGCGTTCGTTCTATATATTCTGTATATGTATTTCTAATATACAATAATTCTTTTAGTGAGTTTCATTTTGAATATTCAAAAAGTAGTCACGTATGTCACCGAAAGTGTTCGTTGCGAAAAAGGAAGATCCTGGATTGAACTACTGGATGGGTAAAGCCTCGTATTGGTTTTTATCGAGTCTTTCCTTAGAATATTTTTATTGTTAACTGTACAAAACAATATATTTCTATATACATTTATATCGATCATACAAACAATTCGTTTATATACGCTATATTTGTTTTTTAACCTTAATTTTCGAAAAATTCAATTTATTACATGATTTAAATTTATAAACAAAGTATAATTATGTGACAATAGCATATGATTGTAATAATTATAGTTTTATTTAAATGATATGTTATAAACCTAAGAGGATTAATATATTGAGAATTACACTGTGCATAAAAGGTTAGAAAATATGTGTTATGGTAATACAAATCTGTCTTATCTCTCCAATGTTATTTCAGTTATACCTGAGTAAAGTTCTTTAGTAACAGTGTTGGAAATCGTACTAAGCAAATTACTAATCTTTTGTTAATGCATTAGTGCATAGATTATATTAAACTGAAATAAAAGTTGTGCATTCCTATTTTTAGAACTGTTTCAAAAAAATAAAAATTATTAACCTGTAATTAAGTTTTTTAATAAACACGCCGAACTATAAGAATTTATAAATCACAAACAATATTCTATTTAAAATTAGTGGAATAAAATAATTATACAAATAAAAACAAAATAAATCAATATGTATTTAAAAAAATGAAAATGAAAATAATTTTATATTTAATTCTTTATTTTTTAAAAAAATAAGTAATTTTTATCTGCATTTGAAATAATATAAAAAATATCGAATATATGAAAATTAGGTATGAATAATTTTTATTTCATATCTCTGAAAACAATTTCAAGAGTATTTTTTTAAAGAATTCTAATAATATTGTAATTGTAGTTTCTCAAATAATGTCTGATTTAATAATCTGGTAAATGTTAAAATATATTAAATTTACATGTTTAAAATTTGAAAGATTTTTATTAAAAAAGTAACTAAATATTCAGAATTGAAAAAACTGACAGAAAAGTTGTATAGATAAAATATTTATCTTATAATATAAAATATATTTCATTATTTTAGTTTCTCATGTTTCTTAATTTATATATTTGAAAAAAACTTATATTTCAATTCTAATATAATTGAAATATAAATTATTTAATATTATTTCATCTTTTAAAAGTTATGCTTATGTATTAAATTACATATAATAATTAATAATGAACAGGAAATTGTGACTATAGAATAAAATTAATGTAAGTATTAATTCATCCAAGAGAAAGAAAAACTTTAACTAAGAATTTTTTCTATAATTATATAATTTTTAAATAAATACCTATTAAAAGTCAATATTTATTTTACACCGCTATTCGCTGTATCATAATATAAATATAAAAATTGAACACGAAAGAAAATAGCTTGTATTATAAATCCAAAAATTCTAATATTCAAATCAATAGATTATCCCCTTTAATATATTTTTAATAAATTAAAAAAAATATAAATTACGGAAAATTTTATCGTTCAGAGGAAATAGTTAAATATAATATGCAGACTTTTATCGTTTAGAAAACCACCTATTCACTGATTAATATTTTAAATAGATATAACTTTCAAGATATGTATAAATATATAAGTTGAGTATTATTACTTTATTCGAATAAGAAAGCATTCGAAACTAGTTGTTTGAAATACGTTTTTCTTTATCTTGTTGAAAATTAATCTGAATTTATTTGCGCTTGAACAGACAAAAACTAATGGATTAGTATATTTTATGTTTGTAGCGGAAAACAAGGAACTTTTAATAAAATTCTTTAACAGTATTTAGTACTTCCTATGTGTTTGGTATTTTATTAGCGCTCCCGAAACTAGGAAGGAGTTTTAATTGCAAAGGCTACTCGTTTGCCTTGATTAGACCCCTGAAATTCGGTAAAATTGAATTTTTTTTCACACGGCTCTGCCTCGAAATCGAATTTCTGCTGCTTTTCCTCCGGTCTATAATGTGTTTTCAAGTATAAGTTCGCGCGAGGAATGTTTTTGCATTCGTGCTCACGTACGTAGATGCACGCACGTGCATACGAGTATACACGCGGGGACGCAAGAGAAGAAGAGAAGTCGAGAACCGACCGGAAAGTGAAGAAAATTGAGTTTGCCGTCCAAGTCCGTTGAAAACCTATGTATGCGTTGGAGAGACCGATCGATCCTTCCAGCACTGCTGCGCTCGGTAATCGGAAAAGTTGAGTTGGTGAGGGCGAGTGAGTTTTCCCTCTCCCTTACTCCCTCTTTATCGCTATCTCTATTTCTATCTCTAGGTTCTCCGGAGGACAAGCGTGGTACTTAAACGCGAAAATATATATCGTTCCGGATATCCACTTTGCCAAATGGCTTTCTTTCGTTTCACGCCGTTGCGTGTGTGTTTGTTGATGTTGTTTTTTTACCCGCCATTGTAATACTAGTTGAAATGTTGTAAATTCGTGCGGCTCGTGTGTGAGGAACAGATGCTCTTTAGAATTACGCCTGCATGTGGGCAAGAGTCCTAGTACGTAATTTGCTGTCCCGAGGACTGTAATTTATATGCCGCTGGTCAGTTGATGCTTTTCTCGCGATGTTTATTGTATACGCGAAAAGACTGTTCTGTTCAAATTAAGTGTATCGCGAAACCACATTGTTTTTACAATTGTTTTTACGAAATAAACGGTGAATTGATGATAAAAAGAAAAGTACCATGAAATTAGTAGATTGCTGTTTAAATATTTATAATTCCCATTTAATTAAAACAAGTCGATTGTAAAATTTATACTTTATCTTGGAAAGTAGTAATTGTAAAAAAATCAAAGCGTGCAAGGTTTAATAATTTATTTCACCTTATGTCGTCGCGTATAAAGTTAAATCGTTCTATATAAATACAAAATATTTTTAACTTGGTAAATAAGTTTGCAAACTGTATAATAAAAATTACGCTAAAATGAAAATTTCACGTTAAAACGATAATGGAATAATCTTTCATTTTAACAAAGAATAATAATGTAAACCAGCTTATCGGGATAATTAATATCTAAAAAGTTTGTAGATCTACATTTGAGTAAAAGATACATTTTTTTGTATAAAATATATAAGAATGATTAATAGAATGAGTCTTCGGAAAACAGTTACATTTTTCATTAAAGGCATTGGTATTCAGTATGAGAACCATTATAAGATAATACATTGGGATAAAAGAATGAAACGAAACCTACGCACACGCGACGTTTTAACCCAAAACTTATTATACAGCTTAAATTAAAAAAGTAATATTACGAAAAATCCGAACGATCGGTATATCGGAGTTTTGACGATAATGCCATGTGAAATTTAGCAAGGAATATAAAAGAAGGAAAAACGTAAATAACGCGATCATGCTTGTCCAATAAATGCTGATACGTAAAAAATCTGATATTTCCATCGATTTTCTTTTTCCCGTGATACTTCAAATTTAAAAAGAATGTCCCTCTTGGTACTATAGTTTTCGAGATATCTCGACTTTTCGCTTCATGTTAGTTTTCGCAACTGTGAATCAGAAAAGGCGCACGCGGTAGGACCTATGCCATATGGAATAAGGGATTCGAATGCGGAAATCGGAAAACTTTGAGTATTTTTCTACCTACTCGGTTCGTTCGATCGGAAAAAAAATAATTGCACGTATTATTCGAATGTTCTATTATATAATGAAATGTTTTCTATTCATAACGCTTTGTATTTTCGAGTTCGGAATTTAATAAAAAAAAGAAATCGTATCTAAGAACTTATTTATTCAGATAGAATGGAGTGCCCCATTTAATATTCGGAATAAGTTCTGATAACGAAGATAAATAAATGAAAGAAATGATTTGATCGGAAATAAAATGTAGAAATTTTGGCCTTCCATAATTAGCTTATAAATTTTATTGTTGAATATGTATCATAGAATTTATTTGAAGGGAAGAATCGATTGATTCTCTATAATATACTATAATTTATATCAAAATATTCGACTTTCTTAGGTAGAGATTCGCAACGAGTACGTATAGGATAAAAACAGTGCTAGTAAAAATATGAATATTTAGTTATAATTTAATTATGAAATTTCAATAAAAGTTTTTAAATATAAAAAAAGGATATAATTTTGAAAAAAATCTTGGAAATATAGAGACTTTATTTGATTTAAAAAAATATTTTCCCTATGCTCTTTAATTTTGGTTTAGCTTATCATCTCTTAAAAAAATTTGAGCATTTTTATCTAAAAATTTACTTATTAAGAGATTTTTTCAAATTAATTATTCTCTTAATTAATGAGGGCATGTTTTAAAAAATTTAAAAAGTATTTTATATAATATTGAATAAAATATCCAAACAAATAATTTAATAAAAATAAATATAAATTTTCATTTTTGATTTATATAAAAATATTTACGATATTTATAGAAAAATAAAAAAATTATTTCATTATTTTATATATGATTATTTAATAAATGTATATTTAATTAATTTGAAAAATGAATTCTGGTATTTAAGAATGTATTCTCTTTAGCAAAATATGTAATTAAAATTTCAGTTATTCAAAGAATCTAGATTATATTTATAATTGAATATTTTGAAAAGCATTTATAATAGTATAAAAAAATACATAACATTGTTGTTGAATTAAATTTCTTATTATCTTTGATGAATCCTGAAAATTCACTAATTTCCATTTTTTTCATTCGAATCAAATTTAATTTAAAAAATTTAGATCAGAGATAATAATAACACCGAATATTAAAATGAAGTACTTTTCTATGCATTCACGCATTAGCAATATGAATTTAAATTAAATAATTTTTTAAATAAAAAAGAATCATACATATAATAATTTATTTTATAAAATTAACTAATTTATATTAATAATTATAACTCTTTTTTAATTTTAAATTCAAATTTTTTAAAATTTTAGTCATTACATTAATTTACATATAGATATTATTTTTTATAAAAATAAATATCTGATAACCAAAATTTTTTAGTCAATTTATCTAGTGCTTACATTATTTTACTGTCACGAGGTTCAAAGGCTTTAATTATCCTATATCTTAAGAAACTACGTGACAAAATCTCTGTTTAATACAACTTTCTAATTGAAGGTAATCGAAGCATCTAGGAACTCCTATTTTTATAGAAAATACCAATTTAAACGCTTTAAAATGCTTTTAGATCCAATAATTACTAATAATGTGTTCAAAAATATACCAAAAAATAAATAATAATAAAGTTGAATAATTTGCCATCCAATAAAATAGAGATGCAGCTTCAATTACGTTATCACACCGTTAATTAATTTTAGAAATGGAGTGAACTCGTTTTCTTTAATCAGCTTACGACAAAGTACAACGTTTAATCTCTTTTGACATAACAGATTTCTTTTTTGCATGTTTTTTATGAAAGGTTGACTATGAGTCAAAAAGAATCTTACAATAAAAAAAGTAGAAAAAAATAGAAAATGAAAATTTGATACGGGAAAGGATCAAAATTTTGAATAGAAACGAAATAAAAAGGGATGATAACGATATAGTCATAAAATAGTTCTAAGTATACATTTATACATATAAGCAAAAGTTATAACAAAAAATAATTTGAATGTTCTGTATTAGGTGATAAAATTCGAATAACATACTTCATAACAGATTTATTATACGCATAAATATGCAAATATTTATTGTGCATAATTCACACAGATTATAAAATCCGATGTTGTCACGTAGAAAGGTGCACTGTAAATTAATATGTTATTTAATACTTTGCTAAAATAAGTACACCAAATTCGATGTTAATTAAAGGTAGTGATCATTAGTGATACATTAAGAATTAATTAACTTTTACTAATCAAATACTATCAGTTTTACATAACTATAAAATATAATTTTTAACGATTAAAATTAAAATAATAATCTATACATTGTTTTTAACAATGTCGAATACGATAATAACAATTATATATTAAATAACTGAATTCATAAATATTATACACTCAATAACGTATACAGAATAATTAAAAAATATCCTTCTAATAAGATAAATTAATTATTAAATTATACATGATTTATTTCACTTATAAGTTTCAATATGGTTCATTATTTGTAATAATCAAATGTTTAAATGAAATTTATACACTGATTGATAAAAATATAAATATATATAATAATTTATTTTATTGAAACATTAAATTATTATTTCAATTTAATTATATAAGCAATTTTTAAAAAAAATTAATAAAGTAATTGATAACTTCATTATTACCTTCGAGTTTTTAAAAATTACATTAAATAAATAAAACTTTATTTTTAGATTTTAATAAAACAAGAAATTAAAAGTTACACAATGTTTCGAACGTAAAGTTCTACTATTATATCTTAACACGGATACACGTATATGTACATATACTTAATTAATGAATGAGAATTAATAAAATTAATTTGAATTAATTTGTTCTATGTTCGAAAAATTAGAAATGTTATCTATGTTTAAATACTTTTTATTATCCTTAAAATTAAAAACAGTAAATTCTTTTTAAATAAAAGTACGGAACGTTTTTATATATGAAAATAAGCAGATCTCAGTCTTAATTTTATTTAAAATACGTTTTATATAAAATGAAATATAAAACTAAAAAGAATTTATTTATTGTTCTAAAAAAAAATTAAATCTTTAAAAACGAATAGAAGAATATTACCGTAATACTTCGTAAGAAGTTAAAGCTGCAATTTAAATTCTAGTTAAATTATTTGAAAAATTCCTCGAGCACTAAAAAATTTAAAAAGATTCTTAATTTATCGTAAGTTTCGATTAATTCAATAAAATCGTTGTACCTCGCAAACCTATTTCAATCGTTTACATAATATAAGAAAAATGTAAGACACAACTTTATCTTCGCGCCGAAGATTTACCCTGAATCATAACAATGGAATAAGACCGGGAACGGAAATTCGTATTTTGAGTACATTCGTTCGTTACAACGTTAACCGTCCAATGCTTCTAAAACGTGCCCAGCACTTTAAATCGAGTCTAGCACTCGAAAAATCATTCCATCCTGTCAGCGACTAGTCGTTTTCGCGATAGATAGGACCTAGTGATGTAGTGCGTGTCCAGTCGTGGATGAGCTCGGCAACATACAGAAGAGACGCGATCACAGGATAGGAAACGGAAATCTCGGTGTGCGTACGTGTGTCATGCAACAACGATAAACTTACCTTGCTGGATGTAGCAGGACTGCCAGTAACGCTATCAACGGTAGTGCTCCAGGCCACATTGCGAAAGCCTGAAAGCAGATGTAATCACGTTTATATAATGAGAGCTTGCAAAGCTCCGGTGCACGCAGCTTATATGCATCCTGTCACTCCCCCAATCGCTCATCGCTCGGCGAACCCACTCCCGATCCCCGGCCCCACCTTTTCATCTCCCCTTTCCTCTCTCTCTACTATCCGGAGTAAGCCGATAGGGTCGAGAGGACGCGGAAAACGAACCGATGGACAAAGACACGGCGAGACGGAGATGGCGCGATACGGACCGAACGGAAGCCAACGGAATAGCCCTTGTGAGAATAAAAAAAACACTTGGGCGTTATCCGCGTAGCTCGAGAGATGCGTGTCTGGGTTTCGGATCGATTTTTGGCCAAAACAGTTATGAATTTTATGGAATGGATTCATTATTCCTTTATTTTCGTTACTCGTAATTGTAATTGTTTTGCTCGGTATATACTTGTACAGGATGGTTGGAAACTGTCGCATGCGGTTAAATGAATTTCTGAATTCGTGAACCGTTTAGTCAATTGTATTACTTGTAAATATACTCGGCTGAGTCCGTAGCTCAAGATTTCGATAATTCAAACAACGGATATTAATTATAACCAATGATAAAATTACTGCGAATACTTTGTAATTATTTCCTCTTTGTTATAAAACGTTCTTCGCGATGTATTTATCAACCGCCTCGTACGTAAAATATTATTAAAAGAAAATTATAATGGAACGCGTAAATGCATTAACACAGAAATTATAATTATTAAAATGAAAATTAATAAACGTATTTTTTAGCTTTCGATCACGTTGAACGATATTTGCTTATTTTTATACGTTGCGTATAGAAATATATCTCGTTTAAACTCAATTTTCTTCCTTGCTATCGATGCAGTCTAATTCCACAGATACATTTTAAAATCTCTGAATAAGTTTGATAAATTTAAAATTAGATAAAAAATATTTTAAAGGAATTATTGAAATTTTTTTTATACCTAATTATTTTTACGAAACAATAGAATTAAAGTAATTTTAGTCTGTAATGTATAAATTGCGTTAATTTACGTTAAAAATTTTTGTAAAAAATACCAAATGAATTTTGTAAAAATTTTTAATTAGAGCAGTATAGATTTATTTCAAAGGAAAATATTTGATCTATAAAATACTGGTACACTATTTGCAATATTGATGGATTGTTAGCCGCCCTTTACTATAGGTCATATTACTTTTAATTACACATAATTTTTATTACATTATCGTACAGACGTAATAGAGAATAAAGTTTTATCGATTACAAATAAAATTCAAGAATTGTTAATCGATCGTTTTTCATAGAATCGAAGAATTTACGATACGACCAATACCTTGGCAATCGCACAAGCCAATACACTGAAATTGACGGAAACCTACTCTCGGTATAGCTTTTTCTTATTTCGGTAGGCATTCGATGCGATTTCTCTCGGAGGAGATAAAAACCTCGGGATTTCCCAAAGCTGTCCTCTTGGGCGATGCTTTATATCTTAGGAACGTGAACAATTAGTCATCCGAAGTGTTGGAGGTAAGACGTTGTGGATCGCTACTAATCTCAATGTTCCATAGGACTCAGCCTTGGATTCTCCGTTCTTCTGCCTTCACGTCGACGATCCGTGCCACAATCTCGGCCCGAACATTTCGAGCGTATGTTCTGTGCCGACGACTTACAACTCTACGTTGAAGTTTCTAATGAACTTCTGGGTGAGAAAGTTAACGTTATAACTAGTACCGCGTCGGAGTGAGTTCGCGTCATAGCCCTTAAGCGTAGTATGGATAAGGCCGATGTTTTACTTCTTGGTCTAATGAAATTTAAAAATTACGTAATGCCAGAGTGACGTCGTGTAAAAGTACTTCTTGGCGTCGTGTCGTAACTTTTGATATTATACTTGACTAAATGTGCCTGGAAGCCGCATAGTGATATGGTTATCGATTAATTCAACCAACTTTTGTACTCTCTATAAATTTATGTAATAATAGTAATTTCCAGTTAAATTAATTGTTTCACATTAATAAAGTTGTTAAGATATTACGAATAGGCCGTTTGCCTATTATAACTTTTGTACCTTGTTCAAACGCGGAAAAATCAATCATTTTGTTAAAAACGCGTTAGATAAAAAGTATCTTTATATATCTTCATTATTTCAAATTCAACGTTTGCATGCAATTTTCAACAAAGTTTTTCGCTTCTATCAATAAACTCCTCGAAGATGAATCGATCCATTACCCGTTTCTCTTTTCAAGGTACGAAATGATTTTATCAAATAGTTTAGATTGTTCGATTGTTGATGGCCTGTCCAAAAATTACTACAATTTCTTTACGATATTATTATGTACGATATAAATCCACAATGAAAATAAAAGTACCTTCGAATATCCGAGCAAATTTAAGGAAAGGTACATAAAGAAGTAAAAAATATTTCATTCTTATATACAGAAGCGGCTCGATACACGCGTGGAAATGCCATAATAAAATGTATCGAGCTTTCGACTTTGCTCGTAAGTTCACAGCAAACGACACTAAACTGTTATACAACTTTTTAACCCTCATCTTTCCTTTATATCTGTATACACACTCAACCGGATTTTCTAACTTGTCTTCCTGTGCGAGAGGGAGAAAAAGAACGAAAACATGCACAATAATAGAGTGAAATCAGGTTCGACTCTCGTGCTGAGTTTCTGTTTTTTCTTCCTTCCATCCGGAGGGGGTCAACCTTCTTGATTTAACGGTGTTTGACCGAGATAGATTTCTGGCAGAGGCAGTAGGCTGCTGGTCTCCGTCCACCTAAGCCTCCGCTTCCTCCTCTGGCCCTCGATCAATCGAGAGTCCAGGCAATTGCTTCCCCTCCATCGATCCTCCTCGTCCTCTTCATTCGTATATCTGTCTATCCCACTATCTAGCCATCTACCTACGCCTGTCTCGCTCCATCGTTGGATTTTCCGAGACGAGGGTATCGAGATTCATTATTGGCGCTCGTGCGGTGGAACACGAACTTCTTCCCTCTCTCTCTCTCTCTCTCTCTCTCTCTCTCTCTCTCTCACTTTTCCTCGCTTCTTTCGTCGGCTGATGTGATCACCTGTAAATTGAAACTGGAAATCTCGCTACCTATAGATGCACACGTATACAGAGGCGTACGTGTGTAGGTGTAGGGCAGGGAGTCGGTGGCAGACGAGAGCTCGAAGCTGCTGCTGGCGCGAAGAACAAGGCCATATTGCCTTATTCTTATTGAAAAACTTGGAGAGCAAGCCAAGTTTAGACAAGCCGCATAGTACTGGTCGTTGCCGAGAGAGCTTACTTTCTCTTTCCTCCTTTGCGGGTGTTTCTGTTTTCTCTTTCTTCTTTCTTTCTTTCTTTCTTTCTCGTTCCCTTCTCTTACTTTTTGTTCTAGCTGTTTTTATTTCGTTCGATGCGATCAGTGATTGGCTCGCGCGCACGCGGCCGAGAGATCGTGTTGCTTTGGTCGCTAGAAATTTTTTTACGGACGAGTTGAGTTGAATTTAATTTCGGTTCCTCTCTCGCGTTTTTCCCCTTGTACTTCTGTATACTTTTTTCATTTTTTTATCATTCGCTTGCTCGTTCGTTCGCTCTTTTTTCGCCGATCATTATACGATTTTCGTTTGTTTCGCACTCGCTCTCGTTTCCAACGCTTTTTTTTTACCGTTTTTTCAATGGAATATACATATAGAGGCTCGTTACTTGATTTATACGATGCTACGTGCTTTTCCGAATATGTATTCAGAGATAAAATTACAATTCCGCGACGAACCAGATACGATACTTGGTCGTTTCAACCGGAGCGGCAGTGAAATAGTAAAATACTTATCTGAATATCCAAGTATACACTTGGCTAAGATCATCGAACGAAATTTCGTTACGCGAAACTATAAATATTTCTTTATTGAAACAACATTTTTTAATTTAATAATTTTAATAATTAATATTTATCTAAGCTTCTGAATACGATTTCAATTTCAAATATATTATATTATTGAACTTACCGAATCGGTTATAAAATTACCACCGGTAATTCCCATTAAAATATAATTAGCATTTTAAGTAGCAGTACTGTAAATTCTTGAGTGAAAAAATAACGAGTTATCGATTTCTCAATAAAAAATGTTTTAATATTTTATGATTATTTAACTTCTGCTCGTTTCGTAATATTGTATAAATATAACTAAGCGGTATGAGTTTAATCAGCAAATTTTTAAATTAAATCAATATGTAATATAGATTATTTAAAATTAAATAGTTTCATACATTATATTCTACAATTTTAATATTAGAATATCGGTACGTTCAAACAATGTTTTTATAAATAAAACTTATACTTAAAATGATAATTCATCATTGAAATTCTACTATAAAACAACAACAATAATAAAATTAATTAAAAGAATTATTAAAATTAAATTAAAATATTGATATTATTGTTTATAATTTTTCATTTCTACCATTATTATTATTTTTGCTTTTATTATTTCGATTCAAATACATTTGTACAGAATTGTATTCATATTTTATTATTGAACACGATGTTGCGTTCCAAAGCGCTAAGTAAGAAAAAAATTTGCGAGAGAAATATTGGGCTGTAACAAAGCAGAATAGAAAAAGATTTAAAAGCGTAATTAAACATACCCGAATCGTATCGATCTCCAAATTATCGAGTTGCTCGCGCTCCGATGCGGGCCTAGGAAAGACAATGAGTGAAATCGAAAAAGTCCGGCGTTTTAGTCGCGGAAAGTAATAAACTCATTGTCACGGCGCGATGACCCTTGAGAGGGTAATACGGCTGGGATCGGATCGCGAGGCGAATCTGACGTACACATGTCACCAGATTTGTTTGCGAGAGTCGTCTAACGGTAATAAAATGGACTGGAATTATCAAGCGATCGGGAAAAGTCAAATTTACAGTTAGAAAACAATATTAGGAAAGTCCAGACGGCACGTAGAAAAGAAGGCTTAAATAGACGAGTAAGGAGGAAGCGACAAGATTCTCAGTCCATTCTTTGCCGAAGCGGACGATATTTTGACGCACGATTGGGAACTATGTGAATGCGTGTAAAGAAATCGAGACGCGATTTGAAACAGCTCATGTATGCGTTTGAGCTACTAAAGAAATTGTGAGACAAATAAATTGTTTAAAAGAAAAAAAAGAATGAGCATTTTTATCGCCAACATATATTTTATTTTTAATAAATATTAAAAAGTATTTAATATAAAATGTAAATGCATTAAAAAAAATACATTATTAAAATATACAATTAAAAAATATTTTCGTGTATATATATAACATCGAAAATTTTTTAAAGCGTAACTATTTTTATAGGTTATTGAATTGGATGTAAATTTTATTTGATTAGCTGAAAAATTTATCGAGTTATAAATTTCTTAGTTATAAATCTACTGAGTTATAAAATTCAAATATACAGACACGTATAAAAAATTTGATGAAAATATTTCAAATTATTTAATTACTATCACTAAAATTTAAAATTTAAAAAATTATAGTTTATCGATTCATAAAATATAATTTTTTAGTATTAAAATTAAATAAGAGATTTTAATTTCTTTTTAAATTATTTTATAGTAATATAGAATATATTTTTAAAAATTATGTATTTTATTATTTTCACATGTTAGGTATATCATAAATTAAAAGCTGTTAAAAAAATAGAAAATCAGGTTTATATATAAAATATGTAAAAAAGAATTTTATAATATCTGAAATTTAATACGTTTTATAAAAAAAATTTTAATTTTAAATCTTTTTCTCGTATAATTAATAGAATAAGCAAAAAAGTTTTTTTATTAAGAACTGACATATTCTTTTAAAATTATAGCATATTTATAGTACAGCGAAGATATTTTGAAAATATTTTTTGTCACGTTAGGTTTCGTTCAGAATTACTTGAGTTACGAGATATTAAAGTCACTCCTTTTCAAGATTAATGATATATAAAATACGATTGAACAATCTACACGCGGTGTAGATTAGCTTTGATACATAAGAGGCTGAATTTACTACCTCGTATCTCAAGAGATTCTACATGAAACTAAAGTTAATAATTGTGTTTCGAGAAAACCTTGGCGTCAACTATAAAGTTTAAATAAAAAATGTAAGCACCGTGAATGAAGATTCCATCGATAAATAATGAAACGACACGCATCTAAAAGTCTTATCAGAGCCATTATCGAATTTTAATTTAGCGATATTGGAAATATTAAAATTAATCAGAAATGATATTCGATGTCACAAGTTTGAAAAATTAATTGTACGCGGTGTTAAAAGAGAAAGAAAGAAAGATTGAGATACAGAGAGAGAGAGAGAGAGAGAGAGAAGGAGAAATGGAACTGGTTCACGAATCGCTTGAATTCTGTCGATTCGGTCGCGTCGCGCTTAATTCGCGCGTTAGACGCCCTTCATTTTCAGTAACATCATCGCAAAATTCACCGTAATAAAACTAGTATCGATAATCGTCATCTGGCACTGAAAAGTTTTTCAATTTTTGCGCAGTACGTAATCTCGCGCGCACGTCATCTAGACGTGGAACGGGAACTCGGGCGGCCCTTTATAGTTAAGCCGATTCATCCTTTAGCTCATACGTGCATCAAACTCGAGAAGCCCGTTACTACACGTTTGTAATTCTCGAACAAAAATCGAAAGTTCGGGCCCAAGATACTTTTCTGTTCGTCGGGGTAGTCGGGGTATGCGTTAGCGTCCAAGTTGGCAAGGTAGTCGTCATCTCGTTGACTGCTTCGACTAAGGACCGATTTGATGTCAAGAGAGAGAAAGAGAGAGAGGAAGATACGAAATAGATAGATCGAACACAAAGTCGATCTATTCTCGGCTAATTCGATTATTGCCGTCAGCTCGTCGAATTACGACTCACGCGGCTAAGCGAACCCTGTGCCGATCAAATGCCTGTCCGTGCGCTGTCAGCTTAGTTCTATCTATCTATTTCTCCAGTCCCTTTCTCTCTCTCTCTCTCTCTCTCTCTCTATTTAACTATCTATTATCTATCTATCTATCTATCTATCTATCTATCTATCTATCTATCTTTATATCTATCTATCCATTCGTCCCATCCTGTCTGTTCGAAAAAGAGGCAGGTGGTGAAAAAAATTAAAAAAAACTCTCCGTCCTTCTGTCTCTTTATCTTCGTTGCTCGCTCTTAGTAACCCTTAGCCTCCGTTTTTCTTCTTCCATCTCTATTTTTTTCCTGGTATAAGAGAACCGCTTACCCACTCTCGTGCAATTTTCAATTTCATCCATCAAATCGTAACTATTACACGCGGATTCACAAATCATCAACCCACATTTCGTCTTTTCAAATGCACAATAGTAAATCTTCTTCTTCTTTTTTTCTTTTTTTTTTATCAAGGTAAAAAAATTTCAGAAAATGGACGTATTATAACTAGCTTTGCGAGTTATACTTACACGGTTGAGTTATACAAATATTAATCGTTATTCCTCTATTTTGACATGCGGTATGAATAGCGATTATTTATCGATCATTTATTATTTGAATCAATCACTTTCAAACTTGTACATATATCTTCTAACTCAATTATCTTGACAATCATAGATTATTCAACTCTTCCGGTTAAATTAATGAGGAGCGTTTTGTAAAAATGAATATTTTATAAAAATTTACCTTCGATTAATTATATATCATCTAGCTTGTAATATAAAATTATACCAACAGGTCAATAGTTTTCATAAATAGTTATCAAAATAAAAATCAACTTGTTAACTGGACCAGTAGTACATCACAAGTATAATGGATATTTCGTGTATTAGGTTACATTTATATTTCATTTTCGTACGTCAATACTTTCCCACTTTATTTATAAAAGAAGTTTTACACCACTTTAAAAATAATTTTCTTTTTATTATAGATATTTTATCCGGTAATTATTACGTACAAATTTTTGCTACGAGTTAAAAAATACTTACTATAGAATTAAATACAAATATTTACATTAATTTACACTTTGAGGAAAGCATACAAAGTGATGTCATGAAATTCGATCAATGAATCAAGGTTTTTAAATTTTCAAACGTTACTCTTTAAACAACATTGAATATTTTCTCGTACAGTCATTTAATCAAGTTGATATAATAATAACCAACATCTTTTATATTTCGAATAACTCAACCATAGTTAAGGCTAATTCAATTATGCGAAGTCAATATAGCTTCTGAGTATACCGCCTGATAATCAACATAATTTGTCACACATGTACGCCAAGTTTCTAGTACCGAAGATCGGCAAACGATTTATTTGTACGATTGCTGTCACATAGTAACGTACGAGCACGTACACACGTATGCTTACCAGTATGTTTGCAGACATCGTATATACATTAGTGACACGGGCAACGTAATTACACGAAGTACAGAATAACCGTAGGTATCGCTATGCGATTGATTGTTTTACCTGAGCTCGGACAGCTTTAAGAATTTTTCGTTGTACCAAAGCAATGGACAAAAGTCATTTCCTATTTCTTTATTACGGGTTCCTTCTTTGTCAAGATTATTTCCTCAAGTTCCAAACATTTTTTTCGAGCAAACAAGTAATCTGATTTCTTCGATCCCTTCGCCGCGAGCATACGCGGTAAACATTTTTGCACGCATCGATTTCTTCCCTTATGTACACTTCTTATTCTCCGTTTATCGTTCCTTTTTATTTCACCCATTATTGTCTCTCTTTTTTTCACCCCTAGCTAACTCTCTCTCTCTCTCTCTCTCTCTCATTGTAGGTTTTTTTCTCTTTGTCATCTTTGTATACAACGAGGACATTTCCCAACGATAGCGACAAATATAAAAAGATAGATGTGAAAATCCTTCGACCATCCTGAAAAATAACACTCGGTCCGTTTAACGTCTCTTTCAATTCGTGTTCGCTGGGCACACAGACCGAGACAAGCATCGTTTTTCAATCGTTCGCCCCTTGTTCAGAGCATCACGAAGTAAATACGCAGACACATACATTTGTATGAAAGTTTATAAATTCAGACACGCGAAGTTAACTTTCTGAAATTCCATACTCTCTTCATGTATTATAAAGCATTTTGATGAAATATAAATGCATGTAAATATGTGCTCACTTGTGTGTGATTGTATAAACGTATGCAAGAAGGAATTTAACATCAACCGCAAGTTCGAATTACTTTGTATCTTTCAATACAATTGTATGCATATTAAGCATATTCTAAGTTCAACTGAATAAATGTAATAGTTAATATAGTTGGTATTTACTGAATGTATGTATGAAATTCCGAAAATTACGTACTAATTCAATTTCTATCAAACTACGAGCATTTAATAGTTATGAGAGATAATAGGTTTACAAAAATCTTAAAATGTTTTATTTTATTATATAAATATACGTATAAAATCGCTATAAAACATTTTAATATCGTGCGTTTAAAATAAAAAAATTTAAACTCGGAACAAATAACAAAGTCATCGGGTATTTTCTACCTTCGAATGTCAATAAGAGTGTGTCAATTTATTAATACTCGTGTTTGAGCAAATGCACGTGTTTGTCTGAACGTGAAACCAACTCTACGCTTGGAATTCTCGGGTTCTCTCTCTCCCTCTGCATATTTGCACGTATGTGGGAGAATATCGTCGATCTTAATGCGCCATTTCCTATCGACACATCCTCGAATTTTCGTGCATATAACAAGAAAAGTACGGGACGTAGTAATTCGCAAAACCCTTTTACGTACTGTATATAGCGATTTATACATTTACGTAAGCCAAGAAAGGGATGTAGGGAGTTATGAGCTGAGTATATTGAAGGACATCATAACCCTGCTTCTTTCTTTCTCTTTCTCCTGTGTTCGAGTATAAATAATATGCAAGTGTGCACTTTCGAAATATATATTCGGAAGGCGTTCGAAAGATGAGAAACGCTACCCTAAGCGAAATTCGTTCGATACAACACTCGGGTTATAGAAAATTTTCTCATTTTGGCTTTCAGCTTTTTTTGACAGCGTCCAAGATTTAAATGAAAAGTTTGTTTAAAAAGCTAACCTTTCTTACCAGAAGTAAAAAAAATTTACATCTTTGTTAGTTTTTGCGAGGTCGATCAACCTTTTAAAATCTTCGAGTAGCCAAGAATGTTTGAAAGCATCCTTATCTAACATTTAATAACTTTTAATGTCATAACCATAATATTAAAAAACTAAAGAAAGAAATGCGAGTAAACTGAACAAATTTTCACTGCTAATTTGATTTGAAAGTCAATATTTTTATGTAAATATTTTCAAGATTTTATACTTCAAGAATATTATTTAAATGAAAATTCTTTTACCGTATGTATAGTAAGAAATCAATTTTATGGATGAAAATTAATACATAATATAAACGAATGTCTGTATATAGTAAAAATTACATTAAAATTTTAAATTGTAGAAGGACAAAGTGTTATTTTACTTGCTTTTATGAAAAAATTGATTTCTGACTCGGTAAGAGTTCCAAGATAAAATACATGAAAAAAAATTTAATATTTTTTTGTTTCAGATAAAATTTTGTCTGGTATAA
The DNA here is from genome assembly GCA_018907195.1 of Dolichoris vasculosae. Classification (NCBI taxonomy): domain Eukaryota; kingdom Metazoa; phylum Arthropoda; class Insecta; order Hymenoptera; family Agaonidae; genus Dolichoris; species Dolichoris vasculosae. The sequence continues at coordinate 2,704,367 of JACCHY010000001.1, forward strand.
AATAGTAGTCGTTTAATGTCAGTATTTTTTTTAAATTTATAGAAAACATTATTTTTTTAAATATAAAATGACTCGAAATATATTAGTCTATATTCTTTCGTCATTATGAAAAGTATTATATATTAGTTCATAAATGTATAAAATGTTGTTATTAATATTGCGAAACAAACTATACGTTATAAACATTGATACTATTTATAGGTGTATAAAAAAAGATTTTTATGATTCTAAAAACAGTGTTATTAAATGCGAATTAAGTATTAAAATATTTTTTTAAATCTATAAATGAAGTTTTAAAAAAGTATATAAATGTAAATTTTATCTTGTTACAGAAAATTTAAGAATCGAAATAAATATTTTAAATCCATTCTCTTATTTTCCATATAATCCACTTTTAAAATTGTTTTCGATAAAGGAAGAAAACCCAACAGGGCATAGGTTTTATTGACCTCTAAAAGTTCTTTCTTTCTTATTATCATATTCAAATAAAATGTAAGATAAGAAAAACATGAATATTAAACATAAATTTACTATAGCTTTTTGTATATCGAGAGTAGAATAAGTTGATAAAAATGAACTTAAAATTGATGAATTATAATAATAGAATATAAACAAATAAATATTTTGTATAATTAAAAATTTTATGTCCAACTACTTTTCAAATTTTTTTTAAAATTAAAAATTTTTTATAAATAATAATTTTTTATAAAAAGATAATTTATAATAATATAATTAATTTTAATCATATTATTCATTTGTTTAAACATAAAAATATTTGAAAGTAAATAATAATTTTTAGTTTTATTCTAGTTGTGTTTTATAATTATTTAATTAAAAATATATTTTAGTTTATATCATTTTTAATAAATATTTCAATCTAGTTAAAATAAATTATTGAAATAACAATATAAAATAAATATAAATGATTCAACAATTTTATACAATCATAATGATAATAATATGAATTATTATTCAGATATTTTGTATTTTATTATAATTATTGATGTTGTTTTTATTTCCATTACTGTTATTGTTATTATTGTTACTATTATTATTATAAGTGAAACAAATTTGAAATCTAAAGTTCAATAGAATGGCGAATAGTTTTATTTATAAAAGTTGATGTGTAATAAATCAAAATCTAAAACACGTAGTTTTACATATACGATTTTCAAAAACTCATTAGATATCCTCTTTTAATTTGCAATACAAATTAAAAAAAATATGGATTTAATATCCCGTCTAAATTCAAATAATTTTTGTTTTATAAGGACATAAAATTAAAGTATACTTGTATAAACATCAATTCTTCTAGTAATAAAAATTTATGATTGCACTTTACAGCAAGTTTAAATTCTTTATTTATGTGAAAAAATAATGTTTTTTAAAGATAAAATTATATCAATTATTTTACCGTACAGTAAACTTAAATTGAAAAAAGATATGTATTTTTTACAAAAATAATATTCTATTAACATGACATATTCATGAAATTTCTTTAATATATATATTTTTCATTAATCGATGTAAATATTGCTACTTCTAGATTTTCCTATAAATTTTAATCACGGCACTTAAATTATGAAATAACTCAGTAACAAATTGAGCATCACAATAGAGTAAAGAATTTCTCGAGTAAATATCAATTTTAAATTGTAATGCTGATCTATTTCTTGCCGCTATATTAAATATAGAAATCTATCAATATCCTGAACTTCAAATAGAAATTCTGTTATAGTGTATAATTGTAAATTATGATTTTAATTTATTTAAGATTTTTATCTTAATTGTATTAAATATTTTATCTGTTTTATATCTAATTTAGTTATTAGTTTTATAGAAGGTATAGATATCGAATAAATATTATATAAAACAGTTATTAAGTTATAGATAGAACGAGTTTGCTGTTATCAAAATTAATAATTTAAACGTTTTATATTTTATTTTATGTATTTATCCGATTATTATTAATTTATAATAAAAATTTATCATCTTAAAAAATAATAAGAATTGAAAATAATTTATAATATAAAAAACGTAAAAAATTTTATTTTAAATATGCTGTGATTTAAAATATAATATTATACAGTAATATAACACCTAAAGTAAAATGATCCGGAAAAAATATATATATAAATGACGCAGTATTAGTCATTTTTTTCTTATTAAAAAGTAGAGAAAATTTTAAAATTTATATTTTAATAATACTAAGTTGTATTCATTTAACAAAAATATATTTTATCATTTGATTGTTTAATTATAAGGTAAAAAATAATAAATGTTATGCATACATATCACTAATTTTGGACGAATACTTTAATTTACTTATAGCATATTTTTTCATAGAATTACATGCATAAATTTGTTAATTAGCTAACGTAGATGATTTAAAATAAACAATTAAATATTTTCAAATCTGTATATTTAAGATTAAATATACAGATAATCTGATATAAAATTTATTGACAGCGTTCATTTAATTTAATATTATTAGTAAAATAATTTATCGATTGATTTAATACTCTACAAATATAAACAATCATAAATTATAATTCATATTCAATTAAAATTCATATATTTATTTAATTTATAATTTTATTATATTATTTTAGATAATTAAAAAAAAAATTTATATTTATTATTTTAAATAAATGTTTTAAGTAAGAATTAATTATTCTTTAAAATTAACTAGAAAAAAAAGAAGTATTTATTTATTAAAAAGGTAGGATTAAAATAGTCGAATCAAATGTCACTAAATAATTTTGAAATTCTTTTTTTATATTACAAAGCTGTAAAGAAACTTAATTAGAATAACTCGACCATATTAACAATGGTTTTGTTACAATATTAAAATATAAAGCAACGCTAAGAAAAAATTTTACTGTAAAAACCAGACGCTAAAGTACAGAATGATTTGCAAAGGATTAAAATATAAAATGAACGCGAATTAGTAAAAATAATAATTAGTTGTTTGAAAAAGAGCACAAAAAATTGGCGTAAATAACGAAGATCATTATAAGTTTACAATAATAATTGTCACCGAGAATACTAAGATAAATATATATAAAAAGAAATGGTCGGAATTGAAGCGAAGTAACAAAAAATAAAAAGAAAGATCCAAATTAAAATAATACGGATATTCAGGTTGAGTCAGAGCCGGAACTTAGGCTTCCAAGACGGCTACCAAGTAATAAGGGTAGAAAAATCAAGTGCAAAAAAGTTCTGTCTCATCCAACGCTTTCCCTCGAGCTTCGGTGTACGTAGTCTGCATTTTTAAGTCGCGCGTGCCGCCACTTGAAGGTATCCTAAATCTTGGCCTCCTTCGTAATTCACATCCAATTTCTTCTTTGGCAATCGCTCGCCCGTCGAACCTCCTCCGAGTTGACTCTCCCCTGAGAAAATCCAAAGAAAAGAAACTCGTCCACGACCTCTGGACCTCTTCTTTACGTAGCCGCGGCTCTACGGGGCGACATATAGATATATGACATCCGCAAGCAATATGTTATGCTCGGTGTCTACAATTGCAACACTCTTTGCTGTTATGCCCGAGGGTATCGGTGCACAAAAACATTTAGTACCACTCGTACTTTTTCTTGCGTTTTTTTCCCGAGTTAAAAATATTGTTCGCGCAGGACATTGAGCTTTAGATGGAAGTTTACGCGATGGTATTTAAATGCATATAAATTATAGTCTATATTTCTTCTTTTTTTGACAGAAATGAGATCTGTTTTATCGCATACTTCATTATTGTTTTATATAGAACACTAGAAGTATTCTTGAGAGAAATTTTATATTTTTAGCTCGTGAGCATTTTACGGTATTTATTTTATGTAATTCAATCGATTGTCTAATAAGCATTCTTATGACTTATTATTTTGGAACAAGAGAAGCAAGAGGTTGAAAATTCTAGTTTGATTAAAAAAAAATATTTTTATTTGTGAAAATATCTGATATTGTTTTCCTAATTAGAGAAATTTAAGAATTTTCTTTAAAAATCAGTTTTAATTGTAAATTAATCGTGAAAAATGTTATATAACTTAACATAAATTGACGGAACAATTTGTTCGAGTCGATCGTTAGTAAAAAAGGAATGTAATTAAGATATTTTATTTAAAATTGTTGACGTAATAAGGTTCGATATCATTTTCTTCGATAATAGTTTTATTATTTTATGCTTATATGAATATTAATTACCATCTTTTTTTACTTGCCCATAATTTTAAAAAACTTATAAAGTAAATTATATTATACTCTAAATTAGGAAAAAATAACGAATGTCTATAAAATATATAAAAATTTAACAAGTTCGTATACCTTGTAGTATATCTAATCAACTCCCAGTTCTTAAGATAAGAAATAAAAGTAGCATAAAATTTTATAAGATCGTAAGATGATACGTTATTATTTACCTGTTAGAATTTTAGTTTATATTAATAAAGAATATAATTCTTGAGAGATTTTTGACGTAGGCAATGTATTTGTTGTATAGTAAATGTATAACGGCACTTGTTTTAAGCTAATTTTATTCTTACCAAACTTACTTTATAATAAAGTTCCATTTAATTGCATACAGTAGAATTCTCTCTGCAAAACTTAATGTGTTAAGAGACTTTGCATAATCTTAAAAAGTATAATTTTATAACCTAATTTAAATGAAGTGGGTAATAATTTATATATTATACTTTAAGAAGATCATAAGAAAAAGATAACTAAACGTGTAAGATATGCTAAATGTTTCAAATCTATCAAATTTTTCATTAAATATGTATATTTAAAAAAGTTAGATCTAATAAAATTATAAAGTTTAAATAAAATATGAGCTATTCTTTTAAGTGCTATCAAGATGCTTTCAAATAGTAAATAATATGTTAATTTTTATTTAGAATTTTTGAGTTATAAGTTATTACGTAAGTTTCCTACAATCTACAACAAATAACATAAATGTCTAACTAAAAATTTATTCTTCAGTAACTTTAAATGAAAATCTTCAAAATAAATATAGCAGTAAAAATATTTAATCAACTTATTTCATCATTTTGTCTTAAAATTTTAATTATTATTTCATCGTTATTTAAAAAAAAGTAAATTTTTATAAGACATTTTGCCTACTCCGAAATATTTTACTGAATTTATTAATATCATATAATTTTATTTCATTTACAAAATTTTGTTAAATATATATTCCAGATACGAGTATTCATACTTGAAGGTTTAGTAAAATTTTTAATTATTGATTATATTTTTATACAAATAAATTTTAATTATTTTTAAAATATGTTAAGATTAAATAACTTTGGAATCCTACTTGGATTTATAAAACTTTATTCATAGTTATATATCCATTATTAAACAAACCATGCAACAACGTAATAAATATAATTATACTTTTGAAGCCAATTGAAACTTTATATATAATTGATTTATTGAATTATTTCCACTTAAAATTTTTAAATATTATACTGGTAATATAATAAATGAATAGAAATTTCATTTACAGTTATTGTTTATTATATCATAATAATATTAAAATATTATTTTTATGGAAAATATAATATTCTTGCAATTAAGTTTAATTTGTACCAACTAATAATATGTTTCAAAATATAATCAGTTCCAAATAAACATTTTTATTGTTAACCGAATCAATTATTCTTTTATATAATAATAATCGGTATTTTATAGCCTTATGTTCTAAATTATCTACAAATATATGATTATTTCAATTTAAAAAAACGTTTAAATATACTTATATTCATATATAGATTACTTATTATATATGTTTGTTAAATTTGCAAATAAAAAAAATGAAATGTATTTGAAATCAATTAAGAATAATATTTATATTTATATTCAATCCAAAAAATTTTCTGCTATTTGAGTCAGATATAGAATATAATATGAAGATAAAGCTAACATAAAAAATAAATATTTTCAGAAATAAGTTTAGATAAATAAATTTTTAATTTTACCATGATTATAATATATAATATTTATCATTTTTAATAACAAAATAATAATTATTCTTTGTAGTAAGAATTACAATTTTAAGTATATTTATAATTAATTTTAGTTTTCTTCAAAAGTTTTTGTAATGTAAGTAATTACATATTTCTAGTAATTTGATTATATTGATATAATTAATAAAAAATCTAATACATGTTAAACATACTTTTATTTAGTAAAGCAGGGTTATTACATTTTTCTATCGAATCGCATTTCTGCTTTATCATGCAGAAAAATATTTGATTTGAGATCTCGATGGAATAAATAAGCTAATTTTGAATTTTTCAAAAAATTTGACCCAAACGAAAGTTAATATTTTAACGAAAGCTCAAAATTTTTATTATATTCGATAAAAACGTGACAAGAATTTTATCATTACTAAAAATCGTTGGACTATAACTAATAAGATTTGAACTTTTATTTTCAGTCTTTTCAAGATTTCTAAAATAACTTTTAAGACAGTATTTGGAAATTATCCTGAAAATAAGTATTCGTATAAATAATATTTTAATTTCTTTAATATTCAAATAAACATAATTATAATATGTATTTAATAATATTTAAATAAAAAATATCTTACATTTTTATGCATCGTTAAATAATATATCTACAAGATATTTCCTATACATCGAACATCTTTCAAAATCTATCATCAATCGGAAACACCACAATTTAACAGTAATGTACATACTGAAAGCGGTTTTGTAAAATTTCCTAGAGCACCCACCAATTCATACATATATACATGTAATACAAGCCCGAAGAGCTTTCCCGACTTCCGTTGCTGTAGCTGCACGTCCGCGCCCCTGTATAACGCGTCAACTTCTCAAAGAGTGAGAGAGTGAGAGAGTGAGAGAGTGAGAGAAAGAGAGAAGAAGGAACGATGAGAAAGAGAAGATGGAAGAATTTTGCATTTGTTTTTCCGTTCTCGTACTTTGCACACGATCAACACAACCATTCTACATCTCTGCTCGTAAATACGTGTATTTTAAATGTTAAAGCCAACCTCGGTTATCCTGTTTCGCTGATTTTCTTATTACCGCTGAGTTTATACGAGAGGTATTAAAAAAAACAAAAAAAGTAAAAGAAAACAGAAAGGATCTTTCGTGCACGATCTCAATTCCACGAGTCGTTGAAACTTGCACAAAAGCCACTTAAGATCGAACGAGATATTCCGTATCCTCTACTCTACGATACGGATTATTTATCTCGCGATCGCGCGAATCAACGTTAACCGGACGAATCGTAATCAAGCCGAGTGCAATGAACCTAGCGCTGAACGCATTTTAAAGATACATCGAGGGAGAAAAATAAGTCAGTGTTATAATGAAAGTACGCGTGGGACGAAAGCGTTGGTTCGACCGTCGCCACGCGAACATCTCATCTCGCGGCGAAAAATCTGTGCCGCATATGTCTTCCCTCATCCCCGGAACGTTTCGATCTTGGTATCGTGCCGGACGAAGATTCGCGGCCAGCAAAGTTCGACGAGCGGAGATAAAGAATCATCCGTCGGAAACGAAGCGGACTCGGAGGGAGAAAAAAAGAAGAGAAACGCGAGTGGTAAGATCCGAGTTTGGTCGGACGTGTGTTTTTCGCTCCTCCACGCCGAGCCAACAACGCGTTCACGGCACGTTGCCACGTAACCGACAGATGTAAATGGCCACTGGTCTCCGCGAATCCGGAAAATAAGATTCGATCGATCCGGCCCCGTCCGATTTTTAATCTCCGCGGAGGATCCGAGGATCTTCCGAGGTACTGCGGCAAACTCCAACCCACCGACCCACCCGGGACCCACCCGGGAGGAACCACCGCCTTCGCGCTGTTCGCCGGGTTACCTTACGGATCCCTCCACCCCGGCACTCACCTGGCGCTCGGAACCTACGTCCGCAGCTCGCGCCCGGCCTCCCAGCGAGCCCCGGGTTCTCTCCTCCCGGCGCCGTCGTCCCGGTCCTGCCCCGGCTGGGGCTGGCCCCTAGCAGCGCTCGTCGGCCTCCACCTCGTCGCGCATCGGCGGCGAATCGCGGCGCGCGCCAGAGGCTGCCTGAATCCGCCTGGCGAGCGCGTCCTGCCACGGGAGCGCCGTCTCCTGGACTGAGAGCGCGCCCGCCTCTCGTCGTGGTCGTAGTCGTCGTCTTCGGTGTCGGCGGCGTTGGCATCGACGACGGGAGTCGGTACCTGCTCGAGCGCTGCTGGTGGCGCGCGCTGCGCTATTGATCCCTCGGCCCCAGACGCAGCAGCGCTAGCACCGAGCCGCGACGCTTGGCGTTGCCGCGCCGCGTCGCTTTAGCAACGTGACGTCATTCGCAGCATCACGGGAGTCTCGCCGCGCCCAACCTGGAGACGCGCCGACACGACCCTCCCTCCCTCCCTCCCTCCCTCCCTTCCATCCTCCCTCCTTTCCTCCTTTCCTCCTTTCCTCTTTTCCTCCTACCCTCGCTCTCTCGCTCTCTCGCTCGGTCTTACTTTATTTCTCGCTGTATTTACTTTGTTACCGTGCGAAGACGGTAAATGCGGTAAAAATTTAGCGAGGGGTGATCGCCCGGGTTGCTAATCGGCGAATTTTCGAACGCGTGGACCGAGGGATGGGCGAAAGCTGCTGGGGTTTTCTCGTTGCGCGAGATAAGATTCGGAGGGCGCGCGACGAGTTGGAACGGGGTTGAGAGAGACACGGGAAGGAAGCACTTGACTCGAGCGAACGAATGCGTGTAATAAAAGATACGGCGGTCGCCAAGCGCCATAGGCACTTCTTTTCTCGTTTCTTTTTTTCCTTCTCCCTGTTTCCGTTTTATGCGGACCTGAGAGGGTTACGCCGGTGTGTTGTAACGCCCAGAGATCGCAGTGATTTAAACGCACGCTTTTGCGGATTTGGCTAATTTATGCTCGCTTGTACCTTTTGGACCGTTACTCGCACGCTTTACAAGATTTATATGACGTTTTGTTCCCGGCTTGTGACGAGTTTCCATGTGTGTCGCTGATTTTGATGAAATTGTTATTGATTTATTTTCCTCTGGATGTAATACTTTAAGCCGCTAAGGAAACTTTGGGGTTCGCTTATAGTAAACTGTGATGTGGAATATCGCGTCGAACTTACGTACATACCTGAGCGGTTTATCCGAGAATTGGAGGCGAAATTTTATCGAAACCCATGGCTGCTAATTATGAAAATCTGTTTAAACCTTCGAATCAAATTTGTATTCGAATGTAACGAGTATGAACAAAAAAGCGTATTCTTTGATATAAATTACACTTTAAAATATATTGTTTCGATATCTCTAATATCTTTTTACGAGCTTAAGACCGACCAGTAAGTTATTTCGAAGAAATAAAGTAATATTTAATACTATTTGGTACATAAAAGTACGCGATAAATTATATGCCTGGAATTTAAGAGTATTTAGAACAATAGAGTTAAATTTACTAAGATGATATATTTGAAATTAGAAATGTGAAAAAAACTAGCTTAATGTGTGAAACTCAACCTTGATAAATATTTAATTTCATTGTTATTTTAGTTTTTATTATTTTATTTATTAATATGTATATAATTTAGCTATTCCATTGGTTACACTTCGCAACCGATTAAAATTACGCGATAAATATAATTTTAAAATTAACGTTTGAAAAAGAAAAAAAACTAATTGCCGATTAAAGTTACTTAGAAAAGAAGTTTGTGAAATATTAAGTATTTTTATGACACTGCATACTTCATTTTAATAGGATAATGAATAATAAAATTTGCTGTTTCTGATTAATAAATGTACCCATTATCAAATAATTCGAATGATATTTTAATTATAAATAGAGTCATTTATCATTCGTTTATAAACTACTTTTTATTAATAAAACCTAATTCGATATTTTAATTAAGAATTACTATTAAATTTTCTTTAATATTGAACTTTTATAACACGAAAATGAATAATTTCATATCTTAATTAAAATACCATATTACATATTTATAAGCAAAAAATAGATCCGGAAATTTCGATAAAAAAATATAATCGATTTAATTAATAACCGATGTTAAATTTACGAGTCTAATATTATTTATTGGAATTTGATAATATAAAATAGTGATAAATAATTCATATTGTAATAGTACAATAAGTTATACATTGAGACAAATAACTGAATAATGACGTCAAATGAATTGTAGAGATAGTACTGAGACCAACTTAGTCGGCCTACATACTCATTATTATTATAAAAATATGATATGATTCCTTTGCCAACGTGTAACAAATTATGAGTAAGCGGTGAAAAATAATTTACTAATGCCATAAACGGATGAGGTAGAGACTACCGTAACGCCGATAAAATTAGCATATTCCCATAATTCCAGAGACTGCTACATAAATGTGTCACTCACTTTAAATCTGACATAAAATTAGTTATGGCGTAATAATAATAAATAATAATTGTAACGTTTACTTTGATAAGTTATATAAAAAGAAAATTAAAATGTAATATGAGATTTGTACAAAGATACATCTAAGTTAAATATGTTAAACACATAATTTATTTAAACAAGATTTGCTCGTTAGTCAGATAATCAACTTTTAAATTATATCTGATTCGCTTTAAATCTCAAAAAATCAATTATCCTATGTAAAATTTCTAGTATGAAATATTTTAATTGTTCGGGTCATAATTTAGAAAACTTAAGAATAACAGGCTTTAACATCTAATATATTTTATTAACTGCTACTAAATTATACGCTGTTATGGTTATTGAATTATAGATTTGACCGTAATTTTTTACTTGGACACGCTGATAAGATCAGTGTGAAAATGAATGTGTTCTAGACTTTGTTATTGTACAGTGATAAAATACTTGTACTACAATTAAAATAAGTTACTTAACACCACAAGCAATAAATAATTTTACCAGTTTTAAGGTTTCAGTATACGATATTGATTTTCGTCGCTACAAAAGTCTCGTATAGTTTTATAATTAACTAAGTTGTTTCAATAAAATTAGAATATTATTGGGCTTTAAAAATTTTTTAAATACTATCTACAATAAACTTTCGTACAGATAATATTGATTGGTCAAGTGAATGCACTTTGGTGATTCAGTTCGTGACTGAAAGTCGTAAATCACGCTAATACCGTACAATTACAAAATGTTCAACTGGTGTTTCTTATCATTCTGTTGGAACGGAAAAAGGCTGTTAAGATCAGCGACGTTTGATATATCGAAATAAAATTGTTTATGACCACATGAGAGTTATGCGCACACATTTATTAAATATGATTACCGAGATATAACACCATAATAATTATAATTTTGATTATATCATAATAAAATATTTATAGCTTTTCGGTATTTTCTGTATCTTAGTACTGTTGTTTTCATATATTCTAATGTAAAACACGAATTTTATGCTGACATTACTTCAATCATTTTTATCGTGTCATAACAATATTTTATAGTGAAAAGAATTACGTTGGATTAAAGAAATTTGTAGATTTTAAGAGGATTTTATAAGATTCAAGTGTTAAACCATGTCAATGATAAAAATCTTATTATCTAATTCAGGAAAAATTTAATTCTTGTTAAATATAAATTTATAATTACTAAAAAAATTAATGATTAGAAATAATAAGTAAAATTCTTTTATTATACAATAGAGAATACAATATACAATTTGTAAAATGAAAAATTCTAGTATACATTTTTTCGAGTAGCGCGAAATAAACATTTTTGTCCGTTTCAATTTTGTTTTCGTCTCTTGCAATATATTTCATGTAATTTATAGTTATTGCATCTTCGCTCACTACATATGATGTTATAGTGTAAAAAAAAAAATATTTGAACAAGTCAAATAAATGCTAAAACAACATACTTAAACTATTTATGTTAACAATTGAATTTAATAAAACATGCAAACTACATTTATGATATTGTGGAACTTTAAAAAAATGTAGTCACTTTTTAATTAATAAGACTTGTATAAATAATTTAAATTATGGAAATATGTGTAGATAGTAGATAATTGTATTATTTTAAATTTTTTTTTATGCTTGCAATTAAAAATTTTCTATAGATCATAATTCTATTAACACGCAGTTGCCTAGTTAAGAAAAAAAATCAATAAAAAATTTAATATCCACACTATAAAAAGTTGTACATTCAAAAGTAAAACTTATTTTAAAGTTAATATAACTACTTTTAAATGGCATGTACCTTGTATATCACAATTTTTTTTTGTGTGTAAAGCAGCAATTAAAGTTCATATTTTCAAATGATATTACTCATATTTAATTAGTCATTATTTTTGAAAGAATACATAAAGAGTATCAAATACATTTTTTTAATTTTATGATTTATTACCATTATTTTTAAACTCATGCAGATTTTTATTAACTTTATATTTTTCAATAAAACTAAAATTATATAATATCATAAATAAAAAAAAATTGAACTTTGTTAAGGATAGTTCGAAAAAATGTTACTAGATATAATTCAAAATTAATATTTATTCCAAAATTAAATTCTATTAATTTATAAAACTTTTTTTGGGCTCAATCAAATTAGAAAATAAATAAAGAAGTAAAACATTAAAGTTGAAAAGAAAATGTTTCAAACGGAGAAATAAAATTGCTAATCTAAGTATTGTACAGTACATAAAAACATCATAAGAAATTTAAAAACTCTTTATTTTTCTTTAGACATTCGTTTTTTATAAAGATTTTAAATTTTTCATGTACGAGATTTAGACGCGTGCGCTCACATATGTTTCAATAATTACAATCGGAAGTTTATATGTCCATATATAAAAGTATATCCATATACACATACATAAAAGTTTTGACTTTATGAAATAAAATACTTTAATATGAAATAATAGTTATGGGTAAAAAACAATTCTTTTGTACTTACTATTTTCAATTATTTGTATCAATTTAATATCAAACTAAGGTATATACATACATACGAGATTTGTACTTTTTAAAATTACAGAATTTAAAAATATATTATTGAATATTCCAAATATTTCCTATAACTAAATTACTTTTTTCTTTTAACTTTGCATTAGAATTTGTAGATGGTTACTTATAAAAAGATGATTCCAATAAATATATTTTACGTTATAAGAAAGTTGTAATAGATTAATTCAAAAAAGTTTCGTAGTGCAGTCTACTCGCATTAAAATTGAAAACTTTCTTTCAATGTAAAATATACCAATGAAACATTACTTTCATGTTAATAAACTTTTTTTATGATTTTCTTTTCAGTACACTCAATCATTGGAATTCATGGACGTTCAGAAAGTCGAGAATATAAGATATTTCAAACTCTTTTTTTAAGATTTATCTTTCAATCGAGGAAAACAGTAATATAAAAATACATCGATTCATAATTATGAGTTACGCAATCCGTTGGCTTATACTACTATTTTCCTCGTAAGCTTCGACCAGCCACCATAAAGTTAAATAAAGTAAGCTTCTAATTATCTCGTTATATATTAGCACAAAAGAATATTAAAAATAATTTCTTGTATACATGAATTTTCAAAATAGCTTATGGACATTCCAAGCGATCCTCGATAAATCAACGAAAGCAAAAAAAAGGAATTTCTGAAATTTTTTCGATACTTCATGGACTAAGCTAGAAAGAAAGTAAATCGATACTGATATTTCACATTGCTATCGTTTTGCGGTGTGTTGATTTCGGTAAAGTACGATGGTAAGAATTTCGTTGTTTTTTTGGTCAGCCCCTATAGTAAAGCGCGCAAAGATCACAACGACGTTAAGTTTATGCTGCTGCATCACAGAAATTCCGAAGATCACGAAGGTGTTCCGTTCGAAGTTACTTTTATCTTACACGTGTACAAGGACAAACGCAAAGACGTCGAGAGGAAAAGTAGTGTAAATATGAGAAGTTGGGAATGGCGACGTTATTTTTCGAGTTTTCGCTTAAGTAAAATTTCGAAATTCTAGGCGTCAAAGGATTTTTCTGTATCTTAAAGTACATCCGGATGCACTTTAGTAGAAAGCGCTCTCAAGCTGAAGCTTGAATATTAAAATGTTTTCAATTTAGAAGGACTGCGATATATTATTTCGCGATTAACTCGTGATTTTCAACATTTTGAAGAAAATGCGTTACCTTTATATTTGTTTTTGATGTATTTACATAATTTACTTCACGCGACATTTAAAATCAGGATAATTTTCAATTGAAGCATAGGTAATTATTATTAATGTAAATATACATATTTCAAAGTAATTTGTACATATTCAATGTCTAACTCAATAAATAAATAAATAAATAAGTTTAAAATGAAACGCGAGTTTAGTTTCCTCTAATTTTCACCATCTAGTAAAACCGAATTTAAAATTATCTTAAAAAAGGTAGTTTTTGATAGGTTGGTACACTCGGCAGACATTCAATTTATTCTATAGAGTAGACGAAGAAGCGAACAACAAGGGCTTATCGAGGAGTCGCTACAATTACTTCTTATTAAAGTACGATCCCGATAATACAGGGCCTAGAAAAGCTTTTGAAAATGGAGGGTCTCGGTGAAAAAAGCCGGTGCCTACGAGCACGAAAATACAAATCCCCGCTTGGCATCGACCTTCCCTACATCGGCTGAAATTCCTTCGTGCCCTGCGGGGAAATCGCGAGTTTGCGGCTGTCGAACCGTGAAGGAAAAACAAAAAAGCGCTGCGAGCCTTGATTGAGGAGTGCCTTAATGTCTTCTTTTGTCACCCCGTCGCACACGTGTCAATTGTACACACGTACATAAGGCGAGGCGCGCATCTCCCGTCGTGATTTTCCTCCTTTCCTCCAGGGTTCTTCCGCCCTTTATCGCGCTCGCTCATTTTTTGTCCGTTATCGCCTCTCCGAATGCGAGAAAAATAATACCCACCTAAGCAGATTTATACATATCACGCACCCCGCTTTTTTTATTCCCTACCCCGTCGATAATCATCCAAAGTTATATCAACGTAAAAATCGCGCTGAATTTTTTTTCCTCGGAATCGAGTAAGTCCGATAAATTCACGGGCTCCGCGCGTCGAGCGAGAAGTTGACGCGTAAGCCGGGAAATCGCTTTCGCGCCTCGTCGAAGCGCGTGCATGCGATACACGCTCGTATATATTGTATAACAATTTTTCCTCCCCTCGTGTACACGCCGTGACATAATAATGATTGCGCGCCACGGAGCCTGGGAGAATTTATGGATCGGCTTCGACGAGTCGTTGCCGCTCCGACGCCGTCGGCCGCGTAACGCGCGAGGAAAGCCTGCCCTTGATGTTATTATTTATCGCGCGAAAAGCAAAAGAGCGAGCTTTTAACGTGACGCGTACACTCGGGTTAATTCGGACTTCGGCCAGTCTTTGCTCTCGAGGCTCTCGCGCACTTGTAAAACGCCCATTGCGGACGATGGAAGGGTGTGGTCGTAAGCTGGCCCCTGGGACAAGCTGTAAAACCACCCCGTCACCCCCACTCATTAATTTGTTTATTCAAAGCGTAAATTTAAAGCCCCGCCAAGAGTTGGAATTATAGTGTTGCGAGTCTTGGAATAATTCGGATTATGCTTTTATGCTACGCCAATGTTTAAGTACGTTTTTGAAATTTATATGCGTTCTTATTGCATGGGAAGTCGCGACAGTTAGACTGAATTTTCTCTTTTAAGGAAGATATCAAAATTTAATTTCGAAAAATACAATTTTTCATTCGCTATTGCAATTACGTGATCAATTATAGTTTGTTAGGAATTAAAAATAAATATACATATATTTATAAGTAGAAACAATTTTTCAGGTAATTTCATTAGTTTCTCTTTTAAACTTTTACTTTGGACGAATAAGTCGTCCGAATCAATAGACTTACCACTCTTTCAATATACACAACTCGTTTTCTAAAAGCATCAAAAATATTAACTACATAATTGATACATTCTAGAATAAAGAAACTCAATTTACTTAGAAATTAAAATACGTATAATTTTATACACTATTCGAATTAACTTTATTTATAAATATTAATGATTAAATACAGAAAGGCAATTACAAATTTTTCTTATTTTACGTACAACATCTATAAACTCTTGATCGAATGGCATAATATTTTTATTATTTGCATAAATTTGTAACTTTTACAATTTTATTAAAAGCATTGGTATTATATAAAAAAAATGATATTTTAAAAATAGTCCTCGATAATTCTTGCAATTATTGAATTATGTATAAAATTTTAAGAATTGACTATTTTTAGAATATTAAAATTTATCATAATTGGAAATTAACCTAATTAACCAGGTAAAATTCTTTAAAATATTTTCCATTAGAATTTAAACCGCACTTTTTCCACGGTAACGAAATTCATCTATCCACTCTCTAACTTAATAAATACATTTTTCGGGATATCCGTTGACCAGGAAAATGGAGAAAGCTGCTAATTTTTGTTACAGGCGCGAAGCTAAAAAATAGCCGGAAATTTCATCATTGAGTATGAATAATTTTTATGTAAAAATAAATACGCGTGTATTGGCTTTCCATATTTTACGTAAATATAAGGTTGTATATCGAAACCTTTTCTGTAAAATTTAAATCGAAATGTATCCTGATATAATAAAAAGGTTTCATTGAATTCGGATAAATAGAATAATATAATTTTTAAAATTTTTTATACTCTTAAATACGTCTAATTAGTTTTAACTTCATAATTTAGTTATCTTTTTTGTGAAATATAACTTTAATAGTTTTTTTTCAAATATCGTTAATAATATTATTATAATTGCAAATAAAGTCTTTGTACTTTATAGTACATTGCACAAAATTATATTTGCAACAAAATAATATTCGGAAATATTTCTCAAAGATATTGATATCCGTATTACGTTAACTTTAAAACCCAGGATAAATAATTTTATATTATATATAGTAACAAATAAAGAAAAACTTTAGGTTTGAAAATTATTGTCAATTAAAAGACATCTGTTTCTCGTAGATTTCAAATGATGTTATATATGCTTCTTTTTCTCGCAATAAAGAATTTCTAAGGCTTTGAAAAGCTTTTGGTGTAGTTTGTAAATAACTTTCTCGACAAAATAAACAACGTGAATCTATTCCTATGCGCGCATTCAACTCGCAAAATAGCATACTCGCGTTACAGAGAGAAAGAGAGAAGAAGAAGAGACATGGAAAGGAAGAGAGAATAAACTTTATTCTCGACAAAGAAGTCCGGCAAATAAATTGGTCCATTAATAAAATTTTTCGACGCTTCAAAATATTTCAATCGAACGGAAATAAAGAAATAAATGGATAAATAGATGCGTAAATAATATTAACGTATATTATAAATTTATGCAAAGCATTTCATGTTTACGTAGAAGTCATTCGATAATTAAAATAAACGTATTTGGGTACATCATGATGAAAAGCAAATATCAAAATAATCATAGATTGTTGAATTATACGCTATGGTTGAATATTTGCTAGTCAGGTAAAAATCAAAGATTTTTTGAACTATTTTTCTCAATCTTTAAAACAAATTTTATATCTATTTTATATTTTTGATATTTTAATCTAAAAAGAGTTATACGAAAATAAATTCTTTTAAATAGTTATTATCGAAGAAAAACGAGAATTTGTGTTGCCAAGAGAAATCCTCAAAATAACAGTGGCAATTCCACTATTCTCCGTATTTGTAAAATTTATGTGAGAAGATTGAACTACTTATATATTTACATGAACAAACTTTATTCTTGTTATTTATAGTGATTCTGATGAAAATAGTGAAAAGTAAATAAGATTAAATGAAGTATTTTCGCAAATAGAACTAATACTGATATTAAAAATAACAGATGTTTACAAATAATTAATCTTTTTGAAAATGTAATTCTTAGGAGACATTATTTAATTAATTTGAAATTATTATATCATTGGAAAAGATTTCATTAATTATAATATTAAGTTATAATTTTCAAAATTTTGATTACTATTCGCTTTCCAATAAAGTTGAAACCCGTAAAATCTATACATATATTGTTAACATTTAGTTTGTAAGAAATCTCGATTTTTGATATTATTTTAAATAATAAAATTAATCTAAAGTACTTTGCCAATATGGTGGCTTAAAATGAAGAGTAAAATACACGTTTTTTTAATCCTATTTTATTAAGTGAACTCGTCGTTTAATTTAATGGAACATCTAGATTGGGTAACATGCACACTTGTTTTCAAAAATAACACGGTATTTTATTTAAATTTTAATATTATAATATGAAAATTACATAGAAACTATAAATAGTAAATTTGCTCTTTAATAAATAAATAATTTTTCTCGTTAAATTGTATTTAACCGTTTCCTATTTTCTTTAGTTATCTAGAAAAATGTGATTATAGAAATTAAGGATAAATTTTATTATAAAAAAGACTAGATATTTTAATAAATAAAGCTACTTTCTTCGAGAAATCTTTTAGTCCAATTCTGTTTCTCCATTTACTGATTACATATAATTTACACAACTGTCTTAGCTAGAATTTCGATTTTAAAAAAAGTAAGATATTGTACGGATTAAGAATATTTGACACTCAACTTAAACAACAGCTCAACGTTTAGATTTTCATGAATATTACATAATCATAAATGCAAGTTCAACTAAAATAGAACTTCGTAAAGGAGATTCCAAATAAAATTTAACAAATATATCGCCGAATGCAAAATATATTTATTCGCGGGGTATTATAATACAAGGATTAAGGATTTTGTTTTGCTGCTCGTGCTATTAAAAATCGGAATAAGAAAACGCAGCGAATAGTGTCACTATACAAGAAAATCCATCCTTAAAAGTAGAATTACATATCCTATAAAGTATATTACGTATACCTCTATTGGCTTCAAGAGAATCGACGATGTACCGCGTATATGTAATATATCCATAAAACGAAGAGACCGGAGAGCTCGACGGATGGATAGACGAAAGGAAAGAGAGAGAAGGAGACCAAGAGAAATAATTCGCCTCGAATGGAAGAGAATTAAGAGAGAATCTCCAGCAGTGCGGGGCTCTATCTCCGACAAAGTTGAGCCTTAGCTCGCGCTGGAAAAGCTCGCGAGATAAAGTTACTCGGCTGTGCATCGAAGCCGGAAAGAGGCCGAGCGAATAGTCGAGGCCCGCAAGCTATCAGTTCCCCTTCGTGGAGTCTCGTCTGAACCACGACATCTAGACGACGAGTGCCGGGAGACTTTCGAGGGAGGTGCGAGACTTCGGGCCTTTTTTCGGGCTCGTGCGAATACCGATGGCCTTGGCTTGCCTTTTTTATTTTTTTTATTCCCACCAGTGATGAGCGAGGGAGTGAATATATTTCGGCGAATTCTAGCTTTCTTTTTTATACACCCTATTATTGCATGTCTTTCCTTCCTTCTCTCTGTGTCTGTCTGGACATATATTTCTGTTTTTCTCGATACAACGTCGCAAAATTTGGTTCGTTAATCATGATAATCGAGTGATAGACCGAAAATGGATTTCGTTATAATTCTTATTCGCGTTTAGCTTTTATATATCCTTGAACGCATAAACTTAAGTTATTAGGCACATAAATTTTTAATATCAGTATCGTATTAAAACCATCGTTTATAAATGAGATTCTACGATATTAAATAAAAATATTGCACGAAACCGAATTTAGATATATATTAAGTAAATAAGCGTATATTAAAATTTATTATGGTTTGGTATACTTTAATTAGTTAATAGAATAATTTCCTAACATTTCATATTTTTTATGTCTATAAAAAAATCAATTTGGTGGAAAATATATATGCTTTATATTTGTTTTTATAAAAAACTGTGGAAATTTAGTATTTTACTTGAATTGTATTTATTTTTATTTTCTTCTTAAAAATATATAATAATACGTATTATTTTATAAAGAGTGATCAAAATTTAATATAAGATTAAATTCAAATTTATCTCATTCAAATAAAATTATTATTTTTCGAAAATATCTCACGTACATTTTTATTAATAAAAATATTACCATTTATTTATAAGGTTACGATCATTTTTCAAAATTTAATATTAAATAATACAAACGTGCAGTTCGAGTTCAATACTTTTAAGAAATTTTTAGAAAACGAGCTTTTTCTGTACTATTATTAACAATTTGTCAGTTTTAATAATAAATATGATAGATATCTTTACTCTTCACTTACTTTAAATAATGTTATGTCCAAAACTTGTAAGTAAGGCTACAAAGAAATATCTTTTGAATTTAAGGAAATTCAATTTTTACTTTCTTCTCTCTTAAATCACGTTTTTTAAAATCTAATGTTCACCAGACTGATTTTCTCAACTACTGTTCTTTTCACGTTTTTTCGTCGTTTTTTTAAATCTCAAAAATATTTCTTTAAAAATTACAAATATTATAAAATATTTTGAAATAAAGTTAAACTTAATAATTTAATAATTAATAATTTTAAATTCATATCTACGTATATTTGAATATTATTATTACAGTAAAATTTATTAATAAGATTAAATTCGCTATATTATTTACTTTTTTATTGATGCTCTCAACTACCTCTTTTAGAAAGTATTTTTATTAAACA
The DNA here is from genome assembly GCA_018907195.1 of Dolichoris vasculosae. Classification (NCBI taxonomy): domain Eukaryota; kingdom Metazoa; phylum Arthropoda; class Insecta; order Hymenoptera; family Agaonidae; genus Dolichoris; species Dolichoris vasculosae. The sequence goes on from JACCHY010000001.1 coordinate 2,724,933, forward strand.
CTGTACATGTGAGTTCCATTGATAATAATGTTAAAATACAGGTATTTTATACATATAAAAATTGATTTAAATATTCATTTTTTAATTAGAGTAGAAATTTTATACACTGATCATATAATTACAAAATTTATATTTATAGCAATATTGAATTTATAATACGATGTGAGATATTTTTTCTTTTCCTAAATTTTGTTATTTTTATTGTAGATAAGAATAATAAAAAGGAAAAAACCATAAAATATATTTTTAGTACAGTTTCTTATTTTTATTAAAATATACATTTTTAAGACCTTATAATTTTTTATAAAATCTGAGCACATTGTAAGTGACTGCATAAAAAATATTTTAAAATGATTTGAAAATATTCAAAGAAAAAATATTATTTTAGAAAAAAATTTTATGCACCAACCAACAAAGAAATATTTTTTTTGTAATTTTTTTATATTATTTATAGCAAGTATTTAAAAATATTTTTTCATTATTGAAAAAATAAAAGTATCCGTATATTAGAATAAAACAAAATTTTATAATATAAATATTTTACTTTAAAAAATATGAAAAATTTTTTAATATATTCAGTTATAATAAACAAGTTCTTAAACTTACTTATAAATTGTTTTTGAAAATAAATTTATTTGTTTATTATGATACTTTAAAATTTTTAAACTATTTTATTTCTATTTTAAATACAATTAAAGATACTATGAATTTTAATAAGCTTATAAAAATTAAGCTCATAACTTTAAAATACATATTCAACAATTTAGACCATTTCGAGTCTTTATAAATAAATTGAAATGATAATTTGTATTTATTTTATATTTCTATTAAAGCATATTTATTTTAAAAGTACTAAAATAATGAAATTGTGAAATTACTTAACATTAAACTTCATATAAAATAATGACATATGAAAAAATAAGTTGATATTATATCAACCATAGTAATGAACAAAACGATAATTAAATTTTATTTAATTAAATGAATGGTAAAAATGTACATTATGTTAACTATAATGAAGTAGAACAGTTTTACTTAATTTTAGCGATACTTTAATTAAAATTTTGAATTTCATTAATTATTTATGTTTTATGTTTACTTAGAATACATTACATATTATAAAGACTTTTAAAATAAATCATTTTAATGCCATGTTATTACTTTGCACTTACTCGTAAAAACAAAACCAGTTTCGTGTTTACTTTCATTTTTACGGCCTAGTTTAACATCAAACCCTCATCAAAACTATATATATACATGTTTTATTATAGCTCTCACTTTGATATTAAGCTTGGCAGAAATAATCTTTTCAAAAAGTGACTTTGTTTTATTTTAAAGAAAAAAATACCCACACTAACTAATAAACGAACGAAAAATTTATGGAATAATAGTTTCGCAATGGCATTCCTTCACAATTTTTTTGTAAACGGTGCACTGGGTATAAAATATTCTCTCCCTACGGCCACTAGTCGCAATATTGAAAAGGGTAAAAAAGTCGTTCAATACTCATTAACAGGACCGGCGGGCACAATTAATAGAAAAAGGGGGCGTGACCCGGTCACACTCGTTATATACAGCTGCTTATATACACATACGTTATATAAAACAAACAATACGTACAAGAAAAACGTAGTAATAGAGAAAAATCGCAAGGCTAGTATGTGCAAAAGTTATCTTTAAGATACACAGAAGCTTGTGTATATTTACAAATATTTATGTAAGGGAATACGCTTACAAAAATATTTTGAATTAAAACGTTCTATTAATAGTCATATTATTTAATTTTCATAAAAAAAAACTAAAAAAAGTACGATTAAATACGTACTGCTGATGTAAATGAACTTGTTTTAAACGTGAAGTAATTGAAATTCAACAATTTGAAGAGATTAAAAAATAATAAAGCTCACGTAATTGACAAATTAAAAGTAAAGTTAATCAAATAAGTGTTAATATTTAATATTCAAGAAGTTATTATTAATAAATTATTAATAAATTAGTAATTAATAATAAATTTCAATCTACTTTTCTTTTTTAATATTAATAAGGCTGTTTTAATTGTACAGACTTTTATATCATTCAGTTCTTTCATTAACAAGATTCATCATTCGTGGACAATGTATTATTAAAATTATCAATGTAGATTTTGACATAAAATCGATATTAAAAAATTAATGATTCTGCAAAATAATAGGATAATTTTTATTTTAAAAAGCATAAAATTTAATTATTAAAGTATTTTGAATTTAAATTAACGTTAAAGTAACATAATAAAAAAATTTATTACTAAATATCCGGTAGTTTAGTTTAAAACGAATAAAACTGATGTATAATTGCGTTTGGAATCTACAACCGATTATAATAAGAAAACACATTATTCGCTCTCTTATTGAATTTTTAGTAATATGTAGTTATATACAAAATAAAAAAAACAAGATTCAAACATGAATATATTTAAATTATTAATAATTCAATATTTAATTAAATCTTTTCATTGGTAATATTATAATTGAATTAAGTAAATTAAGTTAGACAAAACATGTATTTAAAAAAAATTTAAATAATGGATATATAATTTTCGATCGTAAAATCAAAAAAGGAAACATCTTAAAATAAGTTAAAATGAGAATAGGAAGATTTTATCAAATTTAACTAAAATGAAAGTAATATACTTGAAAAGATATAGCATTGTGAATTAATAATATATATATATATATATAGTAAATAAATAAATTAAAATATATTGCAAATTATATAATTTATAATTCAATTTATTTAGAATCTATATATAATAAAAGTTTCGTAAAAAATTATTCTGTCTCGCTATCAAGTTAATTTTACAGCTTTTTTAATAATTAAATATAATTCTGAAAAATATTTAAGAAAACTCTTAGCATGTAAATCTCTAAATATTTAGAAAAAATATGCACGTGTAGGTATATAAAGTAGTAATAAATGAAGAGAAAAAAGTATTACGGACTCTTGTAAATCTCGTCATTAACTTTTTAAACCAATAAAGTGGGTGTTTAACTCATAGCTACGATCTAGAACGACAAGTACATACGTGAGTACGTGCACATATGAATATACTACGGTAAAAATATACATTATTTAATTTTATTTACCATAAACTTGAGTTTTCGTTGTTGGACATTAATTTATTTTTACATTTTTTTATTCAGGATGGTACATATAATTATTAATTAAAAAGTAATTTTATCGTTTGATTTTAGCTTTGGTAAAAATATTCAATTTTATTTTATTTTAGAATAAATAAATAATTTTTATACAATTTTTATTCTATTTAAAAATAGTTAAATGTTAAATAATTTAATCATATATAAATTCGATATTTTAAATTTTAAATAAAATATTTAGGATAATTAAGTAAAAAAATATATGGATACATTTAATCAACTAAAATTATCGTTGAAACTAATTATTATAAGTTTTTAAAGTTGATTATAAATAATTTTTTGATAAATACGTGTACAGTCAAATACAAATATTAATATCTTGGATTCGGTGCTTGTTTAGATCCGTTATCTCCGAATTTTTTTTTATATTCTTCTTTTCTTTTAAACTCTTCTTGTAATTCTCTTTGTTTTCGTTTTCTTTCTAATCTCATTTCTTCGTCTGATATTGCTATTAACACATGAGCAATATCAAATTTATTTTATGTTTTTAATGTAAAATAATGAAATCGATTTTTTTAAATACCTGCTAATACGGTTGTTTTAGATACTTCAGTTTTAGAATCTTTTTTCACAGAATTAACTGTATTTGACTTATCTTTATTATTTAAATTCTTAACATCTATTAAAATTTTATAAATAAATTAAGTATGAATTTATATCTGTATTTTATTATAAATATTATTTTTAAATACCTGTAGATACACTAGATTTACAAATATCAGCTTCAAGTTCCTCATTAATATTAATATTATTTACATCGCTATCTTTTGAGACAACAATACCTTAAAAATAATTATTAATATTTAGTTTATAATTAGAATATTCATTAAATTTTTAATATTTGTTTTATACTTATGCACGTGGCTGGTTTAGATGTATCTATATTTGCTTTTTTTGAATTACTAACGGCATCTGATTTTTTATTTGTATTAAGTATTTGATCTAAATCAACCATATCTATCACTGCATCAGTCTGAGAGATTGGAATAATTTCTACAGGAGGTTCTACAATTTCAAAATGAAAAAGATCGATCACGGTATCAATTTTATAATTTTTATATAAATCCCTTACCAATATTTGTCACGGTTAAAGTATTTGGTTTATTTTGAACAAATATATTTTGTACATTTTCAGATGATACAGGACTATTTGGTCGACTGGATAGTCTATTGATTTTATTCGTAACGTCATTTCCAAAGCAAATCATTGCCTTTTTAAAGGCATCCTTAAACGAAATCTATAATAAATCATCAAATATTATTTAATAAAATATTATACTCAGCGATGCTCAGAGTTTTTATTGTATTTTTACCGTTCTGACTTTTTGAATAGCTGACCCTTTTGAAGAACCTTCCATATTACTATACCCCATACCTTCATGGAAAGTTCCATCTTTCAACTGAATTCTTACAATAGATGCGCAACCTGCCTGATATTTACCTGTAGTATAATCTATAAAATCTAGATAAAAATAAAAAAATGTATAAAATATAAACAATGTTTAAAATATCTTTACTCAATTTATTGTGTATCAATTATATTTTTTACCAAGAGTTTGATTCGTGATAGAATGACTCCAATTATCCTGACCAAATACTTGATTAGCTATTGAAATTAATTGAGCGTTCGTTAAGGTATTATTATCGATATTTTCCTTATTAGATACTTTTGATAACTCAATTTTTGAACTAGGCTAAAATAAAAATATTTTACGTAAATCGTGAAAATTTATTTCGAATCGGCGGGTGAAAATTTCTTTACAAAATACAAATGCAATTTCCGAATTTACAAATACTTACAAATTTTATACAACTCATGATAAACCGTCTAGTTTGTAAACATAAACGAATATGCAAACATAACCTCAATAAATAAACGCTGACGTATAAAACATTTCAAGTCTTATCGAAAACTTACACCGCAGCCTCGGTAAGTATAGTTACATACCATTAATAAGTCACTCATCTTTAATCTCTATTCTGTAAAAGCCATAGACATAAAGCTTGTTTGCTATATACTATAGCATCTGCATTCTGGGCCATCGTTGCATACGTCATAGCCCGCGAATACATCAACGGCGGTTAAACGGTAACATAGATGGCACCGTATTCTGGAGGCTGAGTGACGTAGACGTTTTTATCTCTGACGCAGTTGGCCGTTCGCATCGTCATAAGCGCGAGATCGAGGCAATCCACGTAAAACGAGAGCGAATATTTAAAATCGCACTAACGTCACTGGGACGACTCTCACCCTTTGCTCGGCAGTTGAATCCGAATAGGTGAAATATAGCGCATAGGCTTACAGCCTTGAATCGTATTAGAACTTGAAATGAATAATAAAGAGAGGAGAATCGTGAGAGGAGATAGAGAATGCAATGGGTGAAATAAATATCGATCAGTTGGAAGCTTGATAAGCTGATAAATTACTTTGGGTAGTTTACTTGTATATCTCGCAACAAAGATCCTGCGATTACGTACACTTGGGTATATAAATTAATGGAGGCATTGAATAATCGAGCAACATCGAGGCTGAAATCAGGATGATTTTTCCGATCCTTATTTTAAAAGAAAATTAATTTAGCGCATTTAGATCAGAGCTCTCGTGATTCGGATCTCATCACTACAGTACGATCAGTTTCAATATACATACTTTTGATCGAGTGGTGGGTGGATTCATTATAATTCTAGGACACAAATGCGAGTATATATCGTCAAAGTTCAATTGGAAGATGGAACTTTTCAGGAAGGTATGAGGTGCTGTAGTCATGTGCATTTATAAAATCCTGCAATGGATAATTAATTTTTGTTTGTAAATAAATTTTATAGAATATAAAGTGCATTATTATTGATTTTAAAAAATATTATTATATAATTTGAAAGTTAATTTACAAATTAGATTTATAGAATATTTGATAGAATATTATGTTGTTGCAATTATAAATTACAAGACATAAGTGTATGTATATTTTTCTTTGATTGAAGCAAATATTTCAAGTAGAACAGATAATATTTATTTAAAGATATAATAAGAGTATTATTTAATCATAATATAATTTTATTTTACTGTCCACATGGAATAATTTACTGCAATTATTCTAATTTTTCGGGTGTATCTAATATGGATAAATAAATAAAACCAATTAAAAACAAGCAATTCAATATATAAATAATTATTTATGTAAAATGTACTTAATAATTGAAGTATTAGAAGAACGAAAATATAAAAATGTTTATATTTTAAATTATTGGATTGGAAAATTTTATGAAAGTTATTTCTTTTTAATAAGTCAAATTATGGATTTATATTATATTGTATTAAATTATTTGTATTAAATTTGACAATAGTTTTAAAAAATAGTAATTCATTTATAAGTTTAAATAAATAAAATTTTAATTTAAAACCCTTTTCATAAATTCTTTTTGTATTTATTCTTTAGAATAAAAATTGTAGGTCAAATTTAATTTCGAATCATATCTGTACGATGTTTTAATAACTTTATAACTCATTCGCGTGTTACACCCTTTGCATTTTTTGATATACCATTTCTCTATTCTTTTTCTAGTTGGCGTTGAATAATTTAAAAATATAATCAATGTATTCTAAACTTTAAAATCTATCGATGCAATTTGAGATACTCACTGTGCCAATTTCGCACTAATTGATTCTCGTCTCTAAACAAATATAAAAGTGAGGTGAACAAAAATTTTATAAAATTGACTATTTTAGATTCAAATTATGCACTGATAACTTTATTTAATTTGATTAGTTTTTAAATTTAAAGTTGAAAAAGTAAGATTAGTATATTTCAATCTTGATTGGTATATTCATAAAAATATTTATTAATACTCAATGATTAACGAAAATTTTTAATCTATTTTATATGATTAAATTGTTATTAAATAAAATTGTTTAACTTAATGCGAGTTTTACAGGACACTAATAAATTTTCTTATAAAATAAGGTACCTGTTTTATATGATTTAAAAAATTTGATAAATTTATAAATAATTTATTTTCCATAAAAAATCTTATTTTAATTAACAATTGAAAATGTAATTTTTCCCTTCTTAAGAAACAATGGAATCGTGATGTACCCGTTTTCTACTTACTTTATCTGGTAAACAGATAATATCGCATTATTTACTTATTGAATTTTTAGAAAAACATGCTTCGCGTATTAAGCGCTTAAACTAGGGTATTAATTACTCTTGATTAAGGAATTAGTGAGTCCTTCGGATCAAGGGTTGCATCAGATGTAAACTTGTAACGACTTAGTTTCCTTGAAGATACTGCTTATGACTGAATAAATATTTTTACTATTTTATTATTTTTTATATTTAAAAATCCTTGTTTTATTGCTTAAATATCAACATATTAAATTTAAATATTTTTATAAATTATATTACTTATAAAAAGTAATAACACATAAATACTTTTAAATCTTGCGCAGTTCTATTTTAGGATACTCGTCAAACACGTATTTTCGACCTCGCTATAACAGATACGACTAAGCCTAAGGTGACAGTAGCTTCATATACTAAAGCTTTTGATGGTAAACAGATTATTAATATTCATGCAAAGCTTTATTTATTTATAATATTTATTATAATAATATATTTACATATTATTTGTTTATAATTTTAAGGTTAAAATAATATTTAGATTAAAATAAACCTAGTATTTCATTTAATTAGAGATGAATTTAACTTTTATGATTACGTATTCTAATTTACCGGTAAATTTATAAACATTTTTATTTTAAGATTTAATTTTAATTAATCGTGTAATAATGAAGTCAATGACAAAATTTAGATTTTAGAGAAAAGAAGACTTAAACAAATTTTAATATTTTAAATATCTTTTAACAGTGTAATATATTTATAAACCTTTAATAAACCAACTATAATACTTTATTATATCAAAAAAAATTGCTAGAGTATTTTTCTACATTTCATTTTGAAAATTTTAACTTCTTAAAAATTCTGTTTCTCTAATTTTATATATTTGTACAGTATATAATTTTGTTATATAAGAATGTAAATGTCTCTGACATCAGTATAGTTTATTATAATTTAATATTTTTCGTGTTAAAACAAAGTTTTTTAATTTTAAACAGTAATCTATAAATATACTTAAAAGAGGATATCATCATTCATATATATTAATATTTATATATCTTAAAAACCTAAAAGAAATTTATTTATCAAGAATTTTAACGTATTTGAACTTATACAAAACTTCATTGGTGTTCAACAGAATTTTCAAAAACGAATAAAAGTATATAATACTGTCTTAAGTTTAGAATAAAGATTGAGCGGTATTTATAAAAGAATTTTTATTTATGAATATTTGAGTATTAGTATAATTTAATTGAAAATATTCATTTTTTGTATCAGTAATAATATAATGTTAAATTTGCTTCTTGCTTAGTAAAATTGATAAGAAAATTATACAATTTTTTAAATTATATTTACCAACTGTCAAAAACGTTATTTTTATTTTGAAATTAGAAATTTAGTTTGTAAATTTTCACTTGAATTATTTATCACAGTAATTTGCTTTGCACCGTATATTAACAGGACTATTACTTTTTCTACGCGAATTTCAGTCGAAATCATTAAAGGGTTAGATTCCTAGTTTAACATCACAGGATAGAGTCGAAATTTCTATTATATTTTCGCAGTTACTGGTAATTCAATACTAGAATTTTACAACAATTGATACAATTTCTCTAATCGATAATAATTTTACATTTTTTATATCAGCAACTATAATTTGTACTTCGTAGATTTGAATAAATTAGATTGTGCTATGCCATTCTTATCGAAAGGATAAAATTATAATATTAACAGAAATATTCATGATTGTATTAAAAATTATCTTACAGTTTGGATGCGCCATCTGTGGAATAAGCCATAGACTAAAATGGAATTCGCCGCCAGTCGGTGTTGACGCCATATTGGAAGGTTTTCTTAGGAGGGAAAGAGACAGTGAGAGAAAGAGAAAGAGTAAAAGAGAGAGAGAAATAAAATCACGAGGCGGACAGTGCGAGTAAGAATAATTTATATTATACATTTATTTTTTGAAATCAAAATAAAAATGAAGACAATGAAGTCTCAGCGGTCATCTACGCTTCGCAAGGCAGTCACCAATGTTAAGCAAATAATTAAAGTATGTTATTTTACCTAATATAACCTATATTTAATATAAAGAGTGAGTTAACAAGTAAAATTTGCATTTGTTGTAACAGATTATTTACTATAAATATTCAGTATTAAATTTATATTTCATATTTATTTGTACATTAATATTGGATTATTAATTATGTGTATTAATACTTATTTAATTGTATACATGATTTCAAGTTTTCAATAATATTATTATTATTACAGAAAAAAGATAAAGAAACTATTAAAAACAAAGATAAAGAAATTATTAAGTCAAGCGATCAAGAAACTGTTCAGAAAAAGGATAAGGCAACAATTAAAAAGACAGATAAAGTTACTATTCAGAAAAAAGATAAAGTTACTATTCAGAAAAAAGATAAAGTAACTCTTAAAAACAAAGATAAAGGAATTCTTAAGAGAAATGATGAAGGAACTATTAAGAAAAAAGAGAAAGGAATTATTAAAAAAAAAAATACAGGATTCATTAAGTTACAAGATAAAAGATTTAATAAAATAAACACTAAAGGAATTAGTAAAATAAATATTAAAGGAATTAGTAAGACAAGCAATAAAGGAATTAGTAAGACAAACAATAAAGGAATTAGTAAAATAAATGTTAAAGAAATTAGTAAGACAAGCGATAAAGAAATTAGCAAGGAAAAAGATAAAGAAAGTACTACAAAAGTATCAGAAAAACCTGAAACTAAAGAAAAAAATTTAAAACCATTTAAATCAACAAGAGGTATTGTATATATTGGACATATTCCTTATGGATTTTTTGAAGATGAAATGAAAGAATATTTTGAACAATTTGGAACAGTTACTAGAGTGAGAGTTGCAAGATCTAAGAAAGTAAGTTTTTAACTTATAAAATTTAACTTATAAATATTATTAAATTGGCAGAGATGTATTTATAAATAAACATTCACGATATATCTAGATTTTCTATAACGAAACATGATTAAAATGAAAGCTACATAATTTATTATTTATTAAAACATACAATTTTTTTGTATATTTTTTAACTTTGTAAATTGTTAATTAAGAATTTTTACCATATATGAAAAGTATGTTTAATCATTGGAATGTATAAAATTTTCTCAATTTGTTTGAAATGTTTTTATAGACTGGAAAAAGCCGTGGATATGGTTATATTGAATTCAGACAACCAGACGTAGCTAAAATAGCTGCTGAAACAATGAATAATTATTTAATGTGTGGCAGACTTTTGAAAAGTAAATTTTTACATTATCAAAATATCTTTTAAAAATGTTATTGTAAGAATTATCTTTATTGGAATTTTATTTTTTTAGCTACGTATATTCCACCCGAGAAACAACATAGGGGCTACTTTAATCATTATGCTTGGTCTGCTAAGCGATATCCAAGACTCTTAAATCGAATGAAAGAAATAAAAAGAAATGAAAGTCCGATTTCTGATACGATATATCAGAAAAAGGTTAGGAGATCTTTAAGGCAGATTTCTGCTTTAGAAGAAAAATTAAAAAGTTCAGGTATAAATATAAAGTTTAAACTTGCAGATGTACCTAAATAATGTAAATTAAATATAAGTATTTTTTGTATTTAAATTATAATTATATTTGTACGTTAAATAAAAAATTTGTAAATATTAGATATAAAAGTATGATTTAAATTTTAATTTGTGTAACATTTGTATCTGTTGAATAATGAAAATATTTTCTAAAATATTAGCACATTGGATTTTCAATAATATTTTTGACTTACTAGGATAAGTTTTTGATTGAATTATAATTAAATGCAAACAAAAATAATTAGTTTAACTTTAATTTAAATGAATTTTATCAATCTGCTTTATAATTTAAGTTTTGAATATAAAAAAACGAAAGTATGAAAATATATAGATATAAAAAAATAAAATTTACAAAAAGTACATAGGTAAAATTTATAAGATTGTTTAAATTTAAATATAATAAAACGAATGTTTTTATCATTGATAAACATATTAAGTTTAATTAAATTTCTAATATGTATTTTATTTAATTGGTTATAGATAAAAGTATTGTAAACTTCATAAAAAATAATATTATAATTGTTTCTTCTATTAGGATACAATTGTAAAGAATTACTTATTGAAAATGTGAAAGTTTTATTATAAGAAAAAAAAAGTATAAATAAAACTAATTGAAAAATTTAAATATATAAATAATGCCAGATTAAATTAAGATAATAAAAATTTGAATTCAGAACTATGTAGTAAAATAATATTGTTTTATATTAAACATCTATTGAAATATTTGGAAGTGATAAATAATTTGAAATGTAGGTTTTATTAAATAATATTACCGGTAATAATATACAAATACGAAACAAAAGCCCTTGTAAAATAAAAGTAAAGCAAGTGTATATTATTAAAAAACAGAATATTTAAAAATATACTTGTGTAAACAAAAAATAGGTCAAAGATAACGGAGAATATAGAAAACTAGAAGATTACGTTATAGAGAAATTCTATACTTTATTCAATATTGTCAGGGTATTTAAATTACGTAGATCAAGATAGGCATAATATGTTGTTTTAAAGAGAAATAAAAAATGACATGTACAGTCGTGGCAGAAAATCTATAAAATTTGAGACATTTAGATAGATCCAACAAAGATAATAGATAATATTGAACTAGATTTAAAAGAAGCAAAGTGTGACAAAGAATTTTGAATAGATATGGGATAAAATAATAAATGAAATTTTCCATCGACTGATTGATTAATAAATTAAGAGTAAGAATAATAAAATTTTATAATATTTTTAATTGTTTGAAATGGATGTAATAATATGGTTTATAGCAATTAGCTATAATTTATTCACAAATCTTTTATTTTAAATATTGTTTAGATTTCAAAATTAAAAAGAATGTATATATATAAATATATTAATGTTTTTAATACAATTATCAAAATCGTTAATAAGTATTTAAAAATAATTTGATTCAAATCATACTAAAGTAAAAATTATGTTGTAATATTCGGTATTGTATTTTTAACGATAGAAACATGAGCTATTAATTTTCAGATAATCTAATATAATTTTTAAAAAATGTATATAACTGAATTTTTTCAAACAATACATTTTATTCGAAAAATAAGATAGATAATAAAATACTTTAAAAGCTTCTTACAATTTTAATAAATTATTTTTTATACATTAAATATTTCATTATTTTAAAAAGGAAATGTAATTTCTTAATAATGGTACTTTATACTTATTGAATCATTGAAGCTTTCAATAACTATCGATCAAATAAATCTTTATTGACAATTTTTAAATCATTAACATGATCAAGTACAATAACCATTGAAATGACACTAAAGTAATAATAATCACATATTTTTAATGTGTAGATACTGCAAGTGTTACATTTCTTATTACGATTACGATTATAACACGAAGAAGACTTAAGCAATAAATAAATATTGATAGATAAGTTAGAAATGCATCCGTTGGAAAAACAAACGATTCAAAGTTTGAGATCTAATCAAATAAATAATATTCATTGTATGTTACATTTCTTTGAGTTTTTTATCAGAATTTATATAGTTATATTTATAAAGTGATATTTTTTTTATAATATTGCACGATTAATTAGTAAAAAATATCAGTTATCATTGTAATCATATTAATATTTATAATTACATAAAATTCAAATAGTAACTATATGAATTATTATATTGAAAGTTATATAAGTAAATATTTTTCAAAATGATGAATAATGAAAGATAATTATCTTTTAATAAAATTATTTTATCAAATTCATTTACAAATATAATAATTCATTTTTTATGATACTTTTCTCTTTATTGAACTTTGGTTTCAGTAGCAACGATAATTTTATTATATTCTGCTTTTTGAATTAGTCTTTTAATATTAAACTAAATTATTTAATATTTCAAATTGGTACAGGATTTCTATTTATTATGTTTTTTACTAATTTAAATAATTTTTTATTTTGATGGTGTACTTATATAAGCATACTTGCTTTTTATTATTGTAATAAGTTTTCATTCTACATCTATTGATATGTAATTTTCTATTATATACGAGAATATGTAGATAGGATTTTGAAAATAATAATATCTAATTTATTTTGAAAACCTCTGTATATAATAGCATTCTTCTTGTTTATATTAAGAATCAACATTTTAAAGTTTTTCCTACATTACTATTTCATTAATACCTTTAAAATTTATAATTTCTTTGAGTTTATCATTTATAAGACGAAAACTTTGACATATTTACTTTTTAGACAAATTTCTACGTAATATCTTGTTGGAAGAAATTTAGATTAATCTACATTTCAATTCTTAAGTAATTTAAATTCTCAAATATAGAATAAAAACAATTCTAGTTTTAACCATCCTTTATTTTTATAATTATAGTTTTATGTACAATTATTATTGATATAATTTATTAAAATAATTTATTAAAATAATTTATTAATATATTTTATTAAATATTTATTATATAATTTTCAAAAGTATGTATGTATTTATAAGTGACATGTAATGCAATTTATAATACTACGAATATTGGATGAAATTTATATTTTTAACCTAGTAATTGATAAAATTTTTTTTAGTTTTATCTTTATATTAACATAAATAATAAATCAGTTTATGTAAAAAAACCATTTTTACTATCAAAATTTTAAAGTACATCAAAGTATTTATCAAACTAATAAAAAGTTTACATTAAAAATTAAATAATCATAGTATGTATATCTTTTTGTTTATTCAATAATTTTGATAATTCCTAAAAATTTGCGACTTAGTAAATAAAACATAATTAGCAGTTTACGATTAAAAATTATTATAAAAGAAATTATTTTGTAATTCTCTATTAATTATATGAAAGTTCGAGATCGAAGCTAAAAGATTAATTTAAATTTTTTTTAATCAATTTCATAAATATTTTAAATACAATAGATAGTGATAAGATTAATATTGTAAGTTAAGATTCAAGATTATTTATCAATACTCTATTTAAGAGACACCATTTATTAATCAGGATTATTATATTTTTAACGCTTTCGATAGAAAGACATTTTGAATATTTTATTTAAGTCAAGGTAATTATAAAATAATCATAAATATAAATAAGAACTACATCTTAATTAATAAAAAATGATTTGTATTATAAAATACTAATAACAAATTAAAATATAAATTTCAATATATTCAATATATAAAATATTACGATATACGTAAAAGTGTTTAATTCAATATTTAATTTTAGTACAATGAAGATCCTAGTAATTCTTTCCGTGTTAGCAGTAACTTGTCCACTCATTCACGCAGCGTATTCGGAGGATTTCAACAGTAAGTACTTTAGAAAATAAGAGAATAATTTTTATTCGAAGGTATTGAGATAAATAGCGTACGTCGTACTTTTTTGAAGTCAGTTTAAGTTCGCATCCGAAACTATTTAGGAGATTTACGGGATCATTTACACTTTTGTTTCGTTTAAAAAAGGAAGTGCATTCCAACGGCTGAAACGGCCCACATCGACTAAAAGACTGCAAAAAGAAGTTGGCACTACTAGTACGTACGACTTTAAAATAGCAAGCTTTTTTGTGGCTCAGCTCGTACGTTAGATACTATCTACTCTTTATGCATGTAACGAGTTTAACATTTTACTAAATATCACGTACCAAATTTATGTTTAAAGTGCAAAGACTCCGTTTCTTAATCCATAATTTCATATTTCCACGATATTTTAAGTTTCGAACATTTCATCTTAAACTGAATGAAAAATTATATAATCTAGTTTTTTATTTTCGACAATAGTAAGTAGTTAAAAAGTTAAATAGAATTTAATATTTTTAAAACGAATAATTTGCGACAGGATAAAACATATATTGTTGTGAAAAAAGCAGTAATTTATACTAAATTAATAATTATATTACACAGATTATGAGAAAAATTGAGGGAATGTCATGTAAGTTATATCAAAAAAATTTTGTATCATCAATATTTATCAAAAGTATACGTTATCAAATTGATAAAAAGTCTGTAAATGTATGGTTATTCTATTGAAAATAAAACATTGTACATTTATCAAAATTAGAGTAATATAGTTTTAATTTAAATTTGAAATAAATGATTAGTTAATTTTTTTAAATATTGAAAAACATCAATAATTTATATTAGTTTTTAATTAAATTTTTTGGCTTTGTAAGTTTCATAAAACTAAGTGAATTGTACTCAATTACACCTAGAATTCAATAAATTAAGTTTATAAATATATATTAAATTAATTTATTTATAAATTTAAAGTAATAACTATAAAAACTTATTTCCGCGATATAACAATGTGAAAAAATTCCTTACAAGACATTTAAATATAGATTTAGAGAGCATTAGAATAATTTTTATAATAATACAGGAATAATTCAAAAAATTAATACTATGAAAGTATAAGACAAGATTTTTACGAGTATAATAATTTTCAAATTATTCAATTTATCTTATTAAACTGAATAAGTATTTACATATTAATGAATCTGATTTAATAATCGAACTTTAAATTGAAAGATTTTTCAGTATCGCGGATACGTTAGTTCCAAATTTATTATATAAAAGTTAACCGATTAATAATATTGGGTTGATAGTCTAGAAAGTGATCTATTTGATAGGCTTTTATCGTTATTTTATAGCATATCTTCAGATTCCAAAGGAAACATAATTATTTTTTAAATAAAAATTTAATAAAAATAATTAATATAACTATAAATTTAAATTTAATAATAAAATTTAAATCGATATAATGAAATATAATTTATGGACAAGATTATCGTTATAGTTTATACATGTGCATATACATAACATACATATATATATAATATGTACATGATCAACGCGGTGAAATCTATTAATAACAACCTATCCTTTAGAATCGTAGAGGGACATCACAAATATTTATTCTTCTTTATTATCTTTCAGAAGACAAATAAAAGATAAAATCTATGATAAATTTGAAAAGTATTCAACTAAATCTGTTAATACAATATAAATTAAATTTTTGTGAAATTTTTTTATAGAAAAGGGTGAAAGAAATTTAAACTAATAATAATACAAGAAATATTTATGATCTCAATAATAAAAGCTACATAATCGTAAATATAATACGCGTTACTGATTACAAGAACTTTTTTAGTGATCATACAAAAATTAACTTATATAAAAATACATATCAATATAGAGAGTTAAGAATATAGAATTAAAAAATATAAAAAGTAGTTAAGATGAATAATATAAATTAAGTGTATTAAAGATGGGTGGTAATGATATAATAAAAATTCAAAGATGTACAAGTAAAAGAGGCTTTAATTACTGCATAAGAATTGAAAAATGAAAACATTGATTAAAAAAATATTTGTTAATAAAAAGGTAGAGTAAAGGAAACAATGAAAGAATAGAGAACTAAATGTAGAAGAAAATAAAATAATTAAAGAAAATTGTAACTAAACGGTAGAGTATTATTATTAAAGATAAAAAATAAACATATATATCTAAGTTGGTAGAAAAAAAATTCTCATAACATACTTAATAAATAAGTCAGTAGAAACAAGGAACTAATAAAATCGACAATGAGTCATCGATAAATAGAATTTAATTGCTTGCAATATGAACTAAAAATTTATAAAATCGTGTAAGTTGTTACAAATAAAGAATCTAAAGAAAATATATATAAAGAGCATATCTTTTAAGACCGATTGCAAAAATGATTAAATCACATTTATTAAAAATTAAAAGAGTAATTTAGAAAAACCAAATATAAAAAAAACTATAATTACAGATATAAGAAAACATATTAAATAAAAAAGATTCATAAGAGAAACTTAACATACAATAATAAAGATAAGGTAAGATATGATCTAAAGTGGAAAGTGATATAAATATACTTAGCAGTAGATATAAGTGATTTATTTAATAGACGGAATAAATACTTTGATAAACCGTTAAATACAAGAACTTAACTTTAACTATGTGCAATAAAATATATATTGATATATTTATTTTTAAGTTTAATGTTTAGTAATTTCTAAGTTTAATGTTTTGTGCCAATAAAAGCAATAAAGTTTTAAATATTGATTAAGTAAAACTTAAATTTACTATAAAAGAGTAAATGATGTTCATGCTTTATAAATCTTTATATCTCTAATACAGTACAGTTATAAAAAGGAATGAAGTATTAATAAAAATATTGCGATCTTTAAAATGTAGACAGCAGACTAAAATTCTAAACGACGAATTCGTAACCCACGTAGTAAAATATTTTGTACAAAAGATGCCATTTTATTGATAAAATTTTTATAATTAGGCGAAGAAGAATAAAATTATTTAATTGAAGGTGTATACTTTAATGTAATATTTATTATAAGATCAATATTAGATTTATAGAATATAGATCCAAAAAATTTTTCCTCGAAGTTTTAGATTTATTTAGATGTTATTTAAATATTTATTATTGTTGCATAATATGAAAGGAAGAATTTAAAGTAACAGTTGATATTATGTTTATATTAATACAACACGATTCTATGCAAAAAAGCAATAATATAGTTTTAAGTTTGAAAAAATACTTTAAAATTAGTTCTGTATTATTAGATTATATTACCATATATTAGATCGTAGAATTGTAAATATAGAATTCTGTATATCTATAAAAACTAATTTTTATATTTGACTGAATATTTTATGAAATGTAGGGTTTTTATCAAAAATTCCAGAACTTTAATTTTTGTATTATATTATAAATTTGTTATAGAAATTTGATTTAAAATAATATTTCTTTTAAATATTATGTAACAAAGTACAGTATTTGCTTTAGAAATAAATGTTTTCTTTTGATTAGATGATATAATTCGTGAGGTAGCAGTCAAATCGCTGTCAGAGAAGTTCAAGGCCTTGCTTGAACATTTGAAAGTAATCATAAAATCAGGAAATGACACTTTCGGAATTCCTGTACTCGATCCTTTCCATCTAGCTTTCCAGGAATTTAATTTAAAAACTGCGATATTCACGTTCGTACAAAAATAATACACATATGAACATAATTACTTTATTATTTTTCATTTTAATTATAAAGTCAATATTAATTTTTACAATTTTAGAGGTAGTGCAGATGTTAAAAAGTTTGATTTGAATGGCTTATCCGAATACATTGTAAAAGATGCTGATTTCAAGATAGCCAAATGGACCGTTAAGATTGATTTGCTATGGCCTACTATTACAGGAAAGACTAGTTACAATGTAGTTGGATATTTACTTAATAAAATTCGTCTTTTTGGATCAGGTGATATAAAGTAAGTAATATTATGCAATAGAATTTTTTTGTACATAAATGAATTTTTATTTTCTAAATCAAATGTTTAAATTTGATATTATATCAATTCATTTACAAATAATTATACGATCTATATTCTAAAATTGTACTCCTATAAATATATATCATATCATATGTAAGTAATTAATAGTGTCAGATGTTTTGTCAAAATATAGTTTAAATAAAAATGACTAATAAAATAAATATTTTGTTACTTTATATTATGCGTTTATGTAGATAATTGTTTTTGGTTATATTAAATGATAAAAAGTTTTATGTAATTATGCAATATAAAAATATTATTTCTAACATAATTTTATTGGCGTAAAGAATAAGTTTAAAAAGAACAAGTATATCTTTATTTCTTTAAATATTATATAAGAAATTTAAAAATAAACATTAGAAAAATAAAAAAGCTTAAATTTTTGTGACGTATTTGTGCATAATAAAAATGTTTTAAAATACTTTTTAATACTATATTTATAAGATATAACATAATATTATTCAGAATATTTAATATAAGACGATCTTTTTTATTGTTAATTAGTTGAATTAAAATTGAAATTATTTGTTTACAGTTATGAAATAAACGATTTTCACTTTTCGACACAAGTAAAGCTAAAAGTTAACTTTAAAACCAAAAAAGTGTCAATCAATTACTTCGATGCTACTGAAGTCTCTATAAAAAATCTTCAGGTATATATTAATAATTATCTAACAATTTTATTTACTTTATTTTCGTTGCGATATTACTGAAATCGCGATGAAATAATTTAAAATTTGATAAAAATTACTCTTACTATTAGAAAAGATTCAAGTCTGTTATATTCCAAAAGTTTACGTTTAAAAATAATTTAGTTGTTATTTCAAATATTTTTAATAATTTAAGTAAATACTTTATTTTTTATGAGAATTATATTATATAATTAAAATAAAATATTATTTTAATTTATAAACTTTTATCAATTATATTATAAATCAATCTATATAATTTTTGTTAAATAAAATAATTATATATTCTTTAATTTTTTAGTAAATCTCTAAATAAATTTTGTAGAATTATTTCAAATAACTATTTTTTATTATATATATATATTTTATTCGTTTATAATTAATACATTAAAAAATTTTATGAAAAATATATAACTAAAAGGTTTAAAAATTTGACTAATCTACAAAATATCACAATACTATCTATATTATATGGTTAAAAGATTTTAAATTAATTATTTAATTTATAATGAAATATTGCACTTTATAACATTTAATTATTAGAAAATTATTAATGAGTAATTATTATAAATTATATATTGATTTTTTTAATATTTATATTTTATATTATTTTTTAAATTATTGACTAAACGATAAATTTCTTATTAAAACTGTTGAAGTAAGGTTTTATACAATAATTTATTTTTTATGACTTTAAATAGATGAAAATCACAGGATTGTTCGAAGATGATGAAATTTCACAGTTGGCAAGTTCTGTACTGTCTGATATTATTCCTGATGGTATTGCGGATTTCCAGGAAGAAATCACAAAGGAAATTAATGACATATTAAAGAAAAATGGAAATATATTTCTTAGCAAGTATACTCTAGATGATATTAAGGGTATTATTAATTAAAATAGATAAAAAATGTTCGCAATTTCTATTTTTATAATACTAAATATAAGAAATAAATTAAAAAACTTTTTTTACATCAAATGTTGAAAGATTACTTATTTTCAAAATAACTAAAAAATTTTATTTAAAATATATTTTAATTTCTATGATAATATTAATGTAATAATTAATTAAATTAATTTTATTATTAAATTTAAATAAATCTTTTTATATGAGGTGATAAACACATCCATATAAAAATTTATTAATGAAATTTTTACGTCATTTTTTTAATCCATCTAGAATTATTTTAGAAAATTTAAATAAAAATTTTAACATAAAATTAATATTTTTATATCTAAAATTCAATATTGATATTTGAAATAACAAAATATTTTATTTTCTATTAAGTTTTTATAAAATATGTTTAATATAGTAATAATATACAATCGCCAATAAATGTTTATAATACATTTTATGAATAATGTTTTATCAAACTATTTTTATAAATCTAAAAAAATTACATTTTTCTTGAATATTTATTTTTTTACAATGTTTTTGGACTGACATTTACGCAAGACTCGTCAGTTAAACGGCATTTTTGACATGAAATTAGTTTTATCACAACACCAGAATTTATTTAAAATTTTCAAAATTGTTATATTTTATATAAACTTAGAATTAAATCATTATAAATAGATTTAAAATTCTTAGCTATATTTAAAGCAAAATGTATAAAATTTGTTAGATCCTGCACTTGTCAGTAAATCTAATTAATTATTGATGATCTGGGTAACTTTTCTTTAGAAAAATATATGATAGCCAAATTTCTTCAAATTCTATCCATTATTTCTTCGGAAATAATTATCAAAATTATATAACGTTGTGCATCGATTTTGATTATTCATTATCTGATGAATTTCATGCTTTTTAAGATTACAGTCTTGGAGGCCATGACTCATTTTGCTCCGTTTTGATCCATAAAACTCCCATTATTACTGTCGCCACTTGTACAGCTACCAGTAGAGTACGCTGGAAAATTCAGAAGTTGCACATGTATTATTTTGTAGAAATACAAACTATTCGTATTTATTATAAATATTATCATTTCTTTTATTAAAATTTATTTTTATGAATTTTTCTTTTTAAAATAATTTTAAATAAAATAATTGAATTAATTATCATTAATAACATAATTTTTAGTAATTTTATTATTTATTACTATGTAAACCTTATTTTACATGTTTAATATAAAAAGTTTTATAAATTACTAATTTTTATCTCAGATTTTAATAGTTTATTTGATTCTGATTGACGTTTATATGGAATTTTCATTTATAATTAAAAAGCTGTTAACATTAGAAATTTCGCATGCAAAGTTTATATTGTATTCTATCATTTTAACAAATACCCTTTCTTGCAAACTTTATTTTTAAATATATTTGAAATATTTAATAATTTCTTAATCTCAATGTAAGTAAATAGGTTATACGAAAATAAAAAATCTAATGTACATCGTCGTCATATCTATCATTTTCACTTACTTTTAGCATTTTTGTCACTTCTGAATCTAGTACGAAGTTTATTTCACAATTTTTCATGAACGACTTCATAACAGATATTTCGATTTCGTTTCATATACCCCAAATTATTTGATACTGGATCACCTGTGCAAATAAATTTTCGTAAATATTAATTTACTGATAAAAGTCTTGATCGCATTCGTAACGTAATGCATCTGATACTTAATTAAAAAACAGTCTAATGAAATATGCGCACACTTTAGACGCTAATAAGTATATAAATAATAACTATAAAATTTATAACATTTATAGATATGAATTTTTACAAAAGATTTTATATGCAAAATATTTTACGTAATCATTTCATGATCAATGATAATACAATTTTATATAAATTTTTTATTAACGTAAATTATAATTAAGAATCAAAAATAAATTTATTTTTATAATTCATTTTCTATAAGAAATGATAAAATATTTTATATTGAGACATATTCTTAAATTATTATTTGAAATAAATTAAAATGTTTAGTATAAAAATAATTAATTGATAGTGTAAAATACTATTATAATTTTATAATTGTAGCTGAGGATGAATAGAGTTTTTCATTGTTGTTGTTGATTAAACACTTTTCAATTCTATTAAAAATGATCATTAATAATTTTCTTCTTTTAAGCATTATTTTATCTTTGAAACATATTATTAAATAAATCATACTAAGAAACTATTTCAATAAAATTATATATAAAAAAGTATATATGCATCTTTTATAATTTTTTATAACATTTTATAATATATATATTTGAAAAAATTTAATATAATTTACAATGTTATAAATTTTAATAGTGTATTAATATATTAATATTTTTAAATGATTTAGTTATTATTATTCATAACTAACTATGATAAAAATGTATTGGTGGGTTAAATCATGTACTTTAATAAGTGTACTTACCATCATTATAATCGCTGAATTATGAATCTTTGCTGCAAATTGATTAGTTCTCAAATCAGGAAAATTTATGGTCATTTATTTAATAAAATTCAAAAATATCATGAAGTGAATAAAAATTTAATAAATATTAGGATATAAAAAATCTATTAATTTACAATAGTGAGGTAAATAATTAATATTTAAGCACTAAGAATAAAGTATTGAATTTTTTATTTAAAAAATATGCAATAGTCTTAAAATACTGAAAATTATTTTGTAGAATTAAAATTTTTGTTAATATTTATATTTTGGAAATCTATTTTACTATTTTAGGTTAAAGAAAATAAAGGAGTAATAATAATCTAAATAAAATTTGTTTTAGAAAGTAAAATTAATAAAAAATGATTAAAGATGTCATTGGAAATTGAAACAGTGCAAAGTTTTTTTAAATCAAATTTTTATTTATAGTGATATTTTTTATCTAATAATTTATAAAAAAGAAGATAAAAGTTTCTTTAATCTCAAAAAATATCATTTTTTAATAAATTGACCACTGAATCTTTAAATTTATAAAATTATTGATTATAATAATTTTAAAATATATGAAACTTATGGAATAAATATGATTTAATTTTATTAAAAGAAAAGAAAATTATAACAATTTAATAATTTAGTTTTTAACAAAATAAAATAAATAGAAAGATTTTTAAGCAGTAAAAGATATATAATTATAAATTTTTAAAAACTTTGAATGAAAAAATCAAAATATGTTTAAATGTTTCATTGTTATCTATTGTTAATAAAATTATGATTAGTATACTTGATTTTTATGAAAGAATAAAATTGATCGTATATGAAATATAAAAGTGTGTACAAGAATAATTTTAGAGAATTTAACGTTAGTGATCTCAAAGAAATTTATTATCAAAAACTAAAGCAAATTTTTCTTTAATATTTAAAAGAAAGGCAAGGAAAATTACATGAGGAAATTATATTAATTCATATTACTTATATGGAAGTTATTTAATGGGCAGGTTAACGAAAGCACATTTATTACGAGTGATATTTACACGTCAGCTTTCCCCAGCTGCATCGTGAAGTAGAGTTTCTTAAGTACAGTGAGCGCAAATATCTATTAATTTTTAATACAACTGTTTTTATTATACGACCCTAGTGACTGTACAAACATAGAATAAAATCTCGCTATTTCAATATCAAATATTTGCTAATTGGCCGTGGTAATTTCTACCACTAAAAAAAAAGACTTTGAGAGGTCATTATATATGCATAGTTCGATTTTCAATTCTACAAATACTTTTTTTCGATAAAAGTGAAAAGAGCAAGAAATATCATATAATAGACTGCTTAAGCAGGATTATGTCCACTTGATAATTATTAACAAATTATAGATTACACTGTCCAACAGAAACGCAATAAAAACAATTTCATTGAGCTAATTTATTACATTTCTTAACTTTTTTCATATCACTACAAGTACAAGAATCGTTCGGTTTGAATGTCGGACAGTGCTACTAGCCCCTATTGTCGCTTTTATACATAATAAAGTTATTTGCGTCCAGACATATAGTAATGATCGATTGAAAGTTCTTAAATTATTATTTATTAATATCAAGAAAATAAAAGGCAATCTTTGCATAAATTGTTTGTTCGCTTGGAGCATTAGATGGATTCGAGTTAAAATTAACGAAGTTTCAGTCGGTAATAACTATATGTCGATATCGTGGACATTTAAATAAGAGATCAAAACACGTTTTTTTAATTTTCTTTTTGCTTGCAATAAAATCATCGTAAATTTATGCAACATTAGTTCCGTTTCACGTTGAAGATAAATTGATTTTTTCGCATTAACAAAATCAGAAATTCAGTATCTTCATTTATATACACTAAGTCGATTCATCTTTCGCGCTCTTAATTGTCTTGCCTGAGATTCGTTTTTTTTTTTTCATTGTTGTATAATAGTGTACGATTACAGATATTGCGTTAAATCAGAGGAATAGTATTTATATTGAGAGAAAGCTATTATTGGGGATGAATATCCTTTAAAATAAACATTAGAATAATATTTCCTTTCGTAGTTTAAAAAACTGGAATTTTATAATTAAAAGTAGTGTGCAATAATTTAATTTAAAAGAAATTTGGTTCTTCATTTAATATATTTTTGTATCGTGTACATATTTAATTAAAAAATAAACGGGATTTTGTATACAACTATTATATGTATTTAAAAAAATGTTTTCCAACTCATTTATAAAAGAAATAAATTTATAACTAAATTACAGAAATAAATTGGAAATTGCTAAATTTCATTTAACTCCAGTTTTTTGTCTCTTTACGAATGTGAATTTAAATATATCACACGGTAAATTTATAAGCACCAGATATGACAGTTTGTAAAAAAATGCGATGCGCGTATACAACAAATTATTGATTACAATCATAGACAGTTATTATTCCATGCGCTTTTGCACATACATATATTTGGTATTTTGCAGATGCCAGGCCTAAATCGAAGATTGATTTTAATCCGACTCCACGTAATACATTACTTTGACGATAAAATCAAATAAATTTATTAATTATAGACAATAAAATTTTTCAATAATCAAAATTGATGATTACTAAGAAAAGTTTTCTTTGATCGAAGAAAGAGTAAAATATTTAGAGTGACATCGATAAAGAAAAACACCATAAATTCTTGCTGCACTCGACGGCACCATAAATTTACTTAAAAAATATACACCTTGAATCGAGAAAAAGGATTATATCAATTTCGAATATTTGAAAAATAAAAGTATGTTCTCCGAATGCGCGAAAGAAAAAATAAACGTTATTTACCAGAAGTGATTTATCTGACAGAAAAAATCCTCTTATCGCAAGAGGTTCATCTTTACGTGTACACATGTGGTGTATCGTCGCATTGAAATTGCACCTCAATAAAGGCCTTGGCTTTTGTCGTCTTTACGGTTTCCCTCGGATGAGTAGATACTACCGTTGTATGCTATGACCGTTAAAATTTAGATAGCAGAATTCGCTGTGACGCGCGGAATCGCACGTATTTTCCAGTATAATTCCAGACGCGCGCGCACAACGTATTTGCGCACGCGCAAATTAGATCCCGCGAGGATCGCAGGACAGTCTCCTGTCCAAACAGAAGCACACCAGAATCATTTGGTTGTCCCGTACATCTAATAAATTGTATCGCATTTTCATGTTTGAAAATTTCGGCTCGCTTACGCAATCGCTTTTGCGATACATTCAATCGAGTAGTTTCGAAGACGATAAGAGAGCTAATGGATAGAAGAAGATAATGAAGCCGTTCCTTCGTGTATTCATTTTGGCAGGAGCGGCTGAATAAATAATTACTTATCGACTACAATGGAATTATCTTAATGTCAACATAAAGTTTCAATTTAATTTTGAAGGTTGAAGTGTGAATAATTTTCGCAAACTCGTCTACATTATCAAAATGGATGAAGTTCTAAGTTTTTCTTGCTCGTGTATTTGATAATCTCATGTAAATACATTATATCTCGTTATTTGATTTTGCTCAATTAATCGTTTAAATTAACTATACGTTATTCAAAATCATTAAGTTAATCAATAAATAAATAGCATTAAGTACGAGTATTTCTTTTTCGAAATTAATAAAAAAATAATCAATCAAAAATATTCGAGATATATTGAAAACACGAAAACTTCATCGATTTGATAATTAGAATTTATGATAGTATTAAGAATTCATAATTATTTTTCGTACGATGCATTTTACTTATGTGTTGTTTCGTTGAAAAGCGAAAGAAACTTCTTCAATTTATTTTTTCAAACAACATTTGTTACTCGATTTGATGGACAATCGAAAATTAAAACACCATCCATCGTGAAAATAAATCTATGCGTTAATCTGCTCTTGATATTTCGACTAAGTTTTACATATACAGAATAAATATACAGTTAGCAAATACTTCGTCGCTTACATATAAATACTCTCGGACATGGACACCTTTCATTGATTTGAATCAGACGTTTCTATTACATTTGTTTATTCCTAAGCATTTGGACCTACCGACAGATTGTTATCATTCGTCAAATTTAAAATTTTACGCGAATTATCACACAGCAAAAGCACTGCTCGTAACATCGTATCGACCAAAATACACGGCCCGTCTCCGTGCGACATCGCTGAATCGACGCATCCTTGCATCGAGTCGATACGGAGTCTTATAACTTTTAGTTAAATTCCAGGGATCGAAAATCGCTGGCTCGCGCCGGAAACTCGGGCAGACGAATTTTGTACAATAATCCGAACGCGTCCGGATCGGTACCCCGGGTCCAAGAGGCACGAGATCCTCCGGTTAAACGCAAGCGTAGGTGCCCAAGAGCCCGGGGGAAGGACATCCTGAAAAAGCAGCGGAGAGGAGCGCGAGGAGAGAAAATACGAGGCTCGCGCCCTTCCTTCACGTCCAGTAGTCGCTCGATAAGGGCGCGTAGGGGCCATGAGGGTACGGCGGGGCCGAGGACGCGTCGACGAGGGACTGCGAGGGCGTCGCCGACGTCCAGTCCTTGTAGGTGGCGGCGGTGTGCGCGTGATGCGGGACGCCCGGGTGCGAGGTAGGGTGGCCGAGGCTGCGGTTCAGCAGTAGGCTGTTGTAGCTCGCAGCCGCCATGTTGTGGTGATGGTGGTATTCGTGCACGGCCCTGTATGTCGCGGGCAGACAAAGCGGACGAGTTATCGGAGCTGCCGAGAGCTGTTGGCTTGTTGGCTAAGGATCGACCGATGCGACCAATGAATTACGCGCGCGACGCTCGTGCAACCGTTACGAGCCTCCGTCGGTTCTTGCTTTATACCCTGGCGGAAACTTGCTCGGCGGATTAATGGAAATACAAGCGTCGCGCTGTTGTACATCGGTCACATTTTTCGTCTTAGTCGTGCAAAAATAAAGGTACTTGGAATGCTGATGAACTTAGAACGAAAACTTAACCCTTTGCTCGATGTCAGCCGAGATAGAGTTCGGCGGATCGTTTTATTTTTTACGAAATATCCAGTTTCCTTCGGTCCGCGTAAAAAGGATATGCTTTGATTCGGAGATACGCGAGGGGTCAAAAAAGGTGTTGAAAAGTAAAGCTCGATATCCGATAAATAATGACTTGTGTTTTGTCAAGAATTATTTTGATTTTATTTTATGATTGCTCGAATTCGCGATTCGTATTTGCAATACGAATTGGATTGTTATTCGATAAAAATCAGAATTTATTTGTACGAGTAGCGAATCGATGGTTTTCTCAATGGTTCAATAAAATATAATTATTACCGTCATTGAATAAAAAAGTTAATCCTTTTATACGAATGTTTAGAAATTTATTTAGTATTAATTATATTTGAGAAGTAATTTTGAGCGAATAAAAAGCGAACGAAATAACTTCGTTGAAAGTTCTGCGAACTCTAATTATATTCAAAATTATCAATCCACGTCAAATGTAGTCTTATTTACTTTGATTACAGTGAATTTATAAAAAAAACTAACAAACGGCAGTTTTATTTGTCAAAAGCTCATACAATATTTGTGCATTCCAAATTACGATTTCAATTCTCCAAGAATTTGTTTCACTATTTAAATATTTTATAAGCCAAATTATACCAAATTATATTTTAAATGTTTACGAACAAACTTTGAAACGAATAATTATAATTTTCTACAAATTAATTAAATTACAATGAATAATAGATTCCAATATTAGTAAATGGAAAGTTCCAAGGCTATTATAGTTCTTCCATTTATTCGTTTAAGAATAATAAAATTCACTTACCGAGGGTGATATTGGGTATAATGCGAATGCCAAGGATCGGTATATTCGTAAACCTCGTGATGACTTTTCCAGAACGATGCCGGAAAGTTTCTCGTAATCATAGGATTGTTGTTATCTACAACATTATATTCAATACACACATCAAATTAATCAAGTAACTTAAAGTGAAATCATAAATCAAATTTTTTATACTTTAGTCGCAAATATTTAGTAGCTAAATAATGATTAAATAAGTATTAACAAAAAATAGTTTTTAACGTACCTTTTGGTTTATCTTGTGCCAGCGCCCTTTGAAAATGTTCTTCAACTTCCGTCGCTGCATCGCCTCGGTAATGAGTAAAAACCACACAATTTGCACTAACATATTGAGCTCTACTTTCGCTGTCATCGGAATCATCTGTTGTAGCATTAGGCCCAACTGCTGAAACATAAGAGATCGTAAAAGATAATGCTAATTGAAGATACATAAGTACCTGTATTTAAAAATATTATATTTGATTTACAAATATTTGATAAATTGTACTTTTCGTTGATGCGAATAACTTTAATGATTAACAATCATAACTGATTTGAATTTCAATAAAAAGAAAAAAGTGATTCTGGTTTTAAAAGTACTTTTCTTTCATCTCTGAATTGGTTAATTGTTGATTTCGGAACGTCCGGAGGGTTGAAAACCGTAACTGAATCCAGTGCCACGTCGAAATCGATTTTCCGCCGCTTTTACGCTTCTGACAGTAAGGGTAAAGTTATTTTGCAGGTGCAGATCGGAACAAAATTAATCATGCAATACGATAGGGCTAAACGATTCCTGTTTGAAAGTTCATTCGTTATAGTATAACCAATGATATTAATTATTTGAAATTAAATTCAAATTTAAACTTTTTAAACAATTTGATGAAACGATACATAATAGTGCTTATTTTAATGAAGAATGTTTAAAATAATTGAAGTATGCTTTGTTGAATATCATAAAACCAATATATTTTATTGACAAAGTCTGAGATTCGTATTATTTTCAGTTAATTTTATGTAAAAACATATTTTTAAATATTAAACATTCCTGTATTATTTGATCAGCAAAATGAAGCATATTTACTTAAAAACTAATTTTTAAATAAATTAATTCTTGAAAAATATTTACAATACCGGTGAAATAGGATAACACATTTGATTGTTAAATTAAAAACTTTATACATGTTGATTCGAACAAGAATTTCATTATTGTAATCTATTTTTATAAAAAATTCAAGAAAATACAGACAGAATATAACATTAAATCAAACTTTTAAATAGTGTGAAAATTAAATATTTGTATCAAAACTTATTTACCAACATTTTTTATTACTTTGAAATAGTTTTTGAGAATAATTTTTTTACTTATTTTTGTTATATCATTCTTAAAAAGTATAAAAAATTACATATTTTAATAATTAACATCTTTTTAATGTTTTCTTTCGAATATAAAACAACTTTTAACTTGATTCTACGTATGACTAGTAATAAATAATGGTATCTGATTATAATATTATATGAAATATTCTTAGTACAGGAAAAGTATTGGTTTATGCGGATTGTAAATACAAAATACTATATTCGAATTCATGGGTTCGTACATCTGATAAATACTTATTTTACATAACTTGGAAAATACGGTGAAGTACATTTATAAACTATTTATTATCCACAATACTAAGAATTCTTGTTCGACAAGATTAAATATTTTGAATTTTATAATTTTCTATCGAATCTGTGGTGAATCCATAAAATATTTAATATGTTTCAAACTCAATTCAAACAACTACCCGCATGATTCTTAGTTAATAAACGCGGTCAATAACGTTAAAATTTTCGCAATGTCAGCATTAGTCAGACGAACTTAAACATTCCGAAATTTTACGTCTTCTTAAAACAGTTTATTCCCTAAAATTCTTCTCTACGAAACCCTTAACAATACAGAATAAGAGCAATCAACGTTTACCATCGGTGGATCTGTCATCGTCCAGGTTCCTCGAGGATTGGGAAGACGTCGTCAGCGGCGGTCGGTGCTGAGGGGCTGGTCTGGGGGATGCAGGACTTGGCGCCGAGCCTATGGATCCTGCGCTGCTCGACTGACCCTGAGGTACACCCGTGGCTGCGTTGCCACCGCCACCCCCGGCATCGCAGAGCTCCAAGCCCGCCGTTTCCAGGGAACGTTGGTTGACATTGATCTGAAAGACACGAGTGGCGTTTTTTTTTATTAGATTTTTCGATGCTTTCGTCTTATCTACGCATATTGAACTATTGAACTTTAACCAGAGATTTCAAAGCTAGAGGGTGGATTTGAAAAACAACTCTACGAATATCTCGTCGAATTTAAGAAAAAGGTCGTTTAAATTAAAATAATATTGGTTTTTTGATAAATATATTCTAATGTGTTTATTCTGTATTTAAAAAAGCGTTTCCATATATATGTAATAAAAGAAAAACTAGTGTTGTATTCTATTATAAAAAATATTAATATATTGTAATAAAGTAGTGACGTCTAGAAAAAAGTTTCATATTTAATTTAATTTGAAATTTTTTGCCTAATACTTTGTTTTTGAATTTTACTATTTAAAATATGAAACTCCATTTCCTTTCTAATATTTTTTCCTAAGAATTTCAAATATTACTAAGTAAAAAAAAAATATATATATATATATATACATTATTTTTAATCTTGAAAATATAAGAGAAAAGTAATAAAAGGTCGTGACTTAAATTTCTAAGTGTTTTGCTCTAGGTTAACTAACAGAACGTGTGTCCGGACATTCGAGTATTAAAAATGCCATAACGTAAAAAATGATAATGAGAATCTGTAAATTAAACGTTTGATAATTGCGCTCTTGTTTTCCGGTAGAATATTACTCGAACCCTCGTTGTTAAACTTGTGCCAATGTTAATATCATACAGGTGCTCATCGGAACAATAATCGCCTTCGATGCACGCAATCCGTTTATACAACTCACGAGAAAAATTATCAGCCGCTCGTAATCGTGATGCGTGAAAAGACTTTTACTTCGCACCGGTTGAAAATATGCGCGCGGAGCACTCAAAGTCTCCTTTATAAGAACTTTCACCAACGAATACTTCAATTTGTGATAAGATCTTGCCGCGTTCCCGATCATCCCGGTGCAGTAAATAACGTCGGATCTCGAAATTTCCGAGATTCATCTTTTCGCGAGTTTACTCGTATAAAAGGTCCCCTCAACTCCCCCCGGGTGTCTTTAACGTTCATGGCATTGGCGCGTCTTTATACTCGTCGTCGTGTAGGACGCGAGCAAGCCTCGCTTAACATGCGAACAGCGGCGTCGACGCCTTCCTATATCAAAGGCAACCCTCTTGCCGTTTGTCTCCGTGGTCGCTTGGATCTCTCTCCCACCCCCGACGGCTCCCTTCTTTCGACGCCGACCTCACCCTCGTATCCGCTCGCCTTCCTCTCGGCTCGTAAAATGGCGTAAGCAGCGAGGGCGAGGGTTCAATAGGAAAATGAACGACATTTTCATCGCTGGAGATTACAAATGTCTTACGAAAAATGAAAGCGAGATGGTCTTTTGTGCCATTTTCACGTTGGGAAACTCGGTGGTGGCTCGATACATTAAATCTAAATGAAAAGCAATTATAGCAAATTATTTTTATAATTATCTACCATTTATTTATTGTTGTTATATTGATTATGTATTCTTAGAATAAAAATTTGTGTTAGAAGCTGCGGGTTAGTCCGCTGACTGAGTACTTTGAAATCGATATCGTTTTATAACAATTGTATTGTATTAATCTAAAAACATTTATGATAATTTTTAAAAATACGATAACTTTTTTATACTTTATGTATATTTTTGTTCTACTAATGTTATTTGTTTCAAAAATTTCATTACAAATAATCATTAGTATTTTAAGAGTGGTATAATTTAAATCTGGATACTATAATGCATTAAACTGGTCGTAACAAAATACAATTCATTCGTTACGTACCGATTCGTTGTGATTGATGAGATTTTATTTTAGTATAATCAAAATAGTCCAATATTATATATAATTTATTTAAAGCCATAACGAATAAAATACATTCAAAATATCGAATCTATGCGATAGATACTTAATTTAAAAAAATTTATTTATTTATTTATTTTAACTATTAATTATTTAAAATTATTTATTAAATTTGTTTCGCTTTTTAAATTCAAATAATAAAAATATTTTTTTCGTATTTTTTAAGTAAGAAAAAATCTATTAATATCGGGAGACATTTATATAATAGTTTCAAAAGATTACATCTTTTTTTATTTTTAATCTTACACTGCAAATACGCATATAAATTATATACCACGTTCATCATATTATTTCTAAATATTTCGAATCGTAAAAGTCCATCATGACATTATAAGATTTGTAATATATCAGTTTATAAAATAAAAGATAACATCAAAAGTTTTCATAATCTTATGATTCATGTGATTTGATTTCAACGATTTCAGACGTCCACTCTGATAATAAATCATCTTTGGGGCATGAACTCGAGAATAATAATACGTAGTTTTCGAAGGCTCTAATCTATTTTATATGTCAAACTTAAGTATCGCACGCACGTTGAATTAAATTGATTAGCTTTTGAAATCCATAAAATTACTTCATTTACACAAGATAATCGCTGTATGTTACATAATAAGTACAATTTACGACGACTTTCCATTCGAACCTAGCCAAAACCAAACAGAACTCGCCTCGGTATCCAACGGTATTCGCAACTGCCGGACACTTTCTCAGAATCGCTTAGCAGCTCCGGGAAAAATCGTAGGAATCAAGAGCGCGTAAGTCGCACTGCACTCGTGTATTTTTGCATCCCGCGGGTAAAGGGTTCGCGCGGTCCCCGAAAAAGCCACTCGCGCCATCCATCCGGGAAGATAGCTGAGATTCCCGAGGCTTATTTAATCCTTTCCGATCGCGTAGCGCCGAGTAGAGACGAGTGCAGCCGCGACAGGCCCCTAGCAATTTCTGGTATGCTCCGAATGAAGCAAGCCGTTACGAGTCTGTGCGCGACGAGCCAACTTAGGGATGCGCACGTGTTGCACTTACGAGCGGGCGAATGGCCCATTCGTAGAACATGTTCGGTGTATTATGTATTTATATAGTAGACTTTTGGATGAATCCCTCGCATTCTCTTGGTTGGTAATAATGGTTTTCAAACGGATATGCGAGTGGAGGGGGGAATGGAAACGTAGGAAGCGACGTTGTTCAATACCGATTCGAATGCCTCATTTACGAGGGAAAGCGAAGGAACGTAAAATAGTTTGAATTAAAATTATTTTGAAATACCGTACACCCGTACCTAAAATACTAAGTACACCGTAAAGAAAACAGTGAGGCGAATGTATCCCAAAGTTCATCTTTCATTCCAGTAATCGTTTACGGACTGAAATTAAATTCCATTATAATCCTCCAACCGATTGGGAAAACTTGGCGAATCCTTTTCCCCTGAGATCAACGTTAAAAATCCACCCAAAGTATTTCTTTCATTTCTCCTAGAGTAGAAATTCGTTGGAAAACTTTGAGCGAAGATCAATCAGAGTAGAAGCTCATCCCGTACCAAAGCAAAAACAAATTTCTTCACGTTCTCGTATCGTTCGGATAATCATCTCGCGATCGTGCGGTTATTCGACGCATCTTTCAATCCGTTGCCTCCGTGTTACGCATAGACTCTCGGGACGATGGGCGTCGTCGTCTTCGCGGCTCGGGCGCATCCATTGTACAGTCCTCGCTCCATCGTGCCAGACTGCAAATAGCACACGAACATTTGCTGTGCTATGCCGTGCCGAGCATCGGCTGGCAGCAATGAGACCAAATAGGACGTAATGCCCGCTATTTATTACATCCTTGCGATGCGAATGCCATGGCAGGTCAGCGGCATTCCGCTCGGATTTTTCGTGCCGTACCGTGAACCAATCGAGCGAGATGCTAAAGACGGTGACACCGAGCGCGAAACTTCTAAGTGTCGAAAGGCGCGGATTACGTGTGCCGTGTATACGTGCGCACGAAGGAGAGCGAGAGAGCGAGCGAGGGAGAAAAATAGAAGGGAGAGCTCGATTAAAAAGCGCGCGAGCGAACGGAGATGAAGATCCTATTGTCTCGGCGTCGAGTAGATGCTGTGCCGATAGGAAGGTCCCCGTAACCAATATATTACTCAAAGCCTGACGCTTTTGCACGTTGGATCGTAATCATTGCTCACCGCGCGAGGTGACGTTCTTTTTTTACTTGTTCCTATATGCATTTTTCAAGCTTCCCCAAGCCATTTTTTACGATACCTTCCTTTCTTTCATTAAGCGTGTGCTGTAAAAGTCACGCGAGAGTTTGTTCATTCATTATTTATCAAATCTCGGAAATTTTTTTAATTGCGAGTATCGAAAGCCATTTTATTGACTTAAGGATCCGCGCGTCGATGTTCGAACAAGATCGAATAGTTTTAACTTTCCGCGATCTTTAATGGATCAAATTTTTACCCAAGAAATTGTTAGCTCTTAAATCGATATGTAATTTTATTAATTTAAGAAGGTTCGTGCGTATCTGTGACTTTAAACGAGAGCGATTCACTTGATCAACCTCCAAAAGAATTATAATGACACGCGCCTACGTGGCTAAAATTACCAGTTAATCAATTTCAAAGGTTTCGTTAAAAAAATTATGAAAAACAGAAAAATTATGCGCGCCGCTGAATACAGAGTTAACGTCCATGCGTGGAAAGTTGAAATATGGTAAGCGCTGGTCCATTCGACGTGATCATTTATTCGGTGGTAGCTTAACCATTTATATTATCTCTGTGAGCGTGAAAATCGTGTGAATATAACTGCACAGTGTGGCGGCATGTCATGAATTGCGAAATGAGATGCCGATTAGCTATAATGGTTATATGTGCACAGTAGAGATTACTTCTTTGAAGATTGAACGAACTGAACAAGTACGTTAACGAGTGGAACATAGAAAGTGGTTTTTGAGATGATCTAGTAATTTATTCTATACCCCTGTAAGTCAAAAATGTTGCTACGAACGAAATGAAAACAAAATTAATTATTATGATGAAATCCTAAGTGAGCAATATACAATCTTAAATATGTAAAATTTACAATGCATTTGCTAATAATAAATCTCTTTGTAGACACCGTTTATTAATAAAATAAAACCTTAAGGTGTTGTTACATTAAAAATTTTAATTTTGTGTGAAGTAAAATCTATAATGGAATATAAATCAAATGTATTTATAGTAACTCTGTTTTTGATCATAACATTGAAATGTAAGTAATTATTTCTGTAAGCTTATTTAATATTTAATTTACATTCGTACTATTTTTTTAAATTCAAGAAAAAGTCAATTACTAAGTTATAATTATTCCAGTTTTGATACAATACAGTCTTTTATAAACATTATAAATTCTCACTCATTCAAATAATAATTTTTAAAAACAAAACAATAAATCTATATCGTATATGATTTATCTACGTCTTATCTATTTATGTACACAAAATATAATAGTATTTTTCGAAAATATACACTTAACACGATATTTTATTAACTTATTACAGTAATTTTATTTATATTAACAGCGATTGTAATATTTTTTTTAAAATCAACATATGTAATGATTTATAAATTTATACAAAAGATACATTAAAACTTTGGAATTATTTCTTTTGCTCCAATATTTGTATCTTTTAAATTTTATTTTATTTAAAAAATAATATGGATATTTTCTTCAAAAATAGATAATTTAATTTTTTGTAATGAATAGAAAAAATAACTTTTTTTTTTTGTTAAATTATATCGGTAAATATTTATAATACTATGTACTGGAAAGTTTGAAAATAACGTCTAAGTTATAATTAGTATTTAAGTAATCTAAAAAGGTTAATTGTGATATATAAATGGAACAATCAAACCGGATTTTATATTCTTTCAATTTCAACGAAATCAAACTTGATTACTCTTTGATTTCAAAAGAAACATGCTGTTTATATCTTTGAACGGCGAAATTATTTTTTTTCTATAGAAGATAATACAAGTGCGTGAGACCACTTTATCGATAAGATGAAAAAAATATCACCTTATAAAGGAAGTTTGATTTCCTTATCGTTTATATAGCTAAAGTCTTTCTATATAGTAATGCGCGTTTCTTTTTATCTCCATCGTCCATATGTAACGTAAAAAAAGAAAGATACATCACGAGACGCTGAAAATTCATTACAACGCATTAACGTGCTCTCGAGTATATTCGTACTCGTACTTTTTATAAACGCAATTTCCTCACGCGTTTACGAATAAATGTAAGCTTATATAGGTAATACGCACACTTTAAAGACGTATCGTTCGATCGCACACGACGATTATCTACAAATGTACAAACGAGCGTAGAATCAAAC
Source organism: Dolichoris vasculosae (assembly GCA_018907195.1). Taxonomy (NCBI): domain Eukaryota; kingdom Metazoa; phylum Arthropoda; class Insecta; order Hymenoptera; family Agaonidae; genus Dolichoris; species Dolichoris vasculosae. The sequence continues at coordinate 2,761,973 of JACCHY010000001.1, forward strand.
GCGGCGGCGAATCCACGAGTGATTAAGCATTTCACTCATGAGCATTAATTAGCCAACTCTCTTGGTTTAGAAATATAATTTATAATCTCTCAAGGTAAGCGACAAATCGCCGCGGGAATGTTCATGTGTCAAAATGACTAAAGCTGTTTCATATGCAAGTATTGCGGATGCTGTGGAGATGTTGAATACGCTCTCGAGGTTCTATTGTATATCCAGAAGAGAATCGCTTGTTTTAAACTTAACTCGAACTTTTAATCAAATGAATTATAATATTTGCAATTGTATGACGCACGTTTATTATATTTACTATACCATGTATATCTTTTGTTTAATTAGTAAAAATGATCGGTAAAGTTTGCAAAGCTTTTAGAGTTTATAATAAATTTTGAATGAAATCACAATATTTCATATTTCATGTGTCAAATAAATTAAAAAAGTTCATCGTTGATTATTAGAGTAAAAATTTGTTACGATACGTTCTAATTTTTATAAATTGTTCTACATTAAATATAACAATACTGTAAAGTATTTGAATTAAAATTAAAATATTCTAGAGATTGTAAATACAATATTTAGAAAGCTAATATAAGTTTTATTTATATTCAATCTTTCTCACGTTATTCAATTCATCATTATATAGTAGCTTAGTATTTAACTTAATTTATTAATTGATCCAAAGATAAAAAATTACTCAACAACTGTTTCTCATAGTTTACAATACAGAATAATTAAAGATTTATCAGTTATGTATAATTTGTTTCATTCACAATGATATGTATTCAATTTAAAATGTATAATTTTAATTAGAGATCAAAATTATCAAATTATGTTGAATTGGTTGACATACTTAGAACTCACATCAGTTAACTCTTATCGCAAATAATAAGATTCATTAAATTTACAAATATAGGAATTTTTTCATAACACTCATTATATATCTTTTAAAATATAAATAATTTATACTAAAGAGACTTGTATTTTTTTTTAATTCATCGTTTCCATCTTTTTCACGAAGTTTAATTAATTTCTTCATAAAAATGATTAAGCTTGTAAGTTTTACAAGATTATATTTCTTTATATTTTTATATCTTTATTGAAAATAGTAACAAATAGATAAGTAGAAGTAATTTTAAACCCAATTAAATAATATAGAAACAGGTAATTAAATGTAGCAAATAAACTTATAAATAAGAAAATTAGACAAAATATTTTAATCGATATAAATTAACTTTTGTCAATAATTATTATTAAATTTTAATAAAAATTTGATGAAAATATTACTAAAAATACGAAGATTTAAAAAAGAAATTATCAAAAATATACAGTTTTAAAAAACTTCTGATTAATTCTATCATTAAATATTGGTCTGTATTTTGTACGAATAAATTTAATTTTCAACATAAATATTAAATTCATCCAATTTATAAATTGCATTAAAAATTTTTAACATTATAAATAACAATTTTGGAATGAATTGCAAAATTATTCATATTTTAAGATGTATTATTTTGGGTAGTAATTTATGAAATAATTATCAAGTTATTAAGGTGGATCAGAGCTACTTCAAACAGTTAAAAATTACATTTGTATTTGGTAATAATAAATGTTTTTTCCAAACGAACATTACTTTTCTCGTATTACAAAACACACGCAGAATAATTTATGAGCGCCAGTTTAATGTTTTCTTAAATATATTTTAAAAATATGCATCCTCCATAACGATAACCAAGAAAATTCAAACCACGAAAAATGTTAATTATTTTGTACCTCGGTACCGCTTATAAATATTAAGTTTATTTCGAGCTCACCACGGCACAATTTTTATTTCGAGCTCATCATCGGCTTTGACCTCGCGTCACTTCAACCAACACATCCCGACTCTAAAAATCGTTTAACAAACATTGCAAGCGTCGTTTTGTCGTCTCGAGCCCCGAGGGTCAAACTCTACCTTACTTACACGCATCTCGAGACCATCGATAATTCAATCCTCGCGCGCGATGCGCGTCGTTGATCTCCTGCTTTAGCTCGTCTCTGGCGCTCGTCGGTGCGGCGGTTACGGCACTGTAATCGTGTCGCTAAAATCAAAAGCGGCGCGATTTCGAGATTTCGAGGTGCGATTCGCGGCCGTCGGTATTAAGCGATAGATCGCGTGGCCCCGCTTATCGTTATCGAGAAAATCAATTACGTTGCGCCGCTCGCAACTAAGGAGGAGGAAAAGAAAAGACCAGGCGATCGAGCACCTCGCAACGTCGCTGCTTACCAGGATTAAAATCCGTCGGAGATTAAATCAAGGCGCTACAGCAACGTTCGTGTATACGTCTTCGGTTAGTTACCATGGCGGAACATCTAGTGTCGGCACCGCGGACGACAATGTGGTAATTAATCGAGACGAGGCGACCTCCGATTCCCTCTCTTTCTCCGCTTCCTTTTTTCCCGTTGAATATTTCTATCTGTGTTCTCTCTCTCTCTCTCTCTCTCTCCCTCTATCTTTCTTTCTCTTTATCCTCCCTCTCTTTTCCACCAATTTCTATAAGTCTCCTCCTCGTTTCTCTTTCCGTCCCTCTCCGTCTTTTTCGATTTCTGTTTCTCTTTTCTACTCGCGGCCAGTCTTTCTTTCTACATGGCGAGAAAAAAAAGAGAAAGAGAGAGAAAGAGAGGGAGATAGCGTGCGCGCTCTTCGTGCTCGCTTTTTTTTGAGATGGTCCAGGTCCTGAACATCTCACGGGCCGCGCTCCGCTCTAGTCAAGAAGGAGAGAAAGACAGTGGGAGAGAGAGAGGGAGAGAGAAAACGAGAGATAAAGAGAGAAGAAAAGAAAGAGAGAGAGAAGATAGACTCTCAGCGGCCTTTCAAAGCATTCCAAAGTACAAGAGATTGTTCTTCTTTCTCTTCCCTCTTTCTCTCTCTCTCTTTCTTTCTGTTCATGATGTTCATTCCCCACTACATACGCACACCCCCTTTGACTCTCTTTCTCTCTCTTCTTCTCTTTCTTTCTTTCTTTCTTTCTTTCTGTCTTCTTCTTGTTGAATCGAGAAACGCACGTGAGAAAGCCACGCAAAGGCTATACGACGTTTCGCTTTTCTGCGCGCTTTTGACGTCTGTATATACGTATATCTATACATACGCCCATGTTGACGGTGATGATCCATTGGTGAATTCGGGAGCAGGTCCGCTTTCCGAGAAGTCATGGGATCACGCATGACTTTTCCATGGAGAAAGAGAGAGAGGAGCGATAGAGAGAAAGAGGATTTTAGACGAGATTTCAGGAGCAAATTCGCACGCGGTGTGACGCAACGGTGGACTTTGGGGACCAAAGAGACATAGAGAGAAAGAGAGAGAAACAAAAACGGAAGGTAAAACAGAGAGAAGGAAAGACTTAAAGAAAGAGAAAGACACAAAAAGAGACAGAGAATAAAAATTCCTCGTCGAGCGAAAAACAGAGTCGGCATGCCTTCTACGAGATCGGAATTTTCGCGTTTCGCGAGAGAAATTGGACGTTGCGGGTCCGTGTGACCTCCGCAGTCTACCGATATAAGTATTAGCGTAGGCCTGAGAGCTTACGCGCGAGAGAGAAAGTCGAAGGAATTTCCGGTAACAGTGTGATGATTTAATTATTTATCATTTTATATCGATTTGCTTTAACGATCTAATGCTATGCGGAACTTATGAATATGCGGTAGCTTCTGCTCGGTAGTAGCAGGTAGTTTTTTTAATTCCTTCGATGCTTATTTTCTTATGTACGAACCGAGCTGTGTTCGATAAGCCAAGAATATTTGGCTGTGATCAAATTTTGATAATAGTTTGAATAATAATATTATTGAAGACAGTTCCGCCGCGACTGAAGCAAAATATTTATGAATAATTTCGATATAAGCATGCGTGTAATCAAATTAATATAAGTGTACGACTATTCAAAAGTATTTCCTACAGTATTAAAAAGTTATTAAATTCTGTACTTTTGGTACAAACTTTTCATTTTCGTTCTAATTTATCATACGCGTACTTAAATTTAACTTCGAGTATTTAATGTTTGTATAATTGAATAATGTAAAATTCCTTACAGTGAATGATAACTAAGTAATACATTTTATAAATGAGTATTAACGATAATTCATTCATTAAATAAACTGTTAAATATTTTACAAGGTTCTTATATCAATTGAATGCAACGATTCGAACTTTTATAATTATTTCCATTATATGTCCATAAATTTTTATTTTGTAACGCAATATTAATTTAAAATACTTTTAGCAAATTTATGTGTACACGCTTGGTTTAACACTATATTTTATCAGTAATTTTATGTTTCAATTTTTCGCAATTATAAATCAAATCATTATAAACCGATTTAAAATAATTTAATATATTTTAACCGAGGACGTAATTAAATCTTACGAAATGTCATACGAAGTTTAAAATACAATTAATGCTCGCATCTCGCATTAAAATAAATCGCGTCTTCAACGAAATAAAATCAACGTCATTTCGATCGTGAGGTCGATGAAACGTTTAAAAGCTCAGAATTTAAAATAAAATTCGCTCGATAATATTAAGATTCTACAATCTCACAAGAATTCTGATTTTCCACGTCTAGGAATATCGCTAGTACACATCAAACGTACGAGTACTGCGACCTCGAGTACGCACACGTACGCATAATATGACAAATGGTGGTTATCGAGGAGCGACGAAATTGATGATCATTGCCGAGTATTAAATATTTCCCCCCGTCCATTTCGGCGGGGGTAAAAAAGCAGAGAAGCCAGAGAGAATTCGAGAAAGACTAACGAAGAGCTGCCGCCGCCGCCGCCGCCGCCACCGCCGCCGCCGCGAAAGAAAAGAAAGGCGCGCGCTTACGTGAGAGAGAAAGAGAGAAAGAGGCGAAGGTAGAAGAAGCATAAGAAGAAGGCACAGCGTAGTCATATATATACGTTTATATAGGTATACATGCGGCACAGAGAGGCTCCAAGTCCGAGAGAAGGAGAGAGATTGGTAACAAGCTACCATGCTGCTCTTAGGTATCTTGCAATTTGTTTGCCGGACACGGCTATTCATCGGGCGCGACTCTACTATCTTTCCAGAAGATGAGAGAAGTCCGACTCTTCCTCCTCTCTTTCGTTCTCTCTTTCCCTCTCCCTCGCCTTCTCTCTTTCCTTCGAGTTCCCTCTAGTGCGCGAGCGAGCAAAGAGGGAAGCACGGAGACGTTGGCCCTCCGCCAAGGCCAAGAGATGCCCGTTTCCCTATCGCTTTGCACGGCGAGATTCGGTGAACGAGTTACCGTTAGCAATCATTAGCCGCGCGAGGGGAGTGAGAAGCGTCGAGGGAAGAGATAGCGATAAAAACGTAGGGCACGAGGGAAACGGACGGAGAGATGGAGAAGCAAATGGCGGAGAAAGATACAAAGTTGAAGGAAGGAGAACGAGAGATGAGATAGGGAGACGCAAAAAATTTGAGGAGAACGATAAAGGGAGTTGACCACGGGGTATTTATACGTATTTAGCATTTATGAGTTTCGGGAGAAATCTACGTAACGTTCATCGCCATTTAAAGTGCTAAGAAGTGCTTGGTTTAAGCGAATATGCATCTCTCCATTTACGGGAAAGTGAAAAAAAGTATTGATACCAGAAAGGGAGTCAAATTCCCAAATATGGTAAATGAGTGTTTGTGTCCATTTATCTTGGATGAATAAAACTAGATAAATAGTTTTTTAAGTCTTTTCTCGTATAAGCAATTATTAAATTGTTTAACGATACGCGAGAAAGGATATCTGATTTTATTAAAGAATTTTATGTACCAATGATTTTAGCTATGAATATTGAGAAATTGTAAATCGATAGAAATTTAAGAAATTCAATTTTGGCTGGTACGGAGCCGGAATAATAAAATCGACTCGATCGTCTTGTAAAATGGTAGCCTTTATATTCTGTACAAATATTGTGCACGAATGAATTTTTATATTTTGTAAATTAAAATATCGAATAAATATAAACGATATATCTAATTAAATATCTAATAATAAGAGAAGGTTATTAAATAAGAAAAGCTGACGGTATAAGAAAAAAGACAAGAAAGAATATGTAAGAAGAAATAAGAAACGTGCACAAGTAAAATAAAGTAACAAAAATAAGCGACAAGTAAAGTAGAGAATTAAGAAGGATTGTAAATAAAAAATGAATAATCGGAAGGATAGGGCAATCCCTGTAATGTTTCTGCAAGGACTCTAGAGCTCTTAGAGCTGCCCGATCCTTTTCGACAAATGACAACGAGATCGCCGCGAAAATGACGTCGGCCTTTTCCTTTGTGCGCTATCAGCCTTGATTATTCACGCGGGAATGCAATTTACGAGTGGATTTTTAACCTGTGGCAGTCCTCGTATACTTTATCCCCCTCCCCCGAGGATCCTCCTACATATACGTGAACGCACCGAGAGACTTATTTTCTGTCGACTCACGCGTTCATCTGTGACGCTCTTAACGGTACACGCGATCTATAAATGTCCTTTAATATAATACTCCAGATTCCGTGGAGTTATACGGAGGTTTGGCTGCTGGCGTTCGTTTCTTATTGATTACACTATTTAAATGATATTTCGCGAAGAATGCTTGCCTTTTTATTTTTGATTAATTGAATTACACGCGTGCTAATCGTAGCCGTGACTCTTAAGTAGGTTGATGTTCATGTTTTATAATTTTTTTTTATCGAAGACGAGACTAATTAATTTAACAGTCGCTCGAAAAATATAATTTCATATATACCTGTGCACTTTTTACGATATTTGTCAAACAAAAAATCATGTAAATCGCTGTGTTAACGTCTTGTTTTGATTCTGTTAAACAATTATTATTAGTTACAAAATTTTCAAATCTTGTAACAACTAATGAATACAAACGAATTTTTTCAAAATACTTATTTAAAAAATAAATACAAGTAAAAAGAATTAATTAGTACCACGGTATATTAAATATTTCAGTTAGAATAATACGATGTTATAAATACTTCGTATTTATTTTCGAATACAAAGTAGGAACAGGTGCATACCATATAAAAAGCATTATTAAAAGATAATTATCTTCTCGAAATAGTTGCAGCCCTTCCCAGTACAAATAAAACGACAATAATAAGCAATTAACAAGATATCTTCCATAGCTCTTTTCTAAACCAAAAGGAAAAAACACATGAGTTGAACACGAATGTTACCTTGGCATTATTAAAAGATAAATATTATGTCGTACTATCTAATTTAGTCAACTTCAACATGCATAAAGTGATGAGTATAAAACTAAAGTAATATATGTACTTCTTTTTTGTTAATTGATTTTTTAATCATACACGCGGAAGCTTAAAATTTACTACATTTATTTCTATTCAAAATATAATATAAAATTCATATTTCATATTTAAACGATGTTGAAAATTTTTTGCTTTGAAACTATTAATTACTAGACTGCAAACCATTTCATAATTTATTAAAGTTGATATTACTTACATAATTATGAAAAATATAAAAAAATTAAAAGTAACTAATTATCATTATATAAAATTAGACATCAGAAAAGTGAATAATCAGGTTCATTTTTGTTTATTACGAATCATAATTATTACGAATGAAAGTTATAAAACTCAGAAAGTAAACTGAATTTTTTTAATGCTATGATAATAAATTATAATAAAACTAATAATTATACAAAATTATATATATATATAGTATAATATTTTAGTGCTGCTGAACAAATGTAATAAATTCACGAATTACTTTTAATATTCTTAATTATCTTTATTTACGTAAAACCTATAGAACAATTTTATAAAATTTTTACTACGCAAATAACTTCATTACGTAATTTAAATTAACAATGGATAATAGTCCAAACTCAAAAATTCTTTCTAGATTATACTCGAAAGTGATATAATATCGAAAATTCCAGCACCTCTGTTTCACCCTAGTTTCTAAATCAATTAGCGTTACGTGGAGTTTTTCCCGACCAGCCGAGCTACAAGAGCATATTCAAGAGGAGGCCCCCGTTGTTTGCACCAAGTCCATATAGTAATCATGGGAAAGAGAAGGAGAGAAGAAGAGAAAGATAGAAGGAGATGGAGAGAAAGGGCGAGAACGGCCACTTCATGAATACCAGGCCTCATTTGCATTGCATGTGCATATCTCCGCTGTGTTCCGATTTCGGATTCTTTCGCGCTAACACTTCATTTGGCGGTCCACGCGATATTTATTACGGTGGTCGGCTAACCACCTACCATTTTCTTACATAACACATACGGGATGGGGAACAATATTTTTTTTTTACTATTAGTAGAGTATTTTGTGTTTGGATGCGCGAAGACCCGAAAAACTGGAAGCGAATAAACAGCTTACATTTGCGTCGTTTGCTTTTGAAGTGATGGATTCTCGTACCAGCATAGCTTAAGAGCGGTCGAGTGTTAAAAATGCGTGTTGTATGAATCTCTTGAAAATATTGATCATCGCATAAGCTACGCCTCATTATGATGTAAACATATGTATACTTGTGCTTATTCTACTTTCATACGTTGCTTCCTCGTTCTTTATAAATTATACATGAGCGTATCTCGTGGGATTATTGGCTTAAGAAATCAGTCAATTACCTAAATATTCGATCGATTACCGATACTTATGTGATGAATTTATTTGACATACCATGGATCAAAAGCTTTAAGGGATAAGCAATTTAACGAATTGAGCACAATTAAGTACGATAAATAACGTCATAAAATTTAATAAAAGAAGAATATAAAGAGAATTTTAGATTAAAGCAGCGATTAAAAGTATCGCTCCAGAACACTAATGTAATACTTTATCAAACATCAATTCGGCATATTTTCTCTGAAGTACAACAAGTAAAAATTTGTATATTTATATTCTAACCAATTATTGAAATGAGTCAATAAAGATAATTGTATCTGCATTAGTAAATGTCACTTGAGAATTGGTTAAAAAAATTATTCTTTTTTAAATGCATACAAACGTTCTGGTAAATAATTTTAATAAAGATTTTCTTTTATCAGACAATTATCATATTTTATCTTTATATTTAAGCAATAATTTTTATCGTCTATTTATCCAAAAGAATATTTTAAAATTTCTCGCGATGTTTTTTTAATTCAAAACTATTCTTCAACTTCTTTCTCTAAAAAATTTACCTTGGAACTAAATATTGACCAAGGTACGCGAATAAATGTTAATAATGAACTTAACAGTCAACTGAACATTACATTTGACAAATGTCATTATTTAGTACGACCTTGTAGATTTGATTCATGCATACGATTGATTATCAAGAAACATCGAACGATGCAGTATAGATGAGGGACAGGGACGCTATCTTTACTCGGCATACGGAATAATGAGATTCTTACATAAAAACGTCAAGTTATCCTCCTTTTTTTCCCTCCTCTCTTCATAAAATCAATGGCATTTCATTGCCCCCGATAGAATGGAATATACATCGAGAACGAGATGGCACTGCGCGATATATCGAGGACTTGTTACATAATTTAGAGACGAACTCTTTTGCAGTGCCGCGCGCCAGACGGTAATCACTGCCTGTGTTTTCAATGGCAGCATAGATACATTTATACATATGTTGCGTCGTACAGTGCAACGTCGCTACTCGCTAGATCTCGTTAAGAAACGCGCGATCAATCGGTGATATATTAATATCGTCTGAGGTCGCTCTCGGCAAAATAAATTCAAGTGCACGCAGTTTCCGAGCAGCGAATATGGGCAAAGACATCCAATTTGTTTAAGCGCTGTATATATTTACAAGCATACGGATGCATTATAAATAAAGAAACACACTATCTATTTGTAGATTTTGTAGTTATAAAGTTAAATTACGTATTGTTCATTATGAGTATTCCAATGCGATCGGATGTGGTATAATTGATTATTTACTATGAATAAATTATGTAATTTGTCCTTGACAATCCCTTATTATTTGGTTAGAATAAAATTATTTTAAATCTAAAGCATTGAGTTTACGTTTGTTCCAAGTTTAAATTCATTTATAGTTCAAGGAGACATTTTATATAAACGAATTTAGCATATTAAATTTTTATTTATGAATTTAACAGACTTAAACCTTTGGTGTTAATAAGCGAAAATAACGAACTAATGCTTAAAAAATTTTTAAATAAAAATTCTAATAAATCTACGTGTATTAATATACTATGTTCCGTAAATATTTAAAATATGAACATTAAATCTTTGAGATTCGTGTATGAAAGATTGGAGAAAGTACTCTTTGAATCAACTTCTTTTTGGCATTCCATACTGAAATGTCTTACTTAAAGTTCTACCGTATCCATTCGAATGACAGAGCACTCGATAATGACTGTGTTTGCACCGAAACTTTCAGATTGAAAATTTCCAAACACGAATTCATCGATCATCATTTGAAAGGCTAATCCTTGTATAGATCCTTATCATTAAATGGATCACTATCCCTATATCTTCGAGAGATGTCTAAGGAAAAGAAAAAGAAAAAGAGAAAGAAAATAACTTCTATATGAATACGAAAAACTGAATACGAAATTGATCAGGTAAGAAAAATAAGATATATTATGTTTATCTACGGCGAATATTTTGCACGTCCTTGACAATTATTCTAACAATAATCATATACTTTTTTTTATATCTTTGAAATTTCTTGCGCCTTTTCAGAAAAATAGATATCTTTGTTTTAGACTAGAATTATTATATATTATTTATACTTTTATATAAATAATAAAAATCATTTTCTTATATTTAAATTTATAAAAATTTTAAAAGTATCGTTGAACGTTATTCTAAAGTTTGCTTCTTAAAAGTTATGCTTTATATCAATTAGTATAATTCAGGAAGGCTCGATCGAGTTGTAAAATGTAAGGTTCAAACTAAATCGATCAAACTAAAACTAACCGAATTATCATTAACATCGAGTTTATAAATTCGTAACTCGAGGTTCTTGTCAGCATACAACTTACTTCGATATAATTAATCGGAATACAATTAATCACGTACTTAAAGTTATTTGACACGCAAAAACGCATTACTATAATGATTGTTCGATCGGTAAATGTAAAAGACATACGTGCGGACTCTATCGGCTCAGTGAAACGCAAAAAGCATTGGAACTGTCAAAAGCGTCTCGATGAATGTCAGCCGTCCTAGGCGCGCTTGACCAAATAAATACCTCCTCGTAACGCGCTCATCGGCTTTTGCGAGTCGACGCGTGTACGTCTCTCAGGACGTCGGTGGACGTCGACGTTTCCAGCGCCTGAGCGAGTCACGAGAGAACGGCGACTCGTCGCCGTGGACACGGGACTGACAGAAAACACGAGGCCCATGGCTACCTGTCCTTATACGCCACCTCCGACCCTTCCTGGAGGAGAAAAATTTTGGTTTTTCCGTCTAAACAAGGACTTGCTTTCTGCCGGGAATGAAAGTATGAGAGACACTTTTTTGTCGAGACATACGTCTACTTAGAAAAGTGTTGTTCGTTATACGAACTCGTATTTTCAAAACAAAATAGCCGTTCGATTTTTGTAAATAAATTGAAACCATCTTTTATGATTTATTAAAGATTTTTTTACTAAATTTACACCATCATATTTTATAATATGTAATAAATAAGTAAACTGAAAAACATATGTAAAGTTATATGTCTTTGATTGAAAACAAATTGTTTACAACATCATTTGTATAGAAATATCAATTCTAAATTGCTTTATCATGTGTTAAGTCATTACAACTTATCATTTAGCTGGTTTATTAACTCTCATAATAATAATATAAGTAATATACTTAAATTTATTACCAATAATTTAATGAGACAGCTATCATTTATATTCAAACTGAATTGGAAACATTGAAGTCCAAGAATCTTTTGACTCCAGAGTAATATTTAATTTTATTTAAGGTATTAAATAAAACCACGTATATATAAAAGCAAGACATTAGTAACGATAAATTAAATATATAATGAAATATATATATAAGTAAACTTTTTTTAAAATTCGCGTTAAACAATTTACAATTCAGAAAACCGTTGTAAATACATTTGTAGTCGCGCCATTTAATTAATGTTTTTCATCGTTTGTTTCCGCGACTCGTATTCCTACGTCAACTGGTTCATTTGCGGTTAAAAAATATAGAAAAGAAAAATATCACAAGCGATTAATTGCTAACGCTCTGTACATACATATGATGACGCGAGGGTCCTTCTCTCCTTACGGCCTTGCGCTACGCGCCAATTAAAGCAAATGCAGGAAAAGCGCGCGACGCGCCGTTTTCTTTTATAATACCGCGTCTCCGTACTAGAATCGTTAGGTTTTACTCTTTTATCTCTCTCGCTCTGTCTCTTATTTTTCTTTTTGTTTAAAAGAATTGCAATATTATTCCAGCAGGTTATAAATTACTCTTCCTACAGTGAAGTGGAGGAAATGGAAGAATCGGGATTTATTGTATATCAGAATCTGTAGATTGAATTCTTTTGTTCGATAAAAATTATTATTGCCGAGTAGACAAGACAGAGAGTGAGATAGAGAGAAAGAGAAAAAAGTAAAGGACGAGTATCTATTTATAGAGTGGATAGAATAAAATGAGTTATACATTCCGAATGATGGATTAAAATTTATCGATTTTATTTGCACTTTTGTTAGTTTCCTTGAGTATAAAATTAAAAAAATCATTTCATGGATAATATAAAATCTTTACAAATAATTTTTCATTTATTTATTTATATTTTATTATTTATGTTTAAAATATAGATAAATAAATCGATATTATTGTAAAAATTTTAAATATTAAGAACTCCAAAAGAATTTTATAATTGTTATATCTTTTATTTTTTAATATATTTCAATTAAATCATATTGATGCTTCGGTCATTATAAGATTCTTTTATAATTTAAACCATTTAATATTTAATAACGTTCTATTTACGTTTTATAAGTATAAAATAATTTTAATTTTAAAATTATGATAATTTATATTTTAAATCGATATAACTTTTTTTTGAAACAATACATTTTTGCTATTAAAAAAACAATTATGTATATAAACCACTGCACTTATATTGCTTCTTAGAAGTATAATATTAATCTTAAAGTATAATTAAAAATGCTGTAATTAAATAAAAAAAAATTTTATAATAAAATTGTAAATGTGTGATATTTACGAATATAATATAATCTAGTAGAGTTATTTTTAATAAGACAAAAGATTTCGTGCTTAATATCATCACCTAAAATGAAAATTTGGTTTTATGATAATAAAAGTATCTATCGTCGGTGTAAGTACCGGTAATAACAAGTTGCAAAGACTCGATTAAAGAAAACTATTTATAACAAAATTCTAAAATAAGGTATTTCATAAAATCATTTTGTACAAGATTAATAAAGTCATAATTAATCAAAAAGTTTGTTCATATTTGTGTTATCATACAGTGTACAATCATGAAAAAACCCTGTAACGCGAAAATTGCGGAACCACCCGCGGAGTGCATGAAATAATAAGACATTGACAACTCATTCGTTCCATATAACGATGAAATTCTTTTGCAAATTTTTCAATCTATATCTTTCACCTATAATGGTTCTACTTGCTAGTAAAATACGACGACGTATCTCCTCGTAATATAAGCCGCAAGAGCTCTAATTTCGTCCTCCCTCGCCTCATCTCGTATTAACAGATTTACTGGAATACCTATAATTTTACAAGAAGCTTTAATATGAGTCTACGCTTAGCTCCTGTACAGTAGCAAAATGAGCGATTATACATATATGTATGTATATACACATATACGTACATGCACAAATACACACTCTTTCTTTTTCTTCCTCTATACATTTGTCGTAGCTCTCGACGCATACATACACGTATGCTCGTCGTCTCCGGTGGATCTCTCGAGCCTGGAATTTCTACTTTCTACGTCGAGCGCGCGTTTAACCTTTAGCGCGTCTTCGTGGCGTTGTGCGCTTTATTCACGAGGGAGAGACATTCTTACGCGCAAATTAATTTTAACTTTAATTTTCCGGACACGGGCTGCCGCTGATGCCGATACCAAAAGGCGCCGGCTTCTGTTGCTGCTGCTGCTTGCTTTTTTCTGTACTCCATCCCTCTCTCTCTCTCTCTCTCGCTCTCTCAACTTCTATCTCTCTTATTTTCTTTCTCCCTCTCGCCCTGCCTCACTCCCTCCCTTAGTCGAGGAGTTGGAGTATAAGAGGGCCGCGCGTTGAATGCGCGTGTAAATCGTTGGCTCGTTTTTCGCCTTTTTTCTCCTTCTTTTCGCGATGGGAGATTTAATGATTACAATGAGAGATTTATTGTTAGGGAAGAGCCTGCGCGAGCAGAAGTGACGCACAGAGGTGAGATCAGCTTACGGGGGTCTTACCGGTGTTGCTTGTAGATTATTTATTTTTTGTTTACGAGAGAGGGTAATTCTTTGCGAATGGCTAAAAAAAGAACAAATAAGTGGTTATGAATTGCGAAAGATTATTCAGTTATGACCGATCGATCATTTTAATTGTAAATATTAGCCTTTAATTTATATTTAGTTAGTAATACATAGAATAAATATTTTTATCGTGTGCTACGCTTATTCGTGTTTATTAAAATTTAACCATTAAGGAGTAATAAAAATCTACGTAAGTATGTGCAATAATTCTTTATTATGCATACAGTTATCACTTTGCCATACTCCAATACCTGTTTACTATATGAATAATAAATTATCGGATGAACAATGTTAATATTGGATACATTCTGATTAATGAAAAATATATTTTTTACAAAAATAATTAAAACATAAATTTTGTTGCCAACAGTGACCAATATTATTATATTATTATTATTATTTTATCAATGGCAATGTATTATCATTTCCTTATAGAACAATAATAAATGTATAACATGTCAATATATGAACTTCTAAACAATTTGTAAAATCGATGCAAGTATATCGTATAAATATTTTAATTTATTTCTCAGAAGTACAAAATAACGCGATAACCAAGTGTAACAATCGAGCAATTGATAAGACATTGGTCCCGAGACTTTTTAGCCACACAATAGTCCATGTCTCTTATGGTTCATAAATATTATTTCAGATTTCACGATTTTCGTCCGTTCCCAGAGGAAGGAGATACCCACGGTTGGAATTCCAGTGCTTTTCGCGGATCATTATTCACTCTCATAATCTTTCGTCTCATCTCCGGCGCTCGTGACATTGCGTCGGCTGACAGTGACGAATCGAAAACCTCGAGTCAACCCTTGAGTCATTGGCTCTAAGGCCTGCTCACCTATACAACGCACCATCATATCTTCTATGATACCAAAATGAAAAAGAAAAGAGATCCTCTCGAAAATCTTCCGATATTCGTTTTGGAAGCCAATCTTGTTTAGTATATCGGCACCCGTACAAACTTACGACTTTCTCTTATCACTGGTTTTCTTCGTTGGTTTTATTAAAATTAGAATTTAATAACTATCGAAATTTTCTCTAGAGTTTTAATAGATTGATTAGACATCGGAATATTGTTCGCTGAAGAAGAAAACCTTTATCTTCTATCGAAGGATGTCTGGGTAATTTTTCTTCATTTTACGTAGTGATTCGACAGAAATCAAAGATGCTAATCATAAAATGTGTTCATAACATGCTACGAACATCTATTCCAACTAGTCATTTGGCATTTGTTTCAAATGTCATACATTGATCTTAAATGTGTTATTGAATTATATGTAATTGTTCATTTCGTAGAATGTATTCTATTACGAAAATAATGTTTGTTGCATCGTGGTACGATACTAAATATATTTATTAAATTATTAAAGTATTTTCTTAACGAAATTAATCACTTTTTAAAGGTAATAACCATAAATGTTCATACGTATTCATATAAGCATAAAAATATTTGCGATATTTATCTAAAAGTAATTGCCGTTTTTCATGCTTCATTTATAAAATATTGAAGATTTAAGTACATGTAAAAACTTTTCCACGTGAAGTCGGTTAACTTTAATCTGGAGAAGTTGAACAACATTTTTTCGAAGTTAAGAATATATTACGGAGCACTTACAGGTATATGGCTTTCCATTATTTTACATTCTACACTTTCTTCTTTTTGTCTGCGTCTGCGGAATGCCCGATGATAAATGCAACGTTTTTCTGAAAACACGTGATGAGATTATCCCAGTCACCTTTAGTAGGTTCCTTATAACAACACTGCTCTTTATGTTTTATTTTATTTCTATTTTTTTTTATCGGTAAATTTTCATTTCATATTTTATTTTAAATATAATTTTCTTAAAATTCCTGTTATTTTAACACTAGCGAAACAAATATAATTTATATTAGTCATCATTTATGTTAATTTTTAAAATAAATGTAATTTTCAATTATCGTCATTTTATTATAGAACTATAATCGTTTAAAATAATGCTTTTTCTTAAAAACATCATAATTATCATAATAATTAATACAATGGATCTTTTTCAAAAACCATTGATATTGCTGTATTAAATGAAAAATATAAGTAGCTCAAAAATCATTTATACAAAATAGAAAAAATAGTAAATTTGATTTCAGATTTATAAATTTGAATTTAAAAAAGTTTAAGGTGAACAAAATAATATTAACTTAGGTAACTACTAAATGTTATCTTATACGAGTTACACGATGTTTCTCAAGTTTTTATACGTGCGGAACTAGTACATTGAATATACTATTCAGAGAAATAATTAACTTTTTTTAATTCAAACTAAGACTACATAAGAAACTTGAAGAGTAAATATTTTTAAACCTATTGATATACAAAATTCACGATAGTTCTGTTAATATTTTTAATTTTTATATTTCTTCAATATAAAATTTCTTATGAAACCACAGTAAAATGTACAATATGAAAATATTATTCCATAAGTGTAACTAAAATATTGCAAATTTAAATATATACGAATATAGATGCATTCGCAGCTATTTCCATCCCGATTCCATCCAATAAAAAACAGTTCGTAAGCAGATAGTAAACGAAACTATATTGCCCTGAAAAAGAAGAAATCTGGAACATCCACTTCCGATGGTAAATAACTGAGCTTTTTCGAAAAAAGGCACGAACCCTCTGCGGCCCGATCTAACAAAGAGACATCGAGCATAGTCTCAAAGGAACCGTCTCTTCTCCTTCATGCGGGGCGAGTCTTTCCTCGAAAGAGCGAGAAAAATTGTTTCTCTTGGGTGCATAAAAATAGTGACACGGCATCTAGTAGCAATAAGAACGCGTTGAGGCGCATTAAAGCGCCTTCGGGAACGAAGTGCGAAGCTCGTGCAAAAACAATTCGCTCTCGATAGGCTTCTCTTCCTCTCCCTTCTCCCCTCTCTCGTTCTCTCTTTCAAACGTGTGCTCGCTGCATATGCAGGGCACAGCAGCGCCTAAATATAGGAGACAAACAGGTTTGCTCCAAGGCACGACCTCGTCGCCACTACAGCGACTCGCCCCTCGCGACTTATAGTGTGAAAATTAAATGTGTATGCGCAAGGAACTCGCTGTAAACGCTGCAAGAGATACCGATCCTTATGAGCTAGTGAGGTGATAAGCTTTTATCGGGGAATCGCGCGATGGTGTAGACGCTCGAAAGGTAAGGGGTTGGTATACTGGATCGGATCGGCGATGATTGTGAGATGGCGTCGGAAATGATATCGCGGGAACTGAGTAAGGGCATGATTTTCAGGTTTTATAACGTTGGATACTTTGGAGTTTACTTATCAAAGAAGTTTTGTACTAATACTCTGATATAATTTTAACGTTAAAGCTATTTTTCTTCAGCTCTTGATACATAAATATTAAATATCGAGTTTTTAATTTGTAGTTCTTACTTCGGAATAATTATTGAAAATGTAAAAAGGATAACTAATACTGAATAAATTATTTTTTTAGGTAAAAAATAAATACTAACTTTTAATGCATCGTATAACAGTATCATTGCTGTTATTACTATTTTTACATTGTAAATTAATTATATGTAATCAAGTGAGACATAATCGACTACATATTAATTTTTTTAAAAAATTTATTCGTTTTTTAAATATTTATAGAAATATTAACTTATAAAAAACACGTTTTATAGAAATTATATAGAAAGTTTGAAATTTAAGCATTTTTTTTATGCATATAAAATTCAAATACTTAATTATGTTTATTTAAAGTAATCGAGAAACTAAAAAATATTATCATTAAACATTTCTTACATTTACAGATAAATATTGTACCATTAAGTAAATAATCATAATGAACTTTAAGTTTAACTCGAGCAACAACAATTTCTTTTAATCGGTTTTTTCACTATCAAAGTAAAAGTATCTAAATAACAATATATTTTTATGAATTTTGAAAGATATATCGTTAACTTTTCGCTGTGTTCTTACAATATTCATTTTCTATAATTTACAAAGGTAAATTTTTAAATAATTATCAAAAAATATTATTAATTATATGATCTATTATTTTGCAAAATCTTGTTTTAAAAGAAAATTCAGAATTAATAAAAAATATTCACGGTGTAATAAAAAGTATGTACATGCAAAAACTCAGAATTAAAGATTGAAAAATGTCGGATGAAATCGTACCCACGTCTATTTAACTCTAAACGACGTGGAACGGTAAAAGATCCGAAATCAATTAGTCTAACCCCCTGGGTAAATGAGAGCTCCCAGAGCTCGATAAGAGCGGCGCCGGATGCCCATAAGTAAGTGAACGCACAAGTAAGTAAGTAAGTAAGTAAGTAAGAATTTCAATTAATCGACGAAACTATAGCAATTACAGGAAAGTTGAGTCCAAATAATAGGGTCGTGCACTCTCGCGACTCCGATTTTCCATGGAGCGAATTCATTAGCGTTCGCGGCATTTTCTAAGAGCACCTAAGCGGTGACGTGCTGTAAAATCGAAAATGCAATTCTTCGTCTCCGTTCTGCCCTTGCTGTTGAAAAGGGGTCGATAATTGAGACGTCTTCGTATCGTCCTTAGGTGTTCCTTTGGCGTTCGTTCACCGTAAAAGGAATACGCGTACTAGCATGTAAGTCACCATCAGAAGAAAATACGTAATTTCCATAACGCACGCGTGCAGAAGGCGTTGCAACGCCCCGCGGACGTTATAATTTATATTTTCCGGGGCCCGAGTCCAAGTGCACGGAGCCGTGCCCGTCGGCTCTTGGCAAAGGAAAAGCCGCTTATAACGCGAGCGGCACAAATCATTTCATAAAAATTCCAAAGCTGCGCGCTCCCGCGTCTAGACGCGCGTAATTGAAGAAACAAAGAAGCTGCAATTACGCCAGCAATTAACGACCGACGCGGCACCGCTTCCTTCTTTTCTCGGCGCTCATCTCTCCTGCGGGAGAGCGACGCGGAAAAGAATCGCAATAGCCACACGGCACGAGAGAGGATACCAAGGTCTCATGAGCCTTCGATGCCAGCGTTTTTTGCTAAACAGACGAGAAGACGAAATTTTACCGGCTTTTTCAATAACGATGCGCGTCTTTCTTTAGTAAAGATGAATGTGCTGTGTTTGCGGAAAGACGAATGTAAGTCATTATGACGCATTCAAGGACTTGACTCGCTATTGTATCGATGCGTACTTTGTTACTCAGTTTTAGTTTTTTCTAGTAATTAATTTAAATTTACTCGCTTCATTAAAATATGTATAAATATGTTTTATTGTTATTTTTAATCTATTATACATATATTTTTTCATTTATGGTAAAACAGCGAAATTTTAATCTTTAAATTTAGTAAGCTAAGTTAGAAATATTTTTCCTATAATTGGAAATGCTTGTTATTAGACGATGAATATTTCTTTGAAAAATTAATATTTTTTATGCATTATTCTTGAGCTCTGTAAATTATTCACTTTGTAATCATTAAAGTTTATTCGAGAAAAGTATAATTTAGAAAAAAATTTCTCTGTTCATAGTAAATGTTACTATTTATACTTTCGAATCGAATGAAACGAAATCGATATAAATGCAAGTATAATTCTTCAATTCAATATGTACACGAAAGTTTTTTTGTTTGAGAAACAAATTAAATAACGTTCAATTAAAAATCAAGGCTCTAACAACGATTCGAGTTATAAAAAAAGTACTATGCACTTTAAACGTATTTATTCGCAAACAACAAAGCCAGTTCCAAGAATACCATTATCCCCTAATTTCGAACAAAAGATAATTGTGAACGCCTCAATTTATAAGGCACGCGTACATCCTTTATCGAATTTCCGTACCCACGCATTATTTCCCGCGACTCCCCATCACAACGGCACATCGGTGATTCATTCATCATCTTTCGCTCATCTCTGTCCGCCCCGGCATTTCCGCGATACCCGCGAGAGATATTGCGACTGGGACAAAACCAGGGAGGAAAGTTTTTGAAGCTTTTCGTCATCATCGTCGTCTTTGACAGTTGCGGCATCTTTCCTCTCCGAAGAGTCAAAAGAGGCTTTTCATCGTACGGATATCGAAGAATTTGTCGCTTCGTTGAGAGCAGGTCGAGTGAGAGGACATCAAAGGTACATCTTGGGCTTCCCGAACAATCTTTCTTTCTCTCTCCAGCACTCTTTCCTTCTCGAGCAGCCCCTCGACATCCTTTACCCGTTCCCGCAATAATCATTTATTATCCACAAGAGAATAATGAGTACAACGGCTTTATGAAGCTGCGAAATCGGGGCTTTGTTTAAAAATTAGCTGCCGAGCGCCTTGTTTATCCCTTCCAAGAGTTCTTCCTTTCGCTACTTTCTTATGCTCGAGTAGTTCAGCTTAATGGCCCTTCGAAGATAAACGGTTACCTAAGCATGCATTTATCTTACTACTAACGTTTTAAGGGTAACTCTTTTCGATTGTTTTCCTGAAACGTAAATTATTAGAATGTTGCTTTAGCGTATTTTCAGTTTATGCGAGAATACTAATTGCTTCAAGTGTACTCGATAACATGTCTAAATTTTCATGGAACAAAGTGGACTTTTAACCGATTATACAAATTATACATTTTATATATTCGGTAAAACAAGTAAAATATTATATATTTTATAGAAGTATTCATATTTACATTTGTACAAAAAATTTTTAATAATGATCAAACAAATATTATATTTAATTATTCATTCGTCAATAAAATGTACTAAAAATTAGAAAATTAAAATATAATTTCCTTGTCCTTATAATACAAAGGCCTTTTTATACAACGAAAATAAATTTCACCGAATACTAGATAATAAGACTTAATATCAACGACTGTAAAAAAATATTCATGGTTTCATTCTCTTTGATAAGCATTCTTTCAAAAAAGAAAAAAACCGGAGAGAAGTTTTAATAATTCAGTCGTGAATTAAATTAATGAATAGCAATATGTTTCTTTTTAGTTTTGAAAAACTAATTAAATCCATAATAGCATAATTACCGAGATGAATTAATCATAAAGTACCACAAAGATTACTTACTACTGTGTTTTGAAGACTAACGAATCGGAGTTATTGTATACCACTCATCCTCAAAAAGCCGCGAAAGCATCAAGCGTGAATAAGCAAATAGCATGGAACGAAGAAAAAAAAACCAACGAAGGAAACATAAGAATCCTCGTCACCCTAATAACATTCTTTGTACGCAAACTCAATTTCGTGAGTCGTGTAGGAGCGTGTAAAGATCGCTGGCGAACAACTCAGGCGTTAAAAGTGCACGCGAAAGCTCTAGCTCAAAACGAGGAAGGGAATAAAGAAAAAAAGAAGAGTCGCTTCATCCAGTCGCTAGAAACGAAGGAGGTTCTCTTAATCTCGGCTCACGCACCATCTGTTTTTCATTCGGGCGCGAGCAGCTCGCGCGCGTATTATAAGCGCGCGGATTCCCGAGTCTTGGTTCCCCTCGCGTACTCGCTCCTTCCTTCCTCTATCCCACTTCCAAGTTCGCGCTAAGGATCACATATCTGTGACAAGCAAAGATCCGTGGCCCGTTGAGAATGTTCCCTCATTAATAAAAGCCGAAAACGTTCGGCCGGTCTTGTTCGCTTCTTTGTCGCGCGCTCACCGGAAAGTTCGCAGACTCGCACCGTGAAAGCTTCTGTACGAGGGAACCGAGGCGAGACCGGGAGCAACAGACTCGAGAAGAATTCGTGGCACGATCGCGTTTTCTTCGATATTGCCGGGAGTCTCGGTGAACTTTTCATTGACGATGGAGTCGCGATTTGTCGGAGCGACCGATATACGTCCGATTGTGGATTGCGAGGCATTAATAACGTGGCTTCGGTGAGACGAGTCGAGGTTTCGAATTCCGTGATTTCCGCGTATGTAAAACTCGCGAGATTAGAATTTTTGCTCTCTCCCGGGACTGTCGTCACGCTTTGACACTTAGGTGAGCGAACTTGAATTCATAGTATTTTCAATGTGTTAAAATCTTTAAAATGCGATCGGCGCACTTTGAAATTACTGGCTGGTGATGCAATGGAAATTCTTCAATGATTTGGATTACGCGAAACTAATGAGGAGTTTTCATTCATAATTGTTCGCCTATTCTCGATAAGATTAACGCTCAACTTTTGCTTTTCAAAACTTATCGAGTATTTCGTAAGCTCGCGGCGTTGCAAATGGCACGTATTTCGTTGAAATAAATAACCTATTTTCTATTTATTATACTAATGAGGAATTGACAAGGAATTCTTAATTAAGAAATAAGTAAGCCATTTTAAAAGAATGTGATCGAACGGCAAACTTAAGGATCTTACTGAAATACCAAAGAGATATTTTTAAAAATATGTTTAATTTGGAAGATAGAGCAGTTTGTATACGCATAGAAGAGTAAATACTATGTCTCGAGACAATGTTGCCCGTAATATCGAGCAATCCTATCCTCAAAGTACGTCCACCGCTATGAGAATCCATCTCCTGCGCATTCTATACTCATAAAGAACGAGAATTCATTCTTTGAAATTTTCTCTTAAAAATAAAAGCCCATCTCCTAGAATCCGCAAGATTGAAATAGATCAAAGAGAGCCTTTAAGCGAGGCCCCATGGAATCTCAACGTCTCCCGCTCGTCGAGGTATTATACAAATTTTCCTCTTTTCCGTGCGTCGCGCAGCCGCGTCGTGGAATCCACGAGAAAGCGGAAGCTCGCGAAGACGTTCGTTTATAAATGGCAGGAGAGCTCGGTGGATCGGATTTAGAGGCGTTAAAAGCCCTCGGCGCGTGGAAGCTCGCGCGAGTTCGGCTCTCGAAAGCCCGACCTCTACATTAGTTCACTTAATTCTGGAATAATGCGCGCGTGCTGTTCTAATCCGAAGGAGCTTGCGAATCTCTCCTAAGACGCTTGCCCCACACGTAGAAGTACCGGGGGCTTAATGAGCACCGAAAGACCGACTATGCGTGTGGGAGTATCGTCTGAGAGGAGAACGGCTTATGTATGTCTGAGTACGGTACGCGCCCCGAACGGACCAAGACGTTCTGGCTCGAGTCTACTTTGCTCTCATTATCGTCCAATTTGTGCGCGTTTTGTGAGTATGCGTACGCGAGATATGTGGCAAGTACGTTGAGAAAACGTTCCGAGACAGATTTACTCTCGAATCTTACGAAATTGTACGGACATTTTCTCGAGATGAAGTACGTGTTTATCTTGCGATGTATATGGAATAAGCGTCGATCGTTAAAACTTACGCTTTCGTGCGATATCGGTGTTCTCCAAATGTCATTTACAAATAATACGTACAACCGTTCTTAATGCACGGGCGAAAAATTATTACCCGTATCGGCACATACACTGTGCACGATATCGTCGTTGCTAGAATAGAGATAAACGAAGGTATCCAAGAGATGCCGCACCACTTTTAAAATATAATTTTATTTTTTCTGTTTTTCCCTTTCTAGTAAGACGAAGAAGCGTGGATAGTAAGTTATGAAAGATACGATGGCGAACATAGAATTATGTGGGGCAATTCCAGAGAATTCCTGCTAATTTTTAGATAGTTTGTAGCCACGGTATTCGTTATCTGTGTATTAAAATAGTAGTAAAGGTGAACTGACAGTTTAAGTATGAAAAAGTTAATACGTATACAAATAACGTACAGATTTATATCATAAAAGAAAACATTTCGAGCAAAAAATTTAACAAATATCTGACACAAAATCCACGCGTAAAGACATTGGAAGAAAACAAGCTTAATCACAAGAACGGTATAAAAGCACGCGATCACAGAGGACAGCTAAGACGCATGCCGTAGAAAATTTTACCAGAGTACAACATCAAGTAATAAATACTCGAAGCATTTGAAAAATTTCCAATTACGCGTCTTTTTTCGCCTAAATGCCCGATGTACCCGCGGTTTAGGAGTGAACTATGAAATCGCGTTGCTTTTTCAGTCGCGCGACATTTGAATTCAATTTCTCATCGCTCGGCTTCTCTCTTCCCATCCCGGAAAAGCACTCGCCCTGTCACGGCGCGATGTACTTCATAAAACGTCGGTCGGCCGTTCGTCCACGTCGCGTCGGCGCTTTGCTCCGTCGGGGAGCTTTTGCACTCCTTGATCCTCGGCATCGTCCGCGCGCCGCAGGACATTCCAACTCGGTTTTGCGACGCCGAAATCCAGCAAGAAACGCTCGGACGCGCACGGCATTAGTTCTCGGCGCGGTGTTTTGCAAAAACCCGAGCGTCGGAACGTCTATTGATAATTTTCAAGGTTGCGCTGGGAGAGGATTTTATTTTATTGTGATTCGTGTGCGCAAGTGTACCCGTTGTAGCTATGGATGATGAATGGATCGGTTAAAAAGTAGGTGAACCAGAATTTTAATTCGATTTATTCTCACGCTCGTGACGCAGCAAAAAATTTTCTTACGTTTGAATTACTCGTTTGTAAAGTTTGATGTTTTCATAGCGTTCTAACCATTAGATAATTTTTTATTCATGGGTAATGTCGATGGCAATAGGAAACGTATCTCTTAAGTTTTTCTGCAAATACCTATCAAATCATCGGAAATTAATAGCTAGTCATAAGTTTTCATGTAACCGCAAAAAGAAAGAAGAATCGTAAACACTTTTTTTAAAAATCCGCCATAATTTAGTCATCGCGGTCAGTTTTCGAAACAATCCTTGATATTATCTATTTTTGTGGATGTCCCTAGAAATACACACGCCAATAATGTAAGATTAAGAATCTTTGCGTAAATCGAGTTATTTTCAAACGATAAATTATTAGGTTTCTCGCAAAGCAGCGTAATAGCTCCTCAAGTTCTCAATCAATACTCCCCGAACGTGTAAAAGTAATTCCACAAATAAAATAAGGAGCTCTTACTTGGTACGAGCGAAAACTAAAATAAAAGAAACCCTAAAAAAAAGAAACGAAAACAGACAAGCCAGCTGGACGAAAAACAAGGTAAAAAAAGCGGGAATAAAGAAAAATGCGGCGTCGACAAGCCGAAAAGAAATTCGCTCCCAGAAGCCCGGCCGAGGTTTCTCGACGACGTCCGGAAGTCCCATTCGCACGGTCCCTTAAGTCTCTCCGGAGAAACATCGAAGCGCGCACTCGTATGCGCGATAAAGGGGCTGTGCGCGTAGTCGGGGGCGCCGTATTGGTGCGCTCCTTGACTCCGGACGCGTGGGACTCGGAATGTCCGGCATGCGAAGGGGGACCAAGTGGAGGGGGTAGCCGAGAAGGCCCCGCAACGGACCCAATTCCCATCGGGACCAGCGGCTTAGGCTAGGGTTCGAGAGATTCGAGTGTGTGTTTGTGTGTGTGTGTATTTGTGCGCGCGCCTGGAGAGTACATCGGCCGTTTGATAGCGAGGCCGGCAAAATCGAATCATCGAATCGGTTGATGCTACCCTCTGCAATTATTAAGCGAGATCGTCGGGGTAGTTTGGCTCAGGTTTTACGCCGTTGACAGAATACCTGAATAGATTAGCGACTTTATTAGCTAGCTTATCTTTTGTACAAGTCGATTACAATCACTCTTTGTTCGCCTTGCGAGGAACGGGAGAAATTTATGTCGGCTCTGGGAAATGTTATTAACGGGGTATCGTGTTTCTTTTCTTGTCAAAAGAATTTACTGTTATTTGCGTCTTTTTGTTGAATCTACGTGTTTCTTTACGTCATAGAAGTGCAATGTAAAGTAATTGCAATTAATATCGGTGATAGAATAAAAAACGTTCATATAATAATAATAAAAACAATACAATAATCACAAAAAATTGTAAACACTTGGATAAATACAAGCATTTACGATGATTCCGATTGAGTTACTTGGTTTTTTCTGCTTTCAATCATATATGTTTCACATTAATTGCCAGCGTTCCACGAACATTAACGATCCGTAAACTATATAGTGATTTTTACTCTAATACAATATTGCGATTCATTCAACGTACACTATTGATATTTTCTATAGATTAATGTCCGAAAAAATGTAAAATAATAAGATATTTATAAGTGAGAATACGCTTATAAAATAATTATTAATTATAGTAATGCATACGCATTTTTATCCATTAGATTATTTATTATATAAATTTCAATCAGAAATACTTAGACGATGATACGGTATAACTTATTCAACTATTTAATATGTTTGCATTATCGCGCTAAATTGATTTAAAAGTTTAATACTTTACGTTTGATTCTTCAATATTTGAATAAAGATTTTTTGTGCCTATAAACAATTTTTAAAAATAATAACAACATACTTAAAATAAAGGTATTTATAAAAAGAATGATAACGATAATATTCGAATTAAATAAGTCAAAAAGAAATGAAACACGTTATGGATGTACAAATATTTTATTGCGTATAAAACCACTTGACAGAATATTTTAATAAATGTGGACTTTAATACCTGTTTATATTTTATATATGTATAAAACAGTTTTTATGATTTTTACATAATCACTACTTATATTTTAATTCAAAAAAGATAAACATGTATTGAATGAAAATTAAGATTCGAAGAATAAATAAATAACGTTTATAAAACGATTTAAAAATTCATGGGCAATCCTCTTATATTCATAGAAAAAATAATTTGATCAACTCATGTATGATATTATAAATTTTTTTCCTTACTTTATAACAGATAATTTAGTAAATGATAACACGGGTATTTTACAATCTGTACAATATGTTTAGATGTAATTAATCTAATACTTTTTGTAAAAAAGATATTTTAGTGAACAAATATTAAAACATAAATGTTTACAAAATTTATTTTAACATAAAACTATAATAAATTTAATTTTTATAAAACAAGATTATAATAAAACTTTTATTATTTATCAAGAAGACAGTTTAATCAGAATATAAATAACTTTTTCAATATTTAATTTACTCACCTTTGTTTCAAACATAAATATATCTTAAACACTATACCTTGACTATATGCACATGTACGATAGTACATAAAATTAACATTACCAAAGATTAAAAGGCAGTTACTTAATTTGTTTTACTTTTTTATTTTTGGAATAAAAATAAGGATTTTATTACCAGTTTATAGCTATATTTTATAAAACTTAGTAATTCATGCCGTAACAAATGGATAGATAATGTTCAATAAAATTCTGAAATTACCCTATAAATTTAATACTGAGTCATTAGTATATAAAATTGTAAATTCATGTATTTACGTCTAATGTGAGAAGAATTTAACGAAAATTAATTAATACACATAAAAATTAAACGATTACATTTTTATCTATTTTTTCAGTAATGAAACATTGAATATATTCAACAATGGCAAAATGTTCTGATTTCTATTTTTTTTTCAACAATTTTGCTCTTATCGCTAGAATAGTAACTTATGAATTTTCATTTTGAGAGTGAAAATAAATTTTACAAACTATTAAAAAAATATCTAGTATTATATTAAATTTAATAAAGTTAATTATTAAAACATCTGTTTTAAGATATTAAAGTAGAAGAAAATTTAGTTACGAGTATTGTAATATTATTTTACCAATCATTAACTATTAAAATATTCGTTTCATTGTTTCGAGATTCTAATTGTTTAATAATTTTATTTAAGAAATTATTTTCAGTTCCGTGATATTTTAAACAAACATTACGAAAATTAAAATCAATCTAAATTTTATTAATTTCGAATTGAGTAGTTCATGTTTCACTATATTTATAATATAAGTATTTTCGCTTAATTTAAGCACAAATCTTATTTGATCATTTTTGACTTACTAAGATAAGTTACTGTATTTATTCTCATTTATTTGCTTTATTTAGTTATCTGTTTTTTTATTATATTCTCTTAAATAAAAAAACAGTGATTTTAACTTATTTTTAAGATTACGCATTCGACTAACTTTTTTATAAATCTTGTTTTTACCTATAGTAGGAACAAAATAAAAGATAATTTTTAGTAAATAATATTCATTTTTTGTATAAAAAGAGATATATAAAAATTAATTTATTCCAAGATTTTTTTTGAATTCTTGGGCTAGAAGTATATTAATAGTATAAATATAATATATTTTAGTTTATAATTCAACGAATTTAAAAATATCTAGATTACATTATTTACATTTGCTATACATTAAAAATAGTATTTAATTTATAAAAACAATTTTTTTATTTATGTTTAATATGCTGTGATAAAAATTTGATATAATATAAAAACCATGGCTGTATCGTTACTTTCAATACATTTATAAAAATTATCGTAAAGTACATTTTTGCAAGTATTATAATGGGTAGAATATAGTTTTTTAATAACATCAATAATAAAATATATAAAAAAAATATAAAAAAAATGTCAGATTATTTCAATTAATAAAAACAAACCTACAGATGTCACGGAAATTAGTTTTTATTTAAAAAACGGAATACTCATAGCAATTGAATCGAGGGAAGAAAACCAAATGACACTTAAGAAATACATTATTCATACATGAAAATTTTCAAAGCATAAGGTATCGAATACTCGCGATGTCAAAGACTTTTTTTGCGCTGTCGGTAAACTCATCAACGCATAATAATGCATCGAGAAATCGCAAGGTGTTCGCAAAATTAGAGCGCGCCACCTTTTTTACGTCTGAATTAATTGCCGTCGCGAGCGCGTGGTCGAATTTTTTTCCGTTCGGCACAACGAAAAACGACGTTTCCGCCGATCGGTAACGAATCGCTCGAAGAATCCGCGAATTTTCGCAAAAAGAGAAGTCGGTGTCGGCAGAAGCAAAAAGAGACGGAAGCGTCGTTCCGTCGTGCGTTGCATTATGCGCTCGGATGCTAATGCCGCCATCTGTCCCTCACTCTTGCCGAATTCGAAACCGCGAACGATTTGAGGGAGTCCTCGCCTCCTTTGTCTTCGTCCTTTGGATTGCCGTCTCTTTAAAAAGCGATGCCGGAAAGAAGTGCCCATCTGCTGTCGGGGTGCTTTCGTCGCTTTTCTGGGGCGTCACCCGCTTCGCGCGTCATCGCCGTCGCCGAGAAACACCGACGCGCCTTTGACAATACTCTAAGTGTTAAGAAGAGTGAGACGGAGTTGGAGGGGGAAGGCTTTAAGCGAAGTTAAAAGCTCGAAGATGGACGACGATTGATTTTGTTGAGCTTTCGTGACCGTGTGTGAAGCGGAAGTGTAAGATAGCGTTGAAAAGAATGACGCGTGTGTGTAAAAAGTTTAATTAGTGAAGTGATTTTTTTTTGGTCTGAATGCGCGAGTTGAAAACTTCTTTGGTAATTTATAAAACCAAAAGTATCATTAAGAGAATTTCTTTGTATTATCTAAAAAGATGTCGATAATTAATTATCTTATATTACAAATAATGATTAAGATAATTTAATTGTTTAATTATTTGATTTTCTATATCTGTATTTCATTTATTATTTAAATTATACAATATATACAGCTGGAAATAATGATTCAAAAAAAGTACTTTATATATCTCATTATGTCAATGAATATTTGTTCTAATTATGATTAATTACATCTAATTATTAGATAAAATCTATTTTAATGTATTAAATATTAACATATAAACAATTCATAATTTAATAATAATGCAATAGTCATCTGTAAAAGGTTTTCTCTTATATAATAGTTTATTTTAATCATAAGAAATAATTTACATTTAAAATTACTGATATAAGGTTAAAACAAATAATTTCATTTAACCACTTTTACAGTATAATTTTTTTAATTTATCTATTTCGTAGAAGTATAATGAGTCTAAATTTAAATAATATTAATTTTAAAAATTCTACAAATCTTCAAATAGTCTTATAATAATATTTTTAATTATTATTATTATAAACAAAGTTTCGTAAATAAATATTATCCCATTTAAATTTAGTACTATAAATTTAATGTAAGCAATAATGTCAAATTCACTCCATAGGCTCAATAACGAATCGCATGATTACATTGCAATTTATACTTCATTAGCATTAAAAACCGATCCTTACACACTCTTATATCTTTTAAAAACTATAAAATTTGTTCTAAAGTATTTTAGTATCACACTATCCATAGTCACAGCTAGGCTATGTCATGGCGGTTAATTATAGTTTTGTTATGACACTCGAGTGTTTCGATGAATTGATGTTGAAACAAATGTATCTCTCATCCTAAGTGTCTTACGGATGTGCTTTCTAATTGAATTTGTAAACATCGTAATTCAAGCGAGAGAAAAAGCCGCGTTGAGTGAATACACGGATTTATTATAGTTAAAAAAAACGTCATAAAGCACTCGCGACTTTTTACTGGAATTAAGGCGCTCAAATCGAAGGAAAAATATTGTTGGGTTGGGCTATATCTTCGTTCTTTATAACAAATTAGTAGCTACAACACGTAAAAAGTAGCAACTAAACTCCAAATGGAAACACTGAATGAAATGCTATTAAGTTGAATAATGAATAATGTTATTTATTGAGTAAAATTATTTGAAACGGAGAAGAGTAATGAGTGAGCTATAAATATTCGAACTAAAATAAATCAATTTTTTAATTTATCGTAGAATTTCTAAAAAGAGTAACGTTGATTATCCAAAATTAAGTACCAATAAATTAATTTTATTCTCAACTTATGTACTTTTAAATTGGATATAATACAATAAGTAAATTAGATTTTACAAAATCTTTAGCTCAAAACAATAATTTAGTCAAAATATTTCAAATATTGAAAAATAAAAATAACATTCTCTCATATTGTTAAAATAATAATAAATAAACTTGTGCCTTTAGTAAAAAATAAAGTTATTTACGAGCCAAGTTTTTGAAAACAAAATATTTTTCAACAAAATAATTTTTTTATAGTCTTTTTCAAGTATTAATATAATACATTAATATAAACTTTTAATAACATAAGGTATTATTTATTATAAAATATACCTGGATATAGTCATTTTAAAATCATAAGCAACAAGTAAGAATACAAAAATAGTTGAAAAAATATATTTTTGAATATTTTTGATTAATTATTTTAAAAAGAGATAACATTAGTATTTTCAATTTTTAAAACGCTTACAAATTCTATACATATTTTCCCTAAAAATTCCATACGTATTTTACAAAGAATGGCAAAATACGTGCTCACTTTGATCACGCGAACAACAATTGTTATCCACTCTACAAGGTTAATTTGACAAACGAACACCTAAATACAACAGCTGAAAATATGATCTGAATATAGATATAACCGAAGCATGACGTACAAACGTTTAAAACCGAGATAGAGTCGGTGCAGATTCGCACCAACGGGTTAAAAATTGCCAGAGGAAATCCGCTGCACAGAACTAACAGTACGCGGGAGCTATTGTGCCGAGTATTCAATCCTCTCTCTCTCTCTCTCTCTCTCTCCCTCGGGCAAGCCAGATCCGCACGCTATAGGTGCATTTAGCGGATCGACGGTGTTCGTGCAGGGGGGAAAAGCCGTAGTTTATTGGCCGGAGCGAGGGAGTAGCCGCGAAAATCATCCTATCAGAGGCTTCCTAGAGAATCGCTCTACGACGTCGCTAGCCATCCGAGGAGCATACGTATACCCACACCCACACTCCCGGGATGACGTGGGTTCGCACGAGAGTATACGTGGACATATTTATGCGCGTGTGCCCGATCGAACGAATGCCGATACGCACACACCCCGATACACAAACGGATTAAAGCCGGCTTTCTTCCCCTTTCGCCTCTTCCCCCTGTGCGATTTACATCCTCGACCGAGCAACTGTGCACGAATCGAATATGGAGATGGAACTAGAAGGGATCTCGGAGGGATTTCGCTTGTTGTGGAAAACATTGGGAAAAGGATAGAATTTTTTATCGGTCAAACCTGTAATTTGCATCCGTATTACATTCGGTGAATAAATACCTTTAACTTTGAGAGTCAAATTTTGTTTTTGCACGAGAATTTCTTTTTGGAGTTATTTCTCGTTCACGTTTCATGCATTTTTCGCTTCATTTTCCATTGTGTTGTTTATTTTTTTCGTTCAATTTACAGCGAAATATTTTTATTATTATTTACTGGCGGTAAAGGTAAACCTTTCCGTTGATAAAAATGATAGTGTTAGTTATATTTTATGCGTATATATCCGAGAGAAACTTTTATGGTACTGTGACAACTCATAAAAAAAAAATATTAAAAATTATGTAAACTTACTCATAAATACTTTACACGTAGCAAACGGTACTTATGGTATTCAACAAGTAGTAACGTTTATCAATATAGACTTCATAGCATTGTAATGAAAAAATTTTATTTTCTAATATTCTGTAAATGTTATCTGTTTTTACCCCTTTCCATTTTATTATTCAAATAATATATAATAAAATTGCAATATATAAAGATAAAATTTATTTTGCTCTTTTCCGCGAGTATACAATACAAAACTAAGCTTTATAATTATTAATTTGAAAATAAAGATTTGTGATATTATATTAAAATAAATTGTAATAATTGTAATACAATAATTAATTTATGGTGACCAAGAATTTTATAATGTAAAGGTAATAATAATCAATTTATATCTTAATCTTAAAACAATCACTACAAGCTGCCAAGTAATCGATGATTTATGCAGGTTCATTGCGACAGTCAACAAAATAAAAAAAAATGTGCCAGAATACTCCTTTAGAGCCGCGCTATACGCATATATATTTTGCACAGGCACATCAGCGCGGGAATCTCTTTAATGATCTTGTAAAAAATCCTCGAAGGAAAGAGAGAAAGAAACAACTCGACCCTCTCAGCTCGTATCGCTTTCTAGTCGACGAATCGTCCACGTCGTCACGGAATGACTGGGCTGTTTTGGGTAGGTAGTAGTGTGACATTTGTGACAGGTGACTTTTGTTCCCCAAGTCGATATCAGATAAGCTTCCCTCCTCTTTTACTCCTATCTCTGTCTCTGTCTTACCCTCTCCTCTCTCTTTCTCTGTCGATGTGTAAAATAAAAGACACGTAGAAAAAACTGGCACGTGTGTACAGCTGCATTTCAAATGAGAGTAGAGCACGGAATGTGATATGTACGAGTCTCAAAAGAAACGTACATAAGGTGAATCGGATGGATAACGATTTCTTTAGCTTCGCAAGTGACTTTTCTACATGTGGGAGAAATAACAGCTGGTAAACGAAACGACAAATCATGTCTATTGAAAGTCAATTTTACGTGCAAAAGGGACGATCCGCAACGCCTTTATGCAAAATTTTTACGCGATTCTACACCGTTTCCATCATTATGCCTTTCAAGTACTCTTTTTTAACGAAATATATCTTGTTTTCAAATTTATCGATCCTTTCTATTTACTTTAATATAAGTAAGTTAAATAAAAACCATGGATATATAAAAAATTTTAAATAAGCTCGGGAAATGCATTGTATTAAAAAAATGAAGATTTTTATTTTCAATTAAGTTATTATTTCATTATATCGTAATAATAGCATTCCATATTCTCTCCTATTAGAATTATTTATGTTAATTTTAAACATGAATATACCTTAACCGTATAGTAAGTATTTTGTCCTTTATCATCCGTTTCTCAAGGGAAACTTAACTTTATTAGTTTTAAAACGATTTGAATAAAATTTCACTTAAGCAAATAAATTAACGACTATAACGTGTAAAATATTTTTAATTGGAGTAAAATATATTTTATTAAGTTACATACTAAACTTGGTAACCTCTTTGTCCATCGATGGCTACTCATGCTGGACATGCTCTTTAGAATTTATACGTTTTGAATGTTAAATTTACAATTAAAAATGAAACTAACAGGCGGCGAACAATATTACAGTTAAAAATAATGAGTCTTGTAACATATAAATGGAAATTTTTACTTTTTACTTATGGATAAATGACTTTTATGAAATAATAATATTTAGAATAATTTAATAATATTTTTCGAAAAAGCTTTGAACTTCCTACTACCATTTTTATGGAAACCATCGAGCTTTTAATTACATACTTGTATAATTAATCAGCATAATTATGCGTATTAATACTCACAAATCCATCCATCATACTTATTTTTAAATAATCCCAATCCTTACTTTACTTTTATCGCGCTTGATTAAGAGTATTAAACAAAAATATAATTCCTCGATTAATCAATACCCAAAGATCCAATTTCACATCAACACCTATAATATTATCCTAAAATCTTTCGACGATACACCTGATGCAGCGAGCGTCGAAAATCACGCTTCTCTAAATTAAGGAAAGACATCGTATTCACAAGTGCGCACTTGACGTTAAATATTTACGATAAACCATAATGTACAGTGGGGAATCCGCGAGTCCTCGACGTCGGCAGTCACGGAATCTTCGCGGACAGGAATGTGGACGAAAGTAAAACGCGCGAGGACGACACGCCGCTCAACGCGATCCTTTTTCGTGAGAAACGACGTCGCAGTTATTTTGCTCGGTATTGCTAATGTCGTTAAAAGCGTCGAGGCGCGCGCCGCCGGATCGTCATAAGAAAACAATAGGGATTATATATCCTTCCCTCTACGAAAAAGTCTAAGTATGCGCCTTGTCCTCGTGATGTCACTCAGTGATGCTCCTCTTTCTCTTTCTCTCTCTCTTGGTTCATTGCTGCCGCCCATCGTCCAATGGATACAAACTGCGCGGCGTGTATTCTGCCAAATTCTATTTGGTCGTCTGTCGCGCGAATCAAGGTTCAACTGGTACACGTACACTAGCGCACACAAATGTACGTACACTTAGGAACACGCGAAGGGAAGACGGTTCGATACAGCCTATGTATATGTATATATATATGTATGTACGTATGTATGTATGTACAGTCGGAGAGAGAGAGAGAGAGAGAGAGAGAGAGAGTCAAGGATCAGCAGCTCTGCTCGCGTGGAGATGCAGGGCGAAAAAGTGGTCCGGTGGGACAGCTGACGCATCAAAGAGCCGGAGCCGACGCGGCCGCCACTCTTTCTCTGTCTTCTTCGCAGTACGGGTATATATCGGGGCAGTGATCAACCTTCCGATATCCAACGAATAATTTCTAATTAATTGTCCCCCCGCAGATCGACAGGCCATGGTATGCGATTCGCCATCGCATTGGTATATACGAAAGGCGCGCGCGCACATATCTTCCCGTGGGAGCGAGAGCGAGAGAGAAGGAAAAAGTTTTCGTTATGAATTAGGCATGTATACACACGTGTTTAAATGATATTGCGCACACGAAGCATTGTGCATCTATTTTTATGGCTCTTCTTTTTACTCGCGTTTTTGTCAACCTTCTTTAGTCTGTTTGCAGCTATGTGTTTTTGGCAGTTTCTTGTAGCTTTCCTCGAACTACAGTAGCTCTTGTTTATAAGTCATTATGGAATGTGTAGTATTCGCAATGTTCTCGCAGACATTTTTTTATTCCTAATATTTTTGTAACATTAATTTCGACTCGTTTACATTACGTCGCCTGATTTATGCGTTGACATTGTAAATTGATCGTATACGCAACTTATCCATGCATTGCAAGATTACTTAAGAATGTGTGATTTTATTATTTAAATTATATACGAAATATTATTTCCGTTAATTTTACGAAAGCTTAACATTATAATGCAAATAATATTTATATATCTATAGAAATATCAATTGTATTATTAAAGGTATTAAATCGATAAAAGTATACAATTTTACATAGTAAGAAAATTAAATCGACTCCCGTTTTATTTAAAAATGAAATAAATCAGTCGATACAAAAATAACGTTTCAAATCTCATTTATCTTTTAAAATGATAAATCTGTCGAATTTAAGTACCCAAAAGTAACGTAAAACGTCGCAAGAAAAAATACCTACTTATTTCTATTTGAAATATATTCGGTAAAACACAATTCTACTTTACGACATTCCTTGCGTACTCGTACGAAAATATTTTGGTTGAAAAAAATAAGAACACAAACTTTGTGCAATTCATTAAATTTACAAACGAAAAAGCTATCGCGAATAGCAAATAGCTTCTACGCCATGCGACTAAATTCGAACCTCGAGTACCCAGTCAAAAAGCCTCCACGAGTTCTAACCCCGGAAAGAAAACACTGGCGTTTTTACATATATCGGCGAACGCGATAATTCACCCGGGGGAAATAATTACGTACACGACGGCGCCAAGTGTGGCTTAAGATTTGACGGATCGAGCGAGGCGTCGCGTCGTACATGTATTAGATGCGACAAGCGTCGGTACAACGCGTTCGTTCGTTTTGACGAAGGGCGTGGCTTCGGTGACAAAGTACGTAGCTCGTTTTGGATTCCCGCGATATATCACAAACTAACACGTGTTCCACACACATCTTCACGAACCGAAGGGAAATATTCCGTCTCGTTGGGCCTCCGGGGAGAGGAAAAACGTATTTCATATACCGTTTTACCGTTCGAGTAATGCACGTACGTAAGAGTTCGGGAGAACTCGGCGAGTTGCGACTCCTACAGCGTTACAAGTGCGGAACTTGCTTAAAAAGTCTACTAGGATGTTAACGGAGAAATTTGTTTATAAACCTGAGCGAAGAATACGGAGCGAATCCCACATGTATATTTTGCTACTTAAATTGCTACGGTCCAATTAACTTTTAGACTTGCGCAAGCGTTCGATACGTTACATAAATTTTATTTAATTAATTTCAAGTATTTCGTGAGAAGAGGTATTTAAAACAAATTTTAATTTTATTTTTATTCGAACGAATGGGAAATTTATTTAGTTTTTTTACACTTTTATATCGAATAAAAACATTTTTCGTACAAAAAATTGCAACCGCTGTCCTTACGAATTTTATTTTCATGAATATTTACAACACGAATAGGGAATACGATTGATTTACCAGCGATTGTAACTTTAATAGCCCGCATTTGTTTTACTAATTTGTTACGTACTTCATCATATAAACTATTCGAGTAAGCAACTGATGATGTCATTTCTCTAATTACAATCGTTTAAGAATAGAACCACATTATTCATATTTTATTTATGTAGATTTAATTTCACGCGATAGAAATAATAAAAATGGTTACATGAAATTTTGCAAAATAATTGTATTTGATACCAAAAATAATTCGATTATATTTTGAAATTCTCAAAATCATCCTTTAAATACGTACCGAATAAAAGTAAATTTTTTATCCCAAATACCAAAGTGATAATGTAACTTTATCGTTCGACCGCCATTTCGCGTTTAGAGTAATACTCGGAATTCAATTAGCCGTTAAAATCGATATTTCTTTCTTCGCGAGGTGTCCAACAAAATACGTACGCCTAAGTGCGCTAATTATCGCAATAGGAATGAATCACAAGCTTGCACCAAACGACAGGCGCGTTTTTCTTCGTAATATCAATGTCTAGATTTCTTTTTCGTTTACTTTCTTAAAGTCGACTTTTGCTCAGAGCGCGTTAAAATTCCTGGCCATTCAGCGGCGTAAAGTACGCTCGCGAGCAATTTTAAGTAATACACATCGAAGCCAAATTACGTTTAATGCCACCACTTACGAGCTGCTTTCTTCTCGTCGCGGAACTTTCTATTCCGATGCAACGCTCTTCGATGCCCGCTCCGAAGAAAGAGACTCGCGCACACGCGTAGATGCACAAGCGCTCGCGAATTTCGAGCTTTCCCGATCCGCGAGAAATCGCGAACGCCCTTGCAAACGGGTTCCCCGCGCGCAGATCACGTAGTGATTTTTTTGCGCAAACCGGTACGCTCGATCCCGCCTTTGAATTTCGCGGCCGCGCGCGACTTCGGGGAGTAGGCTACTCTCGATCGCGCGCTTTTTGGTCGGTCTCGCGAGGATACGAGGGGAGGCTGCTCCTTCTGGCCAGGAGGAGGACTGCCGAGCTCGGGGTCGTTAAGGAGTGGTAGCCGAGTCCTGTTTTTCGGGACTACCCGCCGACAGCTGAGCGATACTGCACGAAAACTGGAAGCCGAACGCTCCGGAGTTTCGGATACGGGGAGATTCTTGCTTCTTTTTCGAGCTTATCGAGAAAGATTGATAGCACAAACGTGGGTGAATTGGTAAGCTTTGGAATTACGATCGTAGAATATTTAGTTTTTATTGTTGCGCGTTACGGAAAAACTGGGATACTATCGTGGATGGTATTAAAATAAACGACGAGATTGTTAGCTTTTTCCACTGACTAAGTATTTTCCTTTAAGGAATTCTTCTTTGGTATTGTTAATTTACTTGTACAATTAAGAAAAGGAAAGAAAGTTCTGTGTACTTTGTTTCAAGCTATTTTACAGAAATAAATGAATTTTTTTTAAATATCAGTGAGTATTCGTTCCGTTTGAATGAATTATTCAACTTGCAATTCTTTGTGGAACATCGTGACGATTCTATATAACTTACTTACGCTTCCTTTAAACTACGAATAAAATGGGAAACAACGCATGATTTTCATTGTACTCATCTAACTAATTACGAAAGATTGAAATTATATAAATTCTTGAAACACCGATCTTCTAACGAAATACAAAAGCAAGTTAAAAAGTAAATTCTAACTTTTCATTTGATTAAAATCAACGATTAAATCATTCCAAAGTTCTAAATTTGTTTTTGATCAAACGATTCAAAAGAAGCTACTTACAAAGGAATTTGTCAACAAATTGAAGCACATTTAAGAAAGACAAAATAAAAGTTCGAACATTGGCGCAAAAAGTACGACGAATGAATCGGAAAATTCTTTTATTCGATACTAATGAATTCCTACACTCGACTGTTACAATCGTCCCCGTATTGGCCAAGTATTCGTATATACGGCAAGTGACCCTGAAACTCAATTAAGATCTCTCATAGAAGTTGAAATACCGAAAGCTTTGAATCGAGCGCACGTCGTCTATCCGTCGGGCTTTATCTACCTCATTCTATCCTTTTCTCCGCGTGTTTGTCGGTATAAACGAAAGTCATTAAGGCGCGCTTTTTCACGAGCGCAAGCTTCAAAGGAATGCCCACGGGAGGAGACGAATACGTCCGTCGTCAACGCCGTTCGCCAAGATTTATTCCGCGGAGGCGAGAACAACAAATTACGAACGATAGTTGATCTTTCCTAATACGACGCACGAGAATTCCGGAAGCGAGCGACTAGCTCAAAGATGGCAAGTTCGACGCTCCGAGTCATAAGCGTCTATCGATAAGTCCAATGGAGTAGCTTATCGATTTGCGTGTACATCTTTTTGAAGCTTAGCCTTCCTTGCGGATTAAATTAAATGAGAGCGATGCGAGCTAGTTTGGAATACGAGAGATTATTACGCTTACCTCGTGGTGTTTAGTTATAGTATCTGAGTTATTTAAGGGTGCGGTGAGCGAGGTTTCGACGTATTTTATTTTAAAAATATGACTACATTGATATATAGAGGAATATTTCTTTACAAAAATTGCCATGGAATCTTGAACAGTAACGAA
This sequence comes from Dolichoris vasculosae, assembly GCA_018907195.1. NCBI lineage: Eukaryota > Metazoa > Arthropoda > Insecta > Hymenoptera > Agaonidae > Dolichoris > Dolichoris vasculosae. The sequence continues at coordinate 2,801,828 of JACCHY010000001.1, forward strand.
AAATATTGCCGCTTGAATTAACTATCCCGTAATTTTTACCGTTGCGTCTGATAATATTTACCATTACTACTAGAGATTTTAGGGTTATCGTGAATCCTACTATCGTTTTCATAAGAGAATAAGTTTTGATTAATTGAAAAAATTTAATTTTTTGTATTAAAAACGGATGCCAATATATGTTGAAGATTAATTTGATACTAGATAAAAATAAAAATTTTACTTTTATTCTATTTCGATATTTTATTTATTCCATAAATACCTTCTAATTGAAAGTAATATTTCATTATTTTTAATTCGTATGAAGTTTTTTAAAATAACTGAATATTTATTTTTGAAAATATGATAAAAACTAAATCCATTTATTTCTTGATACCACATTAGTGATTTGAAAGCGATCGAGATATTCTTAAAATATAGAGAGAAAGCAAATTTCAAGGTTAAACGAATGGTATATTTTTATAAATAATCAAGTACCAGCACCAATAGGTTTCTAACTCTTATAACTGTAGTGTTTTACATTTAAAGCATAGTCTGACCATGTTTCCATATTACCCGCATCTGACCTTATATAGATTTATATCATTGGAGATATTTTTTATTGATTAAATTTTTAATGTTTTACTCGATTTCATTTTCTTTAAATCTATTTTCTTCTTTTGCAAATTATTAGTTTCATCCATGTAAGAAATATTTTATTTGTATTTTCTCGAAAAATTTACAAAATTTATAGTTTGTAACTTCTAAATATTATATGGAATATTATTCATGAGTTATTAAAGTATGCTCGATAAAATTATGTACATAAAAAGATTTATTTTTATAACATTCGTTTGTTGTTGAATTTGTTATTAGAAGATTATATATTTTAAAAATCTTATATGTACATTCATAATTAATACTTAAAAAATATAAACTGCCAGTATTTTTCATCAATTTGCATTAGTTAACATTGTTGAATATATAATCAATACTTTAGCTTTGTTAACAATTATTTAAGTTATAAATTATAATTTACATTCTTAGCCTTAAATTGCATTGGATTTATTAAAAAAATTTATGATTGTGATATTAGATATTTACTGTACCTAACGCTGTGTTTGTAATTTATAATTCTACATCAATTAATTATTACTGTTAAATTTATCGCTACTTAATTTTTTGTTTGTAAATAATTCAAGTATTATGATGTTTATCGTTATAAATTATAGTTACTGATATATTGTACGATATATACAAAGCCTCTCAATATGTGAAACTATGTATTGAAATTTATAACAGAAGTATTTGTATGGGTATTGTAGGGGTATTCACAAAAGTCGTTAATTTGAGTGTAGGTTCTTGCAATAAAGGTATAAACGACCCACTTATCACGAGAAAGAGAGTCGATGATAGAGACGCTTTAAGGGATATATATATATATATATATTATACATCGACGCTTATACTACAGAACCTTTAAATTAAAAGAAAATGGTTAAAGCTTGCCTTTTAAACCATACAAAGTAGTAGGGATTGACGCGTTACCCATTTAAACTAGGCATTCAGGCATTTCTATGGGGAACCTAAAATACTTCGCTAATATATGACGCTTCGAGAAAGTTGTTACCGCGTCCGCGAGGGTTCAGACTGAAATGGAGAGAAAGATAGGGAGAGAAAGAGAGAAAGAGAGAGGTACAGAGGCAGAAAAACAAGGAAAGAAAAACATATTTAAATAGATCAGTCTCTTGTATGTCATTTACTTGCTACTTTTTCAAGACTTTGATTATTGTATAGAAATTTTGGCCTTTTTCTACTCACTGTTGCTTCTTCCTAACTCGAGGATTTATTTCTATTTTTGGTATATTCGGGAAGGTTAGTGTTAATCAAAACAATATGTTGTATGATAAAAACGGTAACTCCATGATCTAGTACTTCTTAGAAAGAGTAGAATAAATACTTATTTACGGTGAAATTTTAAATACTCATTAGATGCTTTATACATGTGATTAATTAAAAAACATATATATAAAAGAAAATAAAAAACTTAAATTACTAATAATTTAAAATAAATTCTTTTTATAAATATTCTGTTAATAAGTTGAATATTCTTTATTAATTTGGAAATTATAATTACTAACTTAAATTTATTGTATGTAAAAATCATTAAATTTATATTATTTAAAATATGTATTTAAAAACATCATAGTAATATAATTTTCTTCTAGCTTATATATTATTTTTTAATTATGTTTAATAATATATTTTATGAAAGATTATTAATAAATATATTGTTGGTAATAAATTTATGCATACTAAAAATATAACTACTAAATTAAATATTATGGATGTAATTTAAAAAATATACTGCATGTGATACATTGAAAAAAATAACTTTTTAATAAGAAAAAGAATACTATTTATTCTTATGACTATATTTTTTATATTAATGATTTTTTAAATAATTTATATGATTTTTATTGCATTAAATTTGATTACATGGAGTATTAGTAACAGACTTTCTTTTTATTATTTTTTTATATACTTGTTATCAATAAAAATCATTATTTCAAATATTATATACTAAAAATACTTGAACTGGCAGTTTAAGATGACTATTTTATATGACATACATCTGACTGTGTAATAGATCGTGCGATAGTTATGTCAGTGTTCTGGTATTTTCTTTTATACAATTGTCAGAGATGATTTCTTGATTGAAATTATGATTAAGATATTAATTACTGAGTCTTAGCTTTTTTAAAAAAAATAATATGTTCTCAACTTTTAGAATGTATATTTAATGTATAAAAAAAAAGTAAATATAAAAGTGGTTACTTTTGATACACGATTTGGTCAGTTTATCTATAATCGATAAAAGTTGTTACATTATTGCGTTACTTAAATAATAAGATAAGATACCATGATATGATTCATGAAGTTGTTGGACAACTTTTAATCGCTTGTTTAATGTATAATATCAATTATTATTGCTTATAAGTTACAAATTATGTACTCGCTGTGATTAATACTCAATGTTAATTAGTGTACGTAGTTAAATAGCAATTCATTAAAAACTTCGAAAAACAGTCATAGCAGAAGTTCGAAAGCAGCTCAACAGTCTTATAAGTTCATTTTCAGTAGAATAGACCCTATGCCGGCAACACTTAAACTTTTTTCATATAGAGTAAAGAATTTTTTACCTTATTAATTGAACTGCTCGAGCCCGTAGCTCAACATTCCTCGGTATTTTCTAAAGGAAATTACGAACTATGTAAAAACCCATCTGCATCACTTATATAGCGGACTAAAGCTATAGAGATAAAAATCTCTGTCAGCACCGCGCTAAATGTTCTTTTTGTCAACGTTCCCTTTACAAGCTGCATAACCACCGCATACGTCAAAGGAAAAATTTTTACCTCACAGCTCAGATGCGGCTTTACAAAGACTTTACTCGTTGCTTAAGTTGCTAAAGTTTCAACCCCATCTTTCAGTATGAAATGTAAATAAATGTAATGGTAAATAAGATCAGAAATATCCATACATCGTGAAATTCTTATTTTTACATAGCTATGTTAGCATTCGATCGTCGAAATACATCAGAATTCAAGAAAAACTATTTTTAATCTTAATTTTTGGCACCATCTAAATTGTTTTCATTTATAAAAATAAAGTGGTTGTACCGAATTTATTTCATTCAGGCAAATATGTGCTTATATTAACTTATAAATTTTAAACCTAAATTGTAAAATATTTGTAGCAATGATGAGCTCAAAATCGTTATATTTGTTTACGCATTTGATATCATTTTTAATAAAATTTTTTAAATAGAAATGTAAATTTGAAATTGTAAAATATCGTTATTTCTTAACATTAAATATGAATATATAAGTAAAAAATTATTATATAAAATGTCATAAACTGAATTCATTTATTTTGAAAACTTAGATATCGAATATCGGTATAAGAACAATTGATTTCAGTAATCAAAATAGAATATTAAATATATATAATTTTATATTATAATGCAAAATAACATTTTCAATAAGCGTTTTTGCGTTAAACAAAAATGAGAATATCGATAGCCTGATATTAATTTTATCGATGTTCGTTCATCAATTTACAGTTAGAGTCTTGACATTCAGAACCTCGACTCTTTCTTCGGTAATACAAATGGCCGAAACCAACACTCATAATGGCGCATTGTTCGAATGCGATGTAAAAACAAACGCTCGACGATTATTTCAACGGCTACTTGTGCGTATAGTATCCAGAAGTCTCGTTGAAATATTCGTTTACGCACACGCAAGCGATGAACAGAAAGTGCAGGTTCTACGGTAAGCGCGATTAGCGGAAATTTTTCTTTTCCTGGCCCCGACGACTGGTTAAATGGAGGTGATAGTTGTCAGGTCAGTAGGCGCAATCGAATTAAGTGGAAATGAAGGAAAGTGCACGCGTACGGTGTGTAAACATGCACGCACGTCTTACTGTACCTTTCCCTAATGCGCGGTTTGCTGGATATCGCGACGTTACATGATTCTAAATTGAGTTACTCGGTGAATGTGGTCGTCGGCGAATTTGTCACCCGAGCGCAGTGTGCGCTCTTGTTTTTTCGCCGATGTTCAATTTTGAGGCGGTGAGTTTTAGACGTGAAAACATTACTGGATTATGTAATGCGCGAGCTCTGCGCACTTTGCACGCATCATATCGCTGAGCGGAGTAAAAAACATTAAGTGGCGGAAAATCGAGTTTTAACGCGTTTATCGTAAAGACTGTAATTATTGAAGGATAGTGCCGATCGAATAACAAGTCGGTTGATATATCTTGGAAAAAGTATTCATAAATTACATTGATGGATGATTTTCTTTTCGAGTATTAAGAGATGTTATTTTATCCTAGAGCACAACAAAACGGAAGTTTCGTGTAATAAACTGGAATAATACTTGAGCGAAGAAAAATATTTATTATAATTTATTAGTCTGGTTATTTTACTATTTTATCAATTTTCTTATCGTAAAAATTAAATTCAAGAAATATTTATAATTTATACAATGAAAAAATCACTGAAAAAATGATATATGTTATATTTATTATTTTTATATAAACATATAAGTATCTAAATATTTATTCGATATGTAATTATAAAAGATATTATTGATTTGTATTAATCGTGAATTAGTAGCAATTTATTTAAATTACTTATAACTTCCAAGTATATAGTCCAAAGAAATAATATACTTTATACAGTTGATTAGATTAAACCAAAATTAAAATTAAGATAAAAGATATAGAAGTCCCTAATCGTTGGAAATTGTATTAAGTGGTATTTATTAAGTAACTTTCTAAAATAAATTAAAACGGAAGTTTGATATTTCATATAAGTATGGACTATAATTTAAAATATTCATGAAAATCTTATCTTATAATTACGCAAATATTTTATCCGAATTTTAAATAATATGATTTGTATAACATTTAATGCGAATATTAATTAACTTTGAATATATCGAACAAAGTGTACTTATATCTTCACTCATCATCATTCGCAGTTATTTCACAATAGTGTAATAAAAATAATTCATGAAGATATTAAATGACATAAAGCGAAAATTCTTTATTATTATTTCCTACGAAATACATCAAGCGGGACAAAGAATTCATTTTCATTTCATCATACAGGGGAAAATTGAATGGCGACTCGAGCAAAGAAGATGGTGGACGTGGCCAAGGGCTCAGGGGACGCTCCTCAGACTCTTGGACGAAAGGAGAACAAGTGTGTGTATACGCGGAAGAAGCGCGATGTTATATCGACAAATTCACGGGCGCATGCGTCTTACATTTTTCCTGAAACGCGCGCGCGCGCATCGAAAGTCGAGGGTGGAAGCTCTCAAAATTTTACTTACTCTACACGCGATACGAAAACAGGCAATCGAATCAACTTTAATATTTTATAGTATGGGAATCTTTAAAACTTAACAAAGTTTTCTATGCGTGAATAATTTGTTTCCTATTTTATTTTTATTATGTTTTAATTCGCTTTATGTAAGCAAAATAAATTTGTTTCGAAAAAAAAATAAAAATCAAAAATTGTTGAATTTATGAATTATTAATCGTCATTTAAAATTTTATAGAAATCAAATATTTGTATAAATTAAATAAAAGTATGTTTTTTAATGTCTCTAATATATGTTCTAACATAAAGTTCAGTATGTTATTTTTTAATCAATTATATAATTTATTATATCATTAAATTAATTCTAAAAATAAAAAAGGTTATAATTAAAACAACTACAAAATTATAAAAATTATATTGAAATGTATTTCAAAATGAGTATTTAGATTTATCTGTAATACCTTGTTTGTACATATATTTAGTTTATATATATATTTTAATATGTATAACACATATAAAATTTAATAATATATATTTTAATATATATTCTAATGTATATAAATTTTTAAAACAGAAAATGCAGATTTAATTTTAATATAATAAAGGGACATGTATGATTGAGAATTACTTTCACTATTTTTAATTCTAAAATTATAATTTAATAGTAATAAATATTAAAATTTGCATTCGTATTTCACTGTTTTGAAATAGTATTATCGAAATATACTTGTACTCTAATTTACAATGATACTTACCGTAATTTGAAGAATGTGTATAAATATTTATATTACTTCTATTTTTCATTGTAGCTAAACTTGGCATTATAATTACATTTGAATGAAAGTACTCACCGTATATGCATGCATATATAAACCATTGAATTCCATTGTAAAAAATAATTTTAAATTATGATGCACTCTATTCGATTTTCTTTGTAATAATTAATTTCCAAGCGTTACATTATAAAGCGATAACATAGGAATGAAAGATGATGATAAAATACATATAAATCATCATACGAACAAATTAAAAATGATAATTGAAAGAGTAGCCAGTAAGAATATTTCTCACGAGAAACATTGCCAAAATTTTTCTTAAATGCCTTAACAGACTATTTTTTCCAGCTTTGATCAACATCAAAATAATTTATTTCTCATGTGCAAGAGAGTAGTGTGAACAGAATCAAACATAGATCATTTGAAATAAGATACGCATAAAGCCTGTTTTAGACAACATAAGTAGCTAGAGAGAGAAAGCGAAAGAACTTTGTATTCTGTCGCGGAGTGGAGAAAGAGAACTAGAGGGAAAGATGGAGAGAGAAGAAACACGCGCTGCTCGCCGTAATTTATGTCGGTACCTATAGAAACCGAGGGAAGGAAAGAGCGAAGGAAAGAGCGAAGATAGAAAAAAAAGAGCCTGCCGACCTGAACATGTGTCGAGACAAAAAGCTAGTCTACACGCTTGTTATAATTCATACGTTAAACGCCCGCGTTCATGCGTACACTCGTGTACTTCGTGGACCTTCGCTCGCGCATAGCCGACCATTCAGTGCGAAACGATGTCACGTCTCGTCTCACGCCAAGTCGTCCGGTTTTCGTGACGACGACGACGACGACGGCGACGACGGCGACGACGGCGACGCTTCCTCCCATCTCCCTCCGCGACGGCCCAGAGATGCGCGATAACGTCCTTCTCTTTGCGCACGTTAAATGCGCCATTGTTCACGCGTGGCTTTTTTATCAAAATTTTTATGCAGCTGAACATGATTTACCCGGAACCAAGATTCGCGGTGCCGTTGCCCTGCTTTTGTTTACCGCGCGCCGCTCTTCCGGAATCGGAGGACGCGGATTTTTTGCGCCTCGGTATAAGTGGATCAGCTGTATGTGGAAATGTAGAGCCGCCGCTCTGAATCGACTTTTATTTCGCCTGCTCGAGCGACTTCATTAGGAGTGTCGATGCGCAATCGTCGGGCAACCATTGACCTTATCTTATTTTCGTAAACGTTCGTTACGTTATTTATGACGTAACCGCTGATCGATTCGTCCCGTTTGCCCGAATAAATACTCGTCCAGTTTCACGTATCGTTCGAGAAATCGCCGGTAATAATACCACTAGGATTTAAAATAAAATCCTACGCGATAAAAGTTGGAACAGATTTAAAATATACATTTAATACATTTGCGCATTGAATAATCTTTTCTCTCTCGAACATAAAATAACATTCAAGACAGGCAGTCTCGCTTGTTCGCGTAGACGCGTGGCTGCGATTCGCATAACCAGACCGAGGGAAAAAAGTGGCAAAGTCAAGAAATTTAACGAGCTCTTTAAGTGAAATATCCTTTCTCCACATTTGGCGTACGCGCGCAGCCTCGCGTTTATTAAATAAAAAAAATAACGACGAATAAATTGATAAAAGAGTTTACAACGATTCGTAAGCGTCGCGAATATTTACCGCGTTTAATTACCGATAAAAATACGCTAATAGCGATCATCGAGGCAAGCCGAGTCCCTCTCGATAAAATTGCTCGTACAGCCAAAGTGCAATCGCGAAGAGTCACTAAATACGCGACGGCGTAAGATAAGGAGAAAAAAGAGCGACCGAGAGGGAAGACGAACGGCGGGTCCTCTCCCACCTTTATTAACCGCAGCGAGGGTGAAATAAATCACCAGAATTGAGCGTGACAGCCGTATAAGTGCGAGCGCCAGACTCTCTAGGAGCTTTTTCGGCTCCACGAGTATGAGAAGAAAGACAGAAAGAGAGAGGAAGAGGGACGGAGAAACGTTCAGAAGCTGTCGTGGTTGCATACTTGCCCTGGGTACTATCGTCCCGGTCAAATTAGCGGATCCAATCGCTCCGAGGCAACCTTAGTTATCTCTCGCTCGCGCGCGGCACTTTTTGTCTTTTGCCCTCTTTTTTCCTCGCGCGGGACGGGGACAGACGCGGACTAGAGAACAGAGAAGATGGCTCGGGAAAAGAAGCAGCGAGACCGCCGTGGACTCTTCTCTGCGCTAGGCATCGAAAACCACGAGGAAGGGAGAGAGAGAGAGAGAGAGAGAGAGAGAGATGGACGGAGATCCCGTCCGGTTGATAACCGGGGGACACATCGCCACCTCGGCGCGACGATCGTAAAACTCGGGGGCTCAGGTAAAGCGCGGCCCGTTTGAGTGTCCGCCGCCAAACCGCACCGACGACTCTGCACTTTCTAGGGGGACGTTCGAGGACATTACCGAGCGTGAAGAACGAAAAATCGAAGCGAGCTTCCACGCAACGCGAAGGATACGCGTACACGTGCGGGACAGAGATTAGGGGCTTTAACGTTAAGCGAGGAATAATGTAAGTCGGTCAGTGGTCGAGATTTCAAAATGGAGAGCAATGGTGGCAACGTTTTCGAGGAAAACTTTATGTGGTTCTCAGTTGGCGTCTCGTGATTAAATTTTTTGTACCGCAGTTGTTGGAACGTCGGAAAAAAATTTTTGTACAAATTGAATAATTTTAATTTAATGTTTAATAAATTTAGATAAATTTTTTTTAAATGGTATATTTTCTGGATTTTATTTTGAGATAATCTTATACGTCGGATGTTATAAATGTAATTTTATTTTTTTAAGTATCTTTTAATAAATATTTTTAACGATGATTAAACAAAAACGTATTAGATAAGAATATCATTGTATATTCGTCTAGTATAATTAAATATCAAAGATTCGAATACACATTAATGTATAACTAGAGCTATGTCTTAATACGAAAAAACCCGTTTTTGTCAAACGTATATTACCTTTGGTAGAAAAACTTGAATATTTACACGATAAATTAAAGTATATTTAGAGATTTTTAATTTTTTCGGAATAAAAAGAATAATCATTGACAAAATTTTAAAATCATCCTTTAATTAATTAATCGATCAAATAGGTTAATGTAACATAATATGGTGTGCATAAGATAGAAAGTAGACATTTATTTTAAGTTTCTTACATTACCTAAAACTATCTGGTAATTACATAAAATCATTAATTATATGTTTGAGTAAATACTTTAAATAACTATTTAAAATAAATTTTTTCTACGAATTCTAGTTTCTTTATATGAAAATAAGTTATTTATTCCGGTTTCAAGACTATTAATAAGCTTACTAAGTGTGCTACTGCTTGTCAATTTAAATTCATGTATCGATCGAAATTATATATCACGCAACGACGGCGTTACTTCTGCTACACCAAATACTTTTGCTACTCAAAATCTTGTAAAAATTCCGTAGGCGTATAAACGTTATAATTGTAGATATAATACAACGATAGATATAAAAGCGGTCCAAAAAAAAAAAAAGAAAAATACGAGAACGCGATGTAATATATTCGAAAACGACGAGGATCGGAAAAGTGCAGAACCCAAACGCGATGTTGGCATAAAAAATCGATTAAAAAAAAACTAAAAGGAGAGCGTAACGGAGAGCGGAGGAAAGTAGGTAAAGAGGCAGATAAAGAAAAGATATCGAGAGAGAGAGGTAAGAAGAGGGTTGTTGGCTGTCCGTGTAACGTCGGGGTGGTCCGGTGCGATGACATCGGTTTATTAATCGGTCAAGTGCCGCACGCGCGTCTCGCAAGAATTCGCTCTCTTCTGCCGCGCGCGTAGAGCAAGAGTAGAAGGGGAGTTTTATGCGAGGCAAGTGGACACGAGCCAGGCTTTTATGACTTGCGCTGTCGCGTCGTCGAGAGGACGGGTATGTACATGTTGTTATGCGCGGAGAGCCTCTTTTGGTTGCGTGCGGCGACACTTGTTTCTCTCTTTCTCTCTTTCTCTTTGGTTCTCGTACCTCTTGCACGATTTCGTAATGAGATGATAAGGAAGAATATTTTCACCTTTCAGCGATAACTCGGGAGTGCATAAGTTTAGCGATCGCTGACTCGGATATGGATGAGCTTGCGTCGAGCCAACACTACGTTTTACGTAGGTTTTAGGTAATTAAATTATAATTAAAAAGTTTATGCAACAATGTCTTGTTAGGAGGAATTTTTTATTGATCGTGAATCTAATTTTATTTCTTATTGCGATTACTTAAAAATAGGGGGCATCGTAATTTAAAGTCGTGGATTTTTATTGGTCTGAGATTTTCTTTGGTGCAAAAATAAAATAATTTCACGAGTTTACTACGCGAAAAAAGTTTGATTGGTTACAAAGTTATGAATACTCGGCACCGGGATGAATGAGCCTCCTTGAATTTAACGAGCTTCAAATTAATGTTTATTATTTCTCAATTTTTATTACATCTTTTATAAAAATCTGCGATATTTTTATTTGTGACCGTAGAATTTTTTATCGGTTAACGATGTGTGTATTTTCTAAAAATTTCTGCAACAAATTAAAAGTAGCGATCCGTCGATGTTAGCGGACAATGTCGTTATCTTGATTAGTCATTTATTTACTCCATTTTTCAGTAGCCTAGATCCAATATTACTCTTTCGATTAAAACTGGTTATGTGATATAAATTTTATGTAAAATACGATAACTTTTATTAGCGTACCTGTAATATTACCTTTAACGTAAAATACGTCGTTTTGCGACAAAATCACAATAAGCTTTAAATTTTTGTTAACCGTACGCGTGATTCTATTTAATCCTTTACGGCTTATTCATTCGTAATCAATGACTAATATATTTTTATTACTTCATTAAATTTTCCACATACAAACAGGGAAGTTCAAAAAAGCAACTATCGGTTAAAATTCACGCGTTAACCAGTATATTGCTGGACGACACGCTGCTCGTCATAGGCTAAACAAACGTTCCGACCGAAATTATGCTAATTTATTCTCTCGCATTCCAAAGGTCTCCAGAGTGATCCTCTCCCACATAAATTTTTCTTAGCCACGAGGAAAGGACCATGTGTTCCTGGTAGAAATTTCGATCCCAGAGTGGTACAAAACTGTCAGCTAACCATAGATTCGCACTATTTACCGATGGGATTTATGGAGGATTTCAATCGACTAATTAAAAGCATATTTTATCTTTTGAATATGCATTTATCTGTCTCGTTTATTTATCTTCGATTAATCTTGTTTGGTAGCTTTCTCAGGTAGCGGAAATCTTGACTGCATCCTTTTTTGTAGCTCTAGCGTAACAAGGAATGTTATCTGTCGTGAACTTTAACTACTGAAGATTTGGTTACACGATATCGATGACAGCATACAAAAGATATTTTTCACATATTTCTTAATGATACTATTATTTGTTACATCGAAATTGAAATAAAAATAAAAATTATTGCGAATTCTTCGGTACTTAATTTGCAGTGATTTGATGTAATACTTGTTTTTTAAACGGTATTAATCCATTGATTTCACTTTAATTCCTTTATAACTTAGATTTAATTTTCTTTAAATTCATTAGATATAAGCCTCATCGAGCGTTGAAAACTTTTATTACGAAACTGAAGGTTGATTTTCCACCTTTTTAAATTGTATTTGAATATTAATTCATGTAAATTTTACCAATATTGACTTCGCATAAGCGTTTCGATTAAATTTATTGATCTTTTCTATAGTTGAGAATCAAATGAATAATATAAAAATATAGTTAATATTGTCTTTTTTTCACTTAATTCTTTTATTTATAATGATAATAAATTTTTTTTAGATTTCGTAAAATTTAGTTTCTCGCTAATCTTAAAATTGTATTTTAATCGATAAATTTGGCAGAGAAAGTTATTACATTAATTATAACGTTGTAAATCGTAAATTAAAGTAATAGAAAGTCATATACAACAGATATTTAATCATAATGAATTCAACTGCAAATTTTGTTTACTGTAATAAAATCATAATATTTAATAAAGTAAAAGTATAAAATATCTATGCTTTTTCATTTGATATATATATATATATATATATATATATACAAACATACACTTGTAAAAACATATATATATAAATATTTTGCCGTACATTTTTAAAAGAACTGAGGAAAAAGTGAATGTGAATACTTTTTATATTCTTTTACTATTAGATATTTAATACTAAAACGTGTTAAGAAACTTGACTCTGATACATATTAACAGCTAAGATAATTTTTGAAATTATAAAAAGTGTAATAATTTTTCTACTAAATCATTAAACACTTTTATATGAATAAATTATTTTGTATTAAATTTTTTATCATTTATATAACCACTACAATCAACTTAATATTTGCATCATAATATTATTTTCTAAAAGTTTTTACTTGTTATTTTTTATAGTATTTTAAAGTAAAAATTATACATAATTTTTGTCAAACAATCTGCGTATAAAGTAATAATTATAATACTTTTACATTGTAATGAATATCGTAAGATAATACGTATCGATTCGTAATTTAAAATTACAAATTTACTAAAGTATTAAATATTATAAAAATTGAGAATTATTTGTATCAAATGAATATTGATAATAGTAAAAAATTCATTGTCTTCGACAAAGATAAATTTATGAGAAATAGATCATTCATACTACGATGGTATCAACGACTATGCCGTATCGACGTATATTTACATTTTTCGAATCACGAATAAGAGATTTGCTTAAAAAGTCCCACTAAAGTTACTCGAACAATCCTATTATCAAGAAAGTAATAAGCTTGCTTATCACCAACTCGAACAATCACAGAATTCAAAGTAATTTTAACGAGTAAAAAAAATTTCATTCTCCATCGTTGACCCAACGTAGATCCAAAAAGGTAAATACATGTCCTGCAGTAGTTTTTTCACCCAGCATCCCATCAAGCGTATCGTATTAGCGAGATATGTAAGTAGATAGTCATTTCGTCTCTTAAACGTTCGTAAAACTCCATCTCCATTAACAATCCACAATGTCCATTACATCCAAAGGCACTCACCCATTAACCGAACAAACACAAGTATAATTAATGGCCGAGGAGCAACGTCCCACACCTTTTTTATTCTCGGACTCGAGATCGGGGCGGCGAATATCCCTCCAACGTCAACGATATACTTTCCGCCGTCTTTTGGCACACGGCCGTGGCTAATATCGCGCGATTTCCCTGGCCGCCACTTAAAGGAATCCGCGCTCGCGAGGCGGGGCGAGATAGAGAGAGAGAGAGAGAGACCGGACCGGCAACCGAGAAACCAGAGTGCTAATGAAGGATAGCCAGCTTCTTGCGAGGCCGTGCTCACTTGTTCTCGTCCTCTCCTGCAGGACGCGAGCTTCCACCTGTACCGATGCGCCGCTCGCGCGCTCGCATTCTCCGATTCTCCTTCTCTCTTTCTTGTGCACGCGATTTAACTTGGAAACAAAAGTTTGTGATTATCGGAGGTCGGCGATCCCGGTATTTCATTCCTTGAATATATGTACGAAACTATAGGAATATTTTTGTATTTTAGCGTACTGCCGCGTTATTTACTGCTCGTGAGCTTACTATCTTCTTTTTCCCCTGTATTCTGGAATGGATGTAAAACGTCTTTACGGTGATGTATCGGTAAAGTTCGAGGCATTCTTAAGCATGTAATTAGTTTAACGTATTTTATATTTGATTTGAACTTTTTTTTTTGAGCTGTTGCAATATTGTGACTATCCGGTTTAAAATATTTTACGATTTAAACACGTAAAAAAAAGTTGATTATTTCATTCAAAACTATTACAATATCAGTGTTATGTTTGATTGAGTAAGACTGCTCTAAGCTATTACGGCTCTTCTGTGAGTAATAAATTATTTCAATTAGATCACAAAAAAAACTAGTAAGAAATGGTACACGACATTAATTCACATTATATTCGTTTCCTGCTTTTAATCTATAAATAAATATCGCGTATAAAAAATGACTATGAAACGTCTTCGTCGTAAGACACTATTATTTTATAAAAAGTTTTTTCTTTTTTCAATTCTACGGAAAGGCTTTTGCTGATAGCTATTGCTTTGTCAATAATTCAAGCCGTACGCTGACATTTATTTTACGAAAAACGTTTGTTTTTTAAGTACGTCTTACGGCACAAAAACTTAACCCTCCTCGTGTTGCGCGAGTGCTTTAGTCTCTGTTAGTCTTTTCTTGTATCGCTCACTTCACCTGTATATTCGATTCGTATTCCTTCATGTTGACGCGATTTCCTGCTGCGATACTCGCGGCACTGCACACCGCATTTACACGTACTTACGGACACACTTGCAGACAATCGCGCGGCTCATAAATAAATGGGCATCGCGAGGGCGAGGCCACGATTGATCGATCTAGCGCAAGAAACCAAGCGAATTTATTGCACTAAATTGGAAAAATAATCGCCTTGGCGCCGCCGGACAATTATCGCCTTGCATAATGTACTACAGAAAAAGGCGAGCAGAAAACTTACTGTAACGACGTTAAACTAATGTTTTTTTTATATAAATATATCAATTGTTTTAACGAATGACTAAAAAATGACAAACAAATAAATTTAACTAGTGTTCGCTATAAATTTATTTGTTATTTCTAAATTATACATTTCGTATTCTTCGTATTATTTATCATTATTTTTTATTTATATAATTTTGATTATGTAATGATTTCTTTTAAAATAATTATAATAAAGTGCAATAATTTAAAAGTTTTCGTTCTTTTTTATTCTTTGTTTTTATGCAAATAAGATTTATATTACTTACATTCTTACAAGAAAATTTAACGAACTTAGAAATTTTGTGTTTATACACTTAACACGTTTGTATTCTATGTTTTTTCGGATTTTCTAAATACGATTAAGTTATTAAAGGCATACCTAAAAATATTAGAACATCAATTTACTTTTCTATCGGCGTAAACCACATAGTTGAACATAATTATATATCTTTAACCAGTTAAATAAAAAATGTAGCTTACTTTATTTGCTCTGGATTAATTACAAAACAATATAACTATATAATACTAAATGTTTCACGTTACTCACCTAATAAATAATTATCTGTTTACGAGAGTTGATTTAAAGATTGACAAAGTCACATTTGGTTGAAAAATGCTTGCGACGGACATCGTGTCACGCTTTCGAAGGAGTTAGGGAATGTCAGCGATTCGCTACGAGAATTTGCTTAGAAAATCTATTTCAAACATCCGTCAAATATTTCGCGCTAGTCAGCGATTTCGAAAAACGCTAAACGAACGGAGTCAACGTTGCAAGTCCAGTTGAAACGGGTTTTCGTTCGCTGTGTTGATGAGACGCTTTACAGCCCAACCATATTTCCCGTCTTCGTTAGTATCACAGTTAAGCGCATCAGATAAGATCTACTTTTCGAGCACAATATTCTTTATAGGATCTGACCTGTGCCACCTGTGAGTTTTAGGTCCGTGGTTTAAGGAAAATTTATTGTCCTACAGATGGAAAATGTGTTTCGTCCTCATAAGCTGCTGGAATTCATTCAAGAATGATACTTTAGATTATGTTTCGAAGTAGAGATAACAAACTTTACTTTTTAGAAGCTGGTTAAAAAGGATTTTAAGTGCGTGAGTATAATCAGACTATGCGAGAATAATAAATGCAATTATTTTATATGTTCTTGTACTATTCTTTGTATCTAAGTTAAGTAACACAAGGTAAATCATAGATATATATTTTAGTTATTTATTGAAATCATTTCAAACATCTTACTAATAAATGTGTTCATAAAAATAAATTATGTTGTAATTTTGGCTTGGCGTAGTGCCGGTATTATCAAATAATTAATGATATTGGTAATAAGAACTAATAGTAAAATAAATGTCAGGAAAAATCAAAGGTATTCGACCTTGTTATAAATATGTATAATCTTTTGCAATAAGTTGGATACTTTTAAAAAAATTACCTTAATACATATAATTTAAGATAATTAAATTTTCTTATTTCATTTATTGCATATAGTTTAAAATCTAATCCTGTAACTTAAAATAAAATTGTTTTACCCTAATACATTCCATTTTTTAGAGCGCATCTATTATCCGTATCAGTGTTTAGATCGGTTTGAAAAATATATTCCAACGTAAACTATGTTATTTTTAAAACATATATATAATAGTCGACCTTTCTATTTTTACTTATAAAATATGTCGAGTGATGCCAAAGTGTCATTACTATTAATGAATCATTATAGTTAAGACACATTTAATTAGATTTCTCGCAATTGATTAAACCATCAATGTTTAATTAAAATTAATTTATATATGTGTTATATCTGACATTAAAAAGTAATAAGGTCGTATTCTGTCGGTACAGAAAATAAATTCGATTTTTTAATTTTTGCGATATTTATTGCAAGTTTGAAGTAAATTTATATTCTCCTCAAAATGAAATAACACGCCGAACTGGACGAATGAATTCGGTTCCGGCAAAGGCGCATTCCGTCACTACAGAACGGATCTCATCGATACGAGCAGGTACAGCGCGAATTATCAAACTGGGAAAAGACAGAGTTCGTCAATGCGATTCCTTATTTTAAATAAGGAGCTGTGACAGGAAAGAAAGAGCGACGAAATAATAATTATTAGTCAAGTACGTAACAAGATTTGCGGCACACGAGCTCCGGTGCCACTCGCAATTTACTTTCACGTCCGCGCGCGACTATACCCTCAGCATCTATCTCTCTCTCACACGGGGGTACTAGATTAATGAATTTCAGAAAACGTTTTCAGGATTCGAGAGAGAGAGAGAGAGGGACTGTTCGTTTTTTCGCATGCACGGGGACCGTGAGAAAGCGGGTCGATCGTCTGCGAATTTTTGTCCCTCTCTCTCTTACTTTCGGTCGCATACATAGAGGCACAGAGCAAGAGAGAGAGCGAGAGAGCGAGAGAGCGAGAGAGAGAAAAATCAAGAGTGCGGCGGCAATGGCAGAAGAAGGAAGAAGAATATAGGCGTATTTGCCAAGGCGCGCGCGCGCGCGCGACCGCGAGTCGAGAGCGGGGCGATATACGTACGGCTATTAATTCAGAGCCCTGAGGACACCGGTTAGCAGGAGCAGCGAGCGAGCGGCAAAGAAGCAAAATGACCGACGGGTCAGGCCCTAAATAAAAGGAGGGAACGTTTAAATAAAAGTAAACTCGTGTTGCCGCGGCAACCGGGAAAGAAGGAGAAAGAGAGAGAATCTGCGTTGCCGTGACTCCTGGTATCCTTCTTTCTCTCTTGACTTCTTCTTCTTCTTCTTGTGCCTTTTCAGTCCTCTCTTTATCTGTTTTTCCCTCTTTCTTGCACACGGTCCTCCGAAGTTTCTCTTTTTCTCTCCCGTTCCCTCCCTCTCTCTCTCTCTCTCTCTCTCTCTCTTATGGCGGGACCTTGTGTTTATGAGGGAGAAAGAGAGAGAGAGAGAGAGAGAGACTCCGTGAAACTCGCTCCGATCAAGATCGCCGCGCTCAGAGCTCGCGCGCGAGACTCGTGGGCCTTACCCTCTTACTCTCTCTCTCTCTCTCTCTCTCTCTCGCTGGCTCTTGCTTCGCGCATATATGATCGTGTATTCGATTTCGCGCGCCTTGCCGATAATTGAAATTTATATATGAATGCTCGAGGTGGAGGAGTGGAGGGGTCGAGGGTTTCGAGAGTGACTTGATTTAGGCGAATTCGAGGGAGTTCCTGATGTACAGTGTGCAGGTTTCATACTACGTACGGGGGATGGCTTAATACCGTACAGAAGAATCCCAGAGATTTTTGTCGAATCTTTAAAATTGCTTTCATATAGAAATTTCGTTTGTTGGTGATTTTTAATTTAATTGCCTGTTCGGTTAAAGTAAAGTTATTGTCTCTTTATGCGTAATAAATTTATTCGATTTCACGAATATCGTATACGTAAAATTTTAAATTGAGTTTTCCATTGTATTCGGTATTGTGTTAGATTTAACGTATTAATCGTGTAACTTTTTCGCAACGTTTTAAAATAATGTTAAAAGATCGTAAGAGAATTTAACGATATACCAACGGTATTTTCAAATCTATTCATCGAGTAGCACTTAATATCTAATACCTTGTTCGTAACATATAATTAGCGTGAACGTAATTAGCAAGATAAGTATTATAATGCCTTTGAAAGTACGATATCAAATATTGATATCACGCAAGATGTACGAAAACACAATTTAAATAAGCATTAGTTCTTGCATAAGATTCGCGGTTGATAAAAATAAGAATATTTAAATAAAGTTATTTCGTATTAAAAATTCGTTGAAAGAAAAATAGTTAACGTAAGACGAGTGTCGTTAATTAAAAATATTACGTATTTTATTTATTATAACTTTTCTGGAGTATTATAAAATTATTTCTGGTGCGAATGAAAATTTAAACTAGCCTTCCAGAAGTTATCGAAATCATTTAAATTTAATCGGAAATAAATGAGTTTCTTAAGAAAGTGAAAAGATTTTGATCAGAAAACTACTATAAATTTTACTTTGAAGTATCTAAGGAAATAAAATTAATCACAATAAATGCAGAACGTTGATCGATGAATAAAATAGTACATTCTCGACATTTGTGAAATAGATAAGATTATAAAAGTAAAATATAAAACTAGTTATTTACTCTTTGATGAATAAACTTTAAAATAATGTAAAATATTTAGCTATTATTAACCTCTGATTTTTTAAATACACTTGTATAATTAATGCCATTAGTATCTTCAAATACAATAGAAAACCATAAAATGTAAAATAAAATTCCATTTGTATCCCATTCAAATTCTCTTGCAACAAATCTTTCGAAACGTCTTAATTGTACCATCGAATACACAAACGTTCGAACCAATAAATACTACAATCCATTACAATTTAATTTTTTATAATACGATGATTCCGACCACGATTCATTACTTAAATCGACCAAAACTGACGCCGTACAAAGATATATTCTATTCACGTACTTTTATACGCGTAATCGGTCCTTTTAAAAATCCTCGAGGGTTTTATATTACCAAGGTTGAAATAAAAAAGACAATTAAAACCTATTAACCCGTTAAAGAGCCGATAGATTCGCGTATCCTTCATTTTTGTCGGAGACATTCAGGCGTGCTTACATCCACGCTCCCGAGGCGCATTATTAATCACAAGCTTAAAATCTATTTATCTGCATGCCGGATCGGAGCAGACTCGCTTGGTATCGTCATCGGTTAATTAATTGAATTTATCGGGGGTCCGTTTTCTTGCAATGAAAGCCGTGCACGTGCTGCCGCCGATCATCTGACAACATAATCGGCCCTGTCAACGGAATGGTAAATAAATGTCGAAGGCGGGAGATCCGAGTGCGCACGGAAGAGAAAGGAGAGGAGGCGAAGAAACGCCCGAAAGCGTGTATGCACAATAAAGCCCAACTCGCGAGAGAGGTAGTCCTTGGAATAAAAAACGAGGTAAAGGAGGAGACTTTCATAGAAGGAAAGGTTAAGGGAAGCTCGCAGAACACGAAGACCGTATGGAAAAAGGTGGAGGATAAAAGAAAAATTTGTGATATATATATATATATATATATATGGATGTGAGAAAGAACTTTTGGGGAATGAAAGGTCTTTCGACTAGATATATCTAAAATATCGAGAATGAGGAAAAATCGAAGAGCTATCGTTTTGAGTAATTTTTAAAAAACGAATTATGAATTTTAGTAGAATATTATCAATTTTAAGACAATTTTAAATGTTCCGATTTTTTATTGGATCGATAATTCAGGGTGATATTTAATAAAGTATAATCAGTCCATGGAATTTAATTCTTCATTATTGTTACTATTAATTTAATGAAAGTAGGACTACCGGCAAATGTATAAATTATACAAAAATAATCTAGTTTTTGTTTTTACGACTAGTACGACTTTACATCAACTAATGTATTTATTCAATTAGCTGGAGGCTACCGATCTCCGGATAAAAGACATAAAAATTAGAAATGCTCGATATAACGTATCTCGAAGCGTTTTGTAATATAGAACTTATTATAAATTTCTATATTTTTTGTTACCCTTACATCATACTTGGATTGAAGAATAATCGAAAACCATCTTTAAAAATTATAAGAATGTTTTTTTAAAAAAAAATTATGTCCTTTGTAGAGTATTGAAAAAATTATAAATAAAGCTAGATAAAAACGCGTTATTATAAATACAAATTAATTTTATTTATTGTAAATTTACAGTAAAATTTTAAGTATTATTAAGATTATATTATATTTCACACTATTTTCGTAAATATATATACGCAAACAGATAAAAAGATATAAATCTTTTTAGGAATTTCATTAATAGAAAAGGTACTTAATTGTATTTCATATTAAAATTGAAGAAAAAGGTTAAGATTCTATCGATAGATCAACGGAGATATAAAAAAATTCGATATTATCAGCATTTCATAATCACTTCGCATAAATTTAGATGCGCAAAGTAATCGAATATGTAGTAAAATATATAAACACGTCATTAACCTGTTCTAGTATCTTTTTCCTTATGAACGAAACACTAACGTACTAAAATATAAGGAAAAATTATTATTAGCCAAATACGCAATAGAAAAAAGTTCGTTTCCGATAAAAATAGTATCAAGCTAGGAGAAATGACATCGTTAACTTACACCACAACGCAAACTCTCCCTCAAACTCGCAAATTTACCGCTCTTATAAAGCGCAAGCCCTCGAGATCCCACAGAAAGCGACGGAGTAAAATGATGTCCCGGTGAAACTTCCTGAAGGATGTTTAGCTCTCGCTCCGAGTACAGGAACTATTCCAGGAGTTGTGCATAACGCGGACAGGATAGAATGCAGCGAAACGCGGGCGAGGTTGCGGCGGAATTCGCGCGGCCAACCGCCGAAGAAGTGAAACGTCCTGCGAAGTTACTAGCAAACCTCCTTATCCGAGCCCCTCACTTGCCGCTGAGATATACACAAGTATGTAACCGCTCGCGCTTCGCTGATTATCGTGCGTTCGCTCCAGAATTCAAGCGCGTGAGACTTTCTTTCTCCGAGAAATGGCGGAGAGAGAGAGAGAGAGAGAGAGAGAGAGAGAGAGAGAGAGAGAGAGAAAGATATGCAGGTAGAGCGATAGAGTCGGTAATTTAAGAGGATTTACGGCGCAATCTACGTCAATTACCAAAGTCCCCGCGCGATCGAGAGGACGAGGACTTTTTCGTCATTCTTTTTGTTCCTTGGGCTCGTTGTTTTTCTTTCGCTTCATTGTAAGCGCGCCGGGCTTCGACGTTCGGATCTCGCGCCGAGTGGTAATGAGCGAACCTCGAAAATGGTCTCGGCCAATCGTTCGTTGTAAGCGCGCTTACAATAATAATTACGATAAGTTTCTTGTCGTTGATTTAGGTTCACCGATGACGAATGCGTCTTTGTCGGTGCACCGGGCGCTTTTCTTTGTAGGTCACAGTGATGCGGTCGTAAGTGGAAACAATAAATATTTTAGTTTTGCTGTCGCTGGATTAATGACCAATAAATGATTAGTAAGATTTCACTTATTTCGACTACTCTACTCAGGTGGAAAGAACATGGAACATATTTTTAACGGTAATTACGAAAGCATTTTATATCTACGTTTGGTATTAGCAGTTGTTGAAATTTTAGTTGTGTACAATTTTTTTTTCTACATAGTATATCATATGAATATGTAGGTAACGAGGATTTCTAAATTTTTAATGGCAAATAGCAAATACAATGTATAATTTTGAATAAACTCCGTCAATGTACATAATGAACGAGAAAAGTATTTACTTAATTAGTTTTCATATGTACATTCATTATCAATTATTTTATTAAAATGAATAAATTAATACTTTTGAGTAATTTTAATGTATTCTTAAACGATTGTTTACGAAGAAATAATAATCGATGCAATGGATTTGTGCCGGAACCGACGATAGTTAAATTAACAATAATTATTATTATTATTTTCTATATAAAAATTTTATTTTATTTCTTATAGAATTATTTTATTAGTGATGCTAAATTAATATTTACTTGGATTACTTATATTTCTGAAAACTTTTTATTAAAAAATAATTAATCTTGTTTCTACGAAAATTTTTACTAAGTAAAAAAAAATAAATTATCTCGTTATATTAGTAATTGATACAATTTTTATTATAAAGAATCAAAAGAAATGAAACAGGAAATAAATGCGAAACAACTTTGTATGAATGAATGAACACGTTTTCATGAATTTTGTTCATAAGATAAACCACAAATGAAATTTCGTTATAAATAAAAATGTATTCGTTTATATGTAAAACTATTTAAATGTATTCTTAATTACGTTAATTATTGATTATTATGGTATATAATTGCTAAGTGGAAAATAGGTAAAAAATATGTATATCAGGATCACTTGCTCTTTATTAGCGCTACATTACTATGCACAAAATCGATGAGACAAACTATATTTGGATTTCTTGCTTGACCAAAACAGAAAGAACTGGAGTTGAAAAGATCATTATAGGGTGCTATAATCCTGTTAGTCTACACCTGCTCAGCATGCTTTCGAGGATTATGATTTATCGCTTCGTGACGGACACTAATCCGATTAAGTTCTTTAGATCTCTGTTATGCACTTCAAATTATATAGTAGCAGTATTAAATCCATTCAATGTCGGAGTAAGTAAGATTATACCAGCGACATACAAGATAGCGTTTTGACTTATTTTAATACTTTTTATCTATAAAGAATACGTTCAAAGTAATTGCCGACAGATTTACGGTGTTTCAAATCCTCCCATAAATTTGGACACATATTTATATAAAATCAACATAAGATCATTGATGATACATTATTACATATTAATTACGCACTAAGCTTATGATATCGCCACTCTGTTATACAAATTTTTTTGAATTGAAGTAAAATTATACACGTATAAATTATATTGGTAAGGAGCTAATAATGTGAATATTAATTTAGTAAGTTTATACATACGTATCAGATATTTTATGTTATGTTAAATTTATTATTCAACCATTGTCCTGATTTAATAAATATATTCTATTTTAAACAAAATTTTGGGCAAAAATTTAAATATCTAAAAGTTAGTAAATATTTGTAATTTAACAGTTCTTTCTTCATATAGTATTTGAATATATTAATATCTGTCAAATATCTATTTTTTAATATGATAAATATGTGAAAATTTATCAGTTCTTATATAATAATTTTAGTTGTAGAGCTTATTAATTTGAATAGTCTTCGATTATTTTCTCAAATATAATATTGTATTAATATAAAGAATAAATTAAACAAATGAAAAAATCAAATTTTGTTTGTACTGAAATTTAAAAGTAAAATTTTAATCGTTACCTTTACTTTAAAGAATACAGTTACATGCAGATATCATTTATTTCGAATTTATAAAATACAAATGTTATAATTTCTTTTAAATTATCCTGTATTTTATTATAAATATTATTAAATTGATAAAAAATCTATACAAAAACTATATTATATGCTTACTACAAATGTGAAAAGTTTGATATAGTATTTGCACAAGTGACGAACATTAAAACCGATAATGAATAATTTATAATTATAATAAGTTAAAACTCAATATTGTAATAAAAACGGAGATAATAAAAATGTTAGCATTTTATACTTATAATTAATAAATTATCGAACTCATTATGTTTCTTCCGTAAAAATTTTCCAACAGAAATGAATTCCTTAATAATTACGATAAAGGTGCGAATATGATTTTTTTTATATTTATAAAATTCCTGTTTAAAATACTAAAATACCTCGATTTATACGCGGAGTATAAATATTTATCATAAATTAACCATATCAGTTCCGGAGCGCAAAGATTATCGCACTAATTTAAAAATGAATTAACATTTTAAATGTTTCATAATAACGAACAGTTGTGTAATACAAAAATATTTACACGTATATAAATTTTGCATAATTTGTCCTAGTACAACCGGAACGTATCGCTACAAAAAATGAAAAGAAGAAAAAGAAAGAGTATCGACTCTCCAGTTCGATTTGTCTTCCTTCGGCTCTCGTTAAGCACCTCTTGAGCAAAAACGATTATAAATCTAGCACCTTTAAACACGTAAAAAGGCAAAGACAAACAACCAAGCAAACAACTCACCCTATCATACTGATGTGTCGGCGCGGCCGTGGAGAAGGGCTGGAAAGGTGCCGGCCTCGCGGGGCTATGATGGGCCGTATGGGGGTTGCCCGCGTGGGCGACACTCGGATGCGGTGCCGCATGGGGATGGGGCGGCGGTGGCCTCTGATAGAGATACGGATAGTATTGATACATAACCTCGGAGCAGCTCATCACCCCCCTTGGCGGGCCCCCCGGCACCCCGGCAGACCCAACTCCGGTTCCACCCCCGCCTCCGGTGTTGCCGTCGCCGGCCTGCCGGTTCGTGTACGCGAACGTCGCGCCAGCAGGATAGCCGACCGCCGGGTAATCCGACGCCAAGGCTCGCGATGCTTCCGCCAGCGATTCGAGCGACCGATCGATCGATCACGGGGGGATGATGACGCAGCGTTCGCTGCGATACCTTTCCTTTATTTTTCTCGCCTTTCTTTCTTCGATCCTTCGTTTTCTTTTCACTCAGGCGCCCGGATCATGAGTCGATGCGTTCACCCGACGGCGACGCTTTTCTCGCGCACTCTGGCGCACTCACTCTCGGCGTCCGTCACTTTTCTTCCCCCGAGAACCGTCGCCGCTGCCTCGCGCTCGCCGGGAGACGTTGGCTCTCGAGATTATCTAGCTGTCATGACCGGGTCGGATGATCCACGTGCTCGAGGGCTCGGTCGATAGTCCCGACTTATCACTGGTTGTCACCGCGACGATCGCGATCCTCCGTCATCAATGACTATTCCCCCTGTGAGATTGAATCGCCGAAGGATCTTCCATCGACGCAGCACAGTCTAAAAAGTCACCAACACTGTCGGTAGCCAATCGCACACTCGAGTTCCCTTAGGCTTGGATTCGTTATCCAGGGCTGATCGAACGTTCCAATAAAAAAAAGAAAAAAAACATAAACGGAAAAGAGAAAAACAAACGTACGTCACGTGCAAGATCGACACGCGCACGCTTGATTTTACTTCTATCTCTGTCTCTCGATCGACTGCACGGAGCGTATGCCTCTGGTGGACAAACACAGACTGAGCCTTGGATTGCCGTATAACCAGGCTCTCGGGGTCGGTGGTGTGAGTTGTCCTGTCTTTTTCTAGCTCTACGATCCGTTGCCGCCGCAGCCGCCGCCGTCGCCGCTGCCGCTCTCCTCGCGTGCGAGAGTAACTGGCTCCGCGAGTGAGAGAGAGAGCAAACGCGAGGACGATGCGGTTGGAGAGAGAGAAGATACACGCGCGTGTATTCGTGAGCGAGAGAGGGAGAGAAGAGTCCCTGCGGAGAGAAAGGAGAGACGCGAAGCAGAGGCACGAGCATTCGAACGGAGAGAGGGAGAAAAAGCATGAGGAGTAAAAGCAGCGGCAGCAGCAGCAGCAGCAACCCCAGGAAACATTGCACAGGCAGGGGACTCCGCCTCCTGGCAGTGCCGAGGCATCGACCAATCGGCAGGCAGGGACACGACGTCCAATGAGGCGACGATGCCACTCCTACGCGAGAGCTGCGAAGCGCGTCTGTATTGATCCCACAATGAACTCTCGACTTCTCTTTCTCTCTCTCTCTCTCTCTTTCTCTTTCCTTCATGCGTTCTCTTACTCTTTTTTTTTCTTGGCCGTTCGGTGACTACTACTAAAGCGGGTCGTTCATGCCGCGGCGAGTATTAAGAAGTTCGTATCTAGTCGAGTCGAACCATCCCACCGATGTACCGTCCGAGTTCGGTGCACGAACTGTGTATTATACGCATAGTACTATTCCACCTACGCAAGCGAAAGAGAAAGAGAAGGGGAGCGCCTCCGACGGGGCGCATAATGAGTCTTAATTAACAGTTGGGCCGCTGTTTCGGGGAAGCTTAATTTTCTAGCGAAAACGCCGTACCATCGCAGTACTGCATCTACTGGGCAAACTTCTTCTACCTCTTCTTATGTTTCTTCTCGCATTACCTCTTCCTCTCCTTCTTGGCCTCTCACACTCTTGGATTCCTCGAGTTTTTCTTCGGTTGCCGAGAAAATCCCGGATGAATGAGGGGAAAGGAGAGGGAGACACCGCGAGGGAGCGAGAGGTCTGATATGCGGAACGATTACTTTTCGCACTGAGTATTTGAAGGGAATCGCAAATGAAAGGCTAAAGGCTGCGCGGAATAAGTAACGAGGCCGATTGGCTCGGTGCGGCTGATTTCGCGCGGAAGGCGTCTTACTTTGCCATTCGTCGAATTTCCTTTTTTTACGAGGGATTGAGTATGCCGTTTGAAACCATACTCATTAAAATATTTTGATAGGGATTTCGAGGAAATAAATACGTATATAGTGAAAAGTACTGCAAAGTAATGATTAAGACGTAAGAAAAGTACATTTTTTATTAAAACTAATCATTCGCATACTTCGATTCAATCGTACAATTTTTAATAAGAAAACATTCGGTGTTTATTTTCAGCAATTTACTTTATTATAATGAAATATAAAAAACATCCTTCTCGTACTTATTCGAACGTATAAAATATTTTTAAATAATTGCAGCTGAGTAATATTTTTCAAAATTGTGAAGCTCTTACGAAAAATTAAGGTAATTTTTTAAGATTCGAATACTAAAATAAAAAAATTTTAATTCAAACCTTAACGATTGAATTGTAGAATAAAATTATATATTGATTAAAAATTTTTTCTTATTCAATTTAATGATTATTTATTATTATCTCTTGTTGAATTTTTAAATATAAATATAAAACAAATATAAAAACTTTTATAAAATTTCAATCTGTAAATAATCTTCAAGTCTTGCGAAATATATAAAAGCAACAAAATTAACGTATAAAATTTTGTAGAAATATTGGATGACTAAATTATTCTTATTATTATTTCAATTATTTTACTGTAAAATGTAATATCGTTTAAAATTTAAATTACGAAATCTTATGAAAAATAACAAACAATTTTGAATAGTTTAAATTTTTTAATTTTATATAATTAAATTTTAAATCGATTTCATTAATTATCTTATTACATCTATATAAAACATTAAGTAAAACTAAAAAAACATTTCGATATTAATGCATTTCGTAATTTTTTATTAGACTTTACATTATAATCGACTTAGAGCATACCTCTATTAATATTATTTTCAACTGTATATATATAAACGATTAATCATTTAATTAAAAGAAATATTTCAATGTTATTTGAATTAGTAAAAGATACTATTGTAAAATATTTATCGAATTGAATAACTGATAACTTTGTTTGAATTCAATCATTAATTATGTCTATTGAAATATCTGATACTAATATGCAATTTTATGTTTCAATGCTATTTTTCTTAACCTAATTAATTTCTTTTCAATCTTCATTTCATATTTTAATTCCAAATTTTTATAGTTAATTCTATAATTTTCAATAATATTACTTTATTATATATTATTAAAATTAAAATTTTAGTTTATAATAAATTAATATAAAACTTTTAAAATATTGATAATTCCTAATTTATAGAAATTTAAGTATGTTCTTATAATATATATATATATATATATATTATTCGTATAATTAAAAATATTAAAACTATGTACAACTAATAATAATAATATTATATAATATTCTAAATATTAAAACAATTAATTTTTTATATGCAATAATGTTTCGGTTCATAAAAAATATTTTTACAATTATAAATTCCGATGAAAAAATAGAAAATAAAAATATATTTTTATTTACAGACAGAAAAAAGTATGTATCTCAAGCAAGAAGAAAAACATGAACGGCAAGAGCTAATTAAAGACTGAACCAAAGAAGTGGAATGAAAAAGAAAAAACAATGTAAGAAGTGTTAGAGAAAAGAAATAGGAAAAGCATGATACAAAAGTTTTATTGAAAAATGATAGTAATGGAATTTGAAATATAGTGTATTTTTTAAATATTCGTGTAAAATATTCGTAATATTATTATGCTTAAATCGAAATTAAAGGTTTTTGTTATAATTGCAATAATTATTTTTTTGGAAATCATATAAATTAAATAGTACAATACTTTAAATAAAAAAGCATAATTTTCATTTAATATGAATTTAATATTATACATTTAATGTAAATGAAATTAGTATTGTAATTTAATTCGCTACAAAATACTTCATTTTATATAAATAAAATAATTACACAACTTTAAAGTATCGTACTATATAGGATAATTATAAAACATATTATAACAGATATAATAGTAATAATCTATCAATTAAAAATAAATTTGGAACAAATAATAATACAGATAAATTTTCATTTCTACATGTCAATACTAGTTCCTGATTATCGTTAGTATCATTCATATGTGTTTATCAATATATACATATATATATATATATATATATATTGTAGGAAAAAATATATAAAAGTATAGTTATAAAACATTTATTTGTATATTACTGATTATTAATTTTTAATAATCAAAGCATGAATATTTCTAATAAAAAAAATTAATTTATTAATTCGTGTCATCAAAATAACAGTGTTGTATTGCAAAGAAACTGTTTACTTACGTTATCAGTTATTTTCTATAAAAATATTTTTGAAAACTACTTCGATTGTAAATTAATACTAATATAATTATTGTAATTTAAGCAGATATCATTATTTATTTCTTTAGGAATTTAGCGACGATTTTCCGTGATCAAGCATATTTCTTATAGAAAATTCTGTTTATATATAATAAAATTTTGTATTAGAGTAATTAATTAATTTTCTATTATATAACAAGCATAACTAAGAATATTGTAGTTCTAGGAACTGTAAGTTTGTTAGCATTAAAGTCATAATTGAAACTGCATGAAACTTGACAATTACAATTAAGAGAGCAAGTTGCGACGTTAAGTCAGAAACTGTAATAAGAACGAATTGTAGCTATTAAAGTTATTATTACATTAAGATGAACACAAAATTTATATTTTGAATATATATTAATTAAAATTATCTTTTATCATTATTATTTTATTACTTACATGCATATGTAAGTAGATTTAGATAGAATTTTAAAAGTGTGAAAAATATTTAATTAAAATTTCTAAACATCTCACGTACATTTTTCGCAATTTTCATTATTATTACACATTTTTTAGCGTAGATATTAATAATTAAAAATTAAACTTTATACAATTTATTGTAGTAAAAAAGAAAATTATTTCCTAATATATTTTTATTTACTTATAATTCATTTTATACAATAATAATTTTTATATGTAATGATTTCATTCAAATAAAAAACTAATTTCTTCGAGGTTATATTATTCAATACTCTTTAATACAAAAAATAAAAATAACATGGATTTAAACGTATAATTATTGGAATCTATTTCACATCATTTTTAAACGCTATTAATTTTAATTAAGTCTTTTTTATCCTTGAGAAGACATTTCACTTGCTGCAGTATATTCGTTCTAAAAAACATACATTTATTATATATATAACACATGCAGTTGACGTAGAATAATTTTACCTTATTATAAAAGAATAAATCAAAATAATTGGTTATATTATTTAAATACAATAGTTTGGCAGAAGTTCAAGAAACCATAATTATTTAAAACAATACACAAAAAATAAATTTTTGTCGACAACAAAAGTAAAAAAAACCGTTGGATATAAAAAATTTTTGCCTCTTAAAGGGATTCGCAAAATTGTCGAATCAACGTCAAAAGAAAACCCGCATCGTAATAAAACTTTAAAAGCGTATTCGTATCATCAGACGTTTCTTTAATAACACAAAGCCGACTGAATTACAGCGTTATCTAACGCTCGATTTGTCGCGCAATGGCCCCGTCCGAATGCGCGGGTGAATCTCGTGCGTCGTGATGGCAGTTCACTCCACCTCCGGTACGGACGAGCGCTCCAAGCTCCGTACAAAAGGGTGATTCGTGCAAAAAACTCAAACTTTCAAGTGTTTTTCTCTCTCGCTCGAATCAATTATCTTCAGGATAATATGTGAAATACAGGGTCGGGGGAGACTGGGAACGAACTATTCGGTATACTTTAAAAGTTTGAGTAGCTTGGAGAGGTTGATTTTCTAAGGTAGTCGGGGGGATAATTTTTTAATTATGATTCTACCGTGTGCCGATTGTAATTTAGATTATGCGTTTGAAAAAGGGGTTATCTATTTACGAAGATCTTGAATTAATATTTAGCTTATTTATATTTGTATGTATTTAAAACGAAAAATACTATTAAAAAAGAAATTTACGTATTTGGATGTAACTTAAAGCATTATTTTCTTCGGTACAATGGTATTTTATAAAACACTAATGTTTTGAGAGTATTGAGATTAAAACTAAATGACTATTTTTTCTTAAAAATTAGTTTTATAAATAATATTATAAGTCTTGTTTAGAGAAACAATTACAAAATTTTTTAATCATCGTAGTTTAAATTAAGTTGTTAATAATTCTACACATGAGGTACGATATAACTTTATTAAATATAATAGTAAAAGAATTTTTTTAATTAATTTCAAAAGCTGCTTTTAGAAGTTGCTGTTTACTCTTTATCTTTTATTAAATTAAAGTGAACTTTATAAAAATAAAAATAAGACATAACATTTCTTTTTAATATAAAAATTTTTTCATATAAAGCTCATAAACTTTTATTTATAAATTATACTGATTTTATTATTATTTTTTGTTTAACGGTTATTTTTTTAAATTTATAAAACTATTTTTCTTGCTTTTTCTGAACTGAATAAATATATTTTATTAAACAAGCTTCTTAGGTAGTTTAGTCGGCGTGTAGTTACATAACGATATTATTTATAACATATAAAGTATTTTTGTATGCTTTATAAATTATAGTATTTTATAAATTTTATGTTATTTTAATAAATTATTAGTACATTATTTGCTTCTAAAATAAAAATAATAATCTCTCCAAATTAAAAAAAAATTAATTTTAATTATACTTTGATATATGTATACAAAGTAATGTGACATATACATAAAGAATAATGTCTAGTATTTCATGTAAAAATTAAAAATATTTTAATGATGATTAATTTGAAAAATTAGACGAGGTGCAATTGCGTAATGATTGAATGATATCGTGCTAAATTTACATATGAAAAGAACTCGTGACAGCTTTAATCGTACGCTTCAAATGAAATATCTTTATTTAAAATAAATGTTTTAATAAAGATGATATTTTAAAATAATTCAAATACTATTCTACCGAAAGTATTTAGCACAGTAAAAAATAGAGCATGCAATAATAAAACTGAATGAAGTTATGAAAATTGAATAAAGTTATTCGGACTTTGTATGCAAAAAATATTTATTATATTTGCAATATAATTCACCGCATATTTTTCGCTTCATATAATAATTTTCAATATTATTGAACGCAAGTAGTATTTATTACAGCTTTAACGTAATCATACGCATCGATAATTCGGTGAGAGTTATCGATGGATGTAATAAAGGAGAAAATCGAGATTTTCCCTTCTCCGCAAAAGTGTGCGTGAACGAAAGCCCACGGTGTTATTTAGCGACAAGAACTCTCGGAGATCTTTCATCCTTCAGACGCACATTTATCCTGCACACCTTCTTATACCGAAAGAATTTCGCCCTCAGAAAAGGAGAAATACCGCCAAGTTAAGCAATCGTAAAAGACTCGAGAGAAGACTGTTCTCTTGTCTCTTAGAGCGAGTAAACACAGTCCTTATTCCGTGGCTCTTCTCATTTCAGGAGCAGTCGAAAAATCAGTTAAGCGTTGAACGATGGCTTTTAATAAAAGCCACCCCAGCGTCGTTCCTTTTGATTTCCGCGCACGTCCTACGAGCCGGTGCTCCAGAGTTGGAGCACGCGCGCCTATTTATTGCGGAAAGGAAACATCATCGGGCCATATCGAATTGCCATCTAATGTGTAATACGCGCGCCTAATCTCATGTGTAATCTAGCAGGTCCCTCAAAGATGGGGGAAGTGCCGTTGCCGGACAAATCCAATATAACTCCGCGATCAGCGTGACATTGTACCGGGGACATTTTTTACACCCCAGGTTCGAGCCATGGCCAACGAGGAACACCGGGCTTTTTCTTCTCCTGGCTCGCTTCGAATGACACGCTACTTTTCTTTCGCTTGCCCCACGCGCATCCGCCCTTTTGCGACGTCTCTTTTTTTCCGAGCTATGCGTCTACTCCCCAGGTTAGCAATAGCATCGACAGTAGTCATCGCGCACGTGGCCACTTGACAATGGGGTAGGTTGCACACCCCGCTGCTAATAGTACAGCATTGAATTTGTCAGTGATATTGCCACCGGAGCGCCCTTTATATCATCTCTCATTCGTGCTCCCTCTCCTCTCTCTCTCTCTGTCTCTCGAAGTTTCGTACTCTTGTCGGCAATGAATGGAACGATGCATGAAATATGCTGGCGATCGGCAGTTCACCCCTCTTCGTAGAGATTTTCGCGAGGGAAGGAAAAGAGCGAGCTAGCACGTGTCCTGTAATTCGTACCCGAGCGAAGATGAGATGCGTCTGGATGTAAACGTCGGGCCCGGTGCATATATTGCGAATTCATAACCCGCGCGCGCGGGAACAGGTAGCCGACAGTGGGTAGCAATAGTGGGACGATGCCTCGCCGAGTATTAATTAAATGCGAGAGAATTCAATAATAGAAATACTTAGCGAATTCTTAGCGTTCGACCCTTGTACCCCGTGCAGGAGGGGGAGGCTTTGTGTTCGGATGCGGCGGGAGCGCGTTTATGACGATACGATTCGCCGGTTAAGGCGGACCAAGCGTGTAGGAAGAGATACGTGCCCTGGCACTTATGTGCGAGATGCGCTCGCGTTTGTACTTTTGTTGCGAGGATCCTGGTACTGGACTCGTACGATTCATCATTGAGCCCGAGCAGAGGTCCTTTTATATTCGTGGTTTTTCATGTAA
Organism: Dolichoris vasculosae; assembly: GCA_018907195.1. Classification (NCBI taxonomy): domain Eukaryota; kingdom Metazoa; phylum Arthropoda; class Insecta; order Hymenoptera; family Agaonidae; genus Dolichoris; species Dolichoris vasculosae. Next base: position 2,835,610 of record JACCHY010000001.1, read on the forward strand.
ATTCGACCGCGTCGATTGTTCGATGCAACCGCGCGGAAATTAATAAGTCCGTTGGAGTAATGTGTGGGGTGGCTTGTGTGATTTCAAAAGAGTACTATAAATTATTGTCGGAACGACCAGCGGCTATTGTTTTGTCAACTTTAAGACAGCCCTTTTCCCTTTATTCGATCCAATAATTATTGTGCCGTTTCATTCGCGAGAAAACTTTTTCCATTATCTTTTTTTAATGGGAAACGTCTCTTATTTTTGGGAAACGTGTTCAGTATTTTCCACGCGCAAGAGTTACTCGCAATCCCATTAATTTTGTGTTTTTTAAAAGCTTTTTAAAATTAAGTTTACTCTTAAAATAATTTATAACGAAAAAAATTTGAAATACGCTTCATTGTAGTTTATTATAAATTTGTAACGTTCTGTATAATAATCAGATAATCAAAGATATATAATAAAAAAATATAATTTTAAAAATATTAAAAAGATTTTCCATAATTATTAGGCATTGCCAATTTTTTTTTTAATTTACAACAATATAAAACAGTTATTGCAGATTCGTTTTCTTTATAAGAATAAAACTTCAAATTTATATATTGTAAGTGCAAATGATCGAGCAATTTATATTTCTTTTATCAGTTTTTAAGATTGAAAGTTTGATGAAACATTTTAGCAGCACAGTTATGGGCGTGGCTTTTAACTTAAGAATGTACCTACTTCATATACGATGCAATAGTTCGTAATTCTGCAATCAACCCTAATACATTTTAATCTTCAGTTACTGAAAAAATATTATGAAGTTATGATTTTTACGCTATTCATTAAAAAAGGATTTTTAATAAAATACTTTGTTAGATTATTTTTAAGTATAAAATAACTTGGAAAATTTTTCATAAGGCTCATAATAGGCAAAATATTTCATAATGATATTAGAATTTTTATTAAGAATTAATTTTAACATTATGATTAAATATCTTTTAATTTTAAAAATTATTAAATTTAATCGTATTTAAATTAAAATACAAATAGCATAAAGTTTTTAGATAAATATTTAATTAAATATTAATATTATATTTATAAATTATATTTAATTCTTTGAGTAAAACTTTTTTATTTTTTTGACTTACGATAATTTAAAAATAAATTACTTAACGATTTTAGTATGATTAATTTTATTTATAGTTTAATTTTTTATATAAATCATAATATTCAATAAAGATTAATAATGTAATCCTTGGATTACCAAATATAAAATTTAAAAAAATGAATATTTATTGAACAACTTAAATTGTATGTGATATTATCGACGCAGCAACACAAAGTGTTTTCCTTAAAATAAGGCATCTTTGATGGCGCTAAATACTGTTTACGTATTTTACCCAACGTGTTGAATAATACTATTAATTTACGATAAAATGTAATATATTAAACAAAATCTAGATTCATAGAAAATTCGAGACACTTTAATATGTAATTTATACTTTAAAATATATCTAATATTTTATAATAAAATATTTTAAAATAAATTATTTACGTATAAGAGTTTTTCTTTTTTTACTTAAGACTTATAATTATTTTTTCTATTAATAAAATAGTTATTCTAATCTTTTTAATACTAGAAGAAATATTCAAATAATAATGATTAATTTGTATCATAGAATACCGACCTTCCTACTTTATCTTTTGATGATTTAGCTTATTACTATTTTATCTACAGTCAAATGCAATAATATTTATAATTTTTAGTATAATTTAATTAAATTTAATAATAGTTTGGAAAAGGTTTTTTATTTAAAATAATCAATAAGTAAATTAGATGTTTTATACACTGTATTTGTAAAATGATAAATAATAAATATAAATTTTTAAATAATATTATTATTTACTAAGTCCAAAATTTTATTTTTAATCATCAATAAATGATGATAGTCAAATAATAATATTTTTTGTTACATAATTCATTTTTTAAATTTTATATCCTATAATTTATTTAAAAAAACATAATTATATAATTTCTATTTGAGGTATTTATTTTTCAAGCTTTTTAATTATTTGGGCAACATAATTGAATTGCTATGTTAATCAAAAAATTATATTTTAAAATGATCTATCTGAAGAATTTTATTATACATATTTGCATCATCAAAAATTATTGATCATCATTAAATGTATTCATATTTACTATTCAATATTTTTTATAATACGACATTTAAAAGTTTTTAGAAATAATAAAAAACTAAGTAGTGTTTTTACTGCTTGATGATTGGGATTGAGCTTCAATATTTTTCTTTGCCTTCTCTTCAGCTTCTTCTTGGTCTTCCAAAAATTTATCCCATTTGTTTATTCTTGCTTCGATTTGTTCTTCTGTTTCTCGGATTCTAAATATAAAAATAGACGTATTAAATTAAAGATTTGATATTTAAAATTTGCAGATTCGTACACAATATGTAGATAAATAAGAGAGTGCAAAACTTACTTATATTTAGTTTTTCCATCCCATGTTTCAGCAGTTATTTTTCTTTGACCAAACCATCGTCCATTCAATAATTGTATACAAGCTTGGGCTTCTTCAGGTTCTTTGAATGTAACTTGCGCCACACCTTCAGGGTGTCGCTGAAATCGTAAATTTTTTATGTTTTTCCAAGTCATAACATATTTTATCTTTAAATTTTCCGAGTATCTAATTTCGAAAATTTACGCTTAAGCAAATAAAAATAAATTTCACTTTGTATTGCAATCTTAACTCAACGTTTGAAAAATTCGATTAAAAAAGAAGATTTGAATGATTTATATTTAGTAAGGATAATTTATGAAATATTGAATAGAATTTAAAATAAAATATCTATATTATTGCTGGATATCTATAACATTGCTAATTTAGATTAAAACTAAAGCTTAAACATATGTCAATTTCACCAACAGAGCTATTCTGTCATCAGTACTAAGAAAATACATTTAGAAGAAGTGATAGTACATCATAAAATTATTATGAGCTTGAAAACATATTGTGGTACTTATTACTTCATAAACTAAAATATATTACCTGCGAGAAATTTCAAGGATTTTTTCTTAATTTGTGTATTTTATTACGTTTGTATTAAAAACCTCTTCATAATTATAAAAAATAAATTTTTCTAATTAAATTGACGTTATTACTTCAGTTTATTAGTGATAAATAATTGATTCGCAATCAAATAGATGAAAAATAAAAAAAATAATTTCAATATTAGATTAAAAATAAATTTAAGTTAAAAAATGACGTACGTTAGTTGATGTTTAAATTAGAAAAAAATTTTCTTATAATTTGAATCTTTACTTCCTCATAGTTAAGCTTTAATAATTAAATAATGAGAATTTACAGGTTTTAGCCAATTATTTCTGATTCTGACAGCCATGCCAAGAGTGAGAAAATTTACCGAATGCATTTTTAGCACTTACATCATAGATGGTAACTTTTTTGACCTCGCCGCATTTTATGCATTCAGATCTGACGTCTTGTTGGTACTCCAAAAGAAGCGTTACGTCTTTATCGAAATCCTCTGGTTTGAAGAGATTTTTTAAGATAACCACGCGCTCACACTTCAACGGTTCGCCACGCATTCTTTCGGGTCTCCAGTCAAAGAGTCTGCAATCATCAAGTAATATAATTAGATATTTATAAAGGTACTTGTTACTGAATACAGTCCAGTGAGGCAAAGTTATATTTGTCACGCGTACTTCTCTTCGATTCTCTTCTGTCTATCTTTATCTTTCTTTTTTCTCTTAGGTTTTAAAGCTGGATCGTATTTGCCTTTCAATTGAAATTTTGCTCTCTGCACTGAAAGGGTTTTCTCTCTTATTTGCCAGCCATCTAAAATTTTTAGCGCCAGATCGACAGACTCGAGCTAAACATAATAAAACAATAATTGTGACTATCTTATTTTTTAAATTGTATTAATAATATGTTTAATATTAATTTTCATTTTATAACATTTCGACAGTACAAACGATAGTAAAATGTTAAGAAAAATCTGTGATCGATGTAAAATCCAAATGTTTTTCTTCTTTTACTATAATAATGATGTATTGTATTATTAAAACAAATATTATTTACATTATATACATTCAAAACTTATTGTTAAGCATTGATTAATTAATCTTAGTAAATAAATACTTTTTCTTACATTCAATTTTAAATGATCAATTAAAATATTTGCTTACAATTCTGTTTTTAATTAATTCTTACGCTTGGCAAAATTAGTCAATTTGAATTCTGTATGAATTTAATTTTTTTTATTAATACCATTTATTAATATAAGAATAATAAAATAATATCAAACAATAAAGATCAATAATAAATATATTGAGAAAGCTTGTCCGCTAAGATAAACATTTTCTTTTAAGCTTATACAATCGAAGATGTTTTCAATTTATCATATTATTTAAATTTTATATTTACAATATAATGTTACATACTTAATTTAGAATCTTCTAATCACGGTAATAAAATTCTTAAAAATGCTGCTTAATGATATGCGTTTCCTATGAATCATTTTGTTGAATATTTACAGTAATGCTAAGTGTAATGAGCCGCGAAACAACATCTAGACAATGTAAAGGTTTATAGTCCATGTTAATTTTCGTTGTCATCTTCATTGAGTGACGTAAGAAGTAAGAATTTAATCATACCAATCTAATATTTGCCAATCATTGGCGTCAATAAGATGTCGAAATAGATAATACTTAACATTCGAAAATACTAATAAATTGTTGTTTATTGATTTGGAATCTGTATTATAAAAAAATTCTACTTAACCTAATATACTTCGGTACAAACGCAAACTTGAGTCATTATTGCACTTCAATATACAGATTAAAATACTTGATGTAGTGTATAATTGGTACAATACAGTTCTGATTATCTGAATGAGCATAAAATCAGTAAAAACTGAATGCGGCTAATATTAATAGTAATAAGCTGACGCCAACATAATTGTGATGCAACAATTTCTAAACTAGCTTCTCATACAACAGTGACCTATTAAATTATTTTTTCATTTCATTGATCAACACTTGATTATAAATCTATTGTTTAAGATTTCTATTGACGTAAGTAATATACATATAGCTAATAACATAAAATTTGGTTATAATTTAAAATAGTTAAATCTGCATGTTTTATTTTTTATTAAAAATAAGTATGATTTTACATTCTAAAATTTATGAATGAAATAAAACTAGATATGTTTCTCAGTGTCGTTCATTCGGTCATTTTGAAGAAATTGTATTCAATAATAAATTTAATTCTTTCTATACATACTAACGCAGTTATTATTATTGGTAATATAAAAATAATCGATTATTTATTTTGCATTTAAATTTCTAATTTTGAGAAGCTCGTTTAATCCCCGATGATGACCTAAATATCAGTATCTGAAGTTCGCGCTTGATCTAGTAACCCTGTGCACAAAATTGGTGGGATTTTCATCGTTGACAATTTAAAACTTGAAATTGGTCAAGGAAAGCAAACCTCCATCGCAAATTGCTTTTGATCTTATCTTTTTACAGTAAATCTTTTTATGGTTGACAGCTGTAAATTTGCAATTGGTCAAGAATAAACGTACATTTACATGATTTTGATTATGATAACCTAGTCCGCCTTAAAAGAAATGTATTAAAAGTTTAATTTTTATTGCTAATAGTTCTTAGTGATTAGTTAAAATCTTATGAATAATTATAGATAATTTAAAAGAAGGTGATGTAAGTGAAGTGTAAAGTCTAATAAATGAGATGTACGAAAAGAATAAAAAAAAATGGTTATTTAATTGTGTATAAGTATGTACACGTACGGTAACATATGCATGATCATAAATTTATACAGAACAAAAGTTTGTTAAAAAAGAATAACGAACGCTTGTCTTTTATTATTATTCTATGCGAGCATGTTTATATAAATCTAAATTCTATATACATACATAAAATTCGCATTAAAAAAATGAGGATCAAAAAAAAAGACAACGTTAAAAAAGTCAACATCGGCTTTTCTAATAAATTTCTAATCGTTTATATTTTTATATATGTTTTCGAAGAAAATATTTATAAAGGACATTTATTAAATTATTTCTGATAAAGAATTATTTCTTTTTGTTAATGTTACCTGCTCGCATTAATTTATATAGCTGATATATTTTTTCGGTTATACCGATAAAGTTTTATTATTTTAAAAATAAAATTATTTGATTTTTTACATGTTCATAATTTATATTAAAAATTACAGAGTATATAAATAAATATTTTCAGAAATCTAATTTATTGAGCAGAAAATTCATAATTAAATATGACAAAATTAATAACTAGAATGCATTTCAACAAATATATGATACTGAGTATTTATATTTTAGCATAGTGTACTTAAAAACCTAAATTTGAAATAAAATATTATAATAATTAATAATACATTCAGATTTAACGCAATAATAAAATCTTTACTTTATATAATGTATTATATAAACCGCTTCAAATGCATGATCAATGGCGATTATGAAAAGAGGTCGATATGGCTTTTTTGTATAACCTAGAATGACATATGCACGACGTGCTTTGAATTTTCGTTCACTGATTTCCGTTTTCAAAATTTAAACTCACAGTAACCTAAGTCACGTTTCAAAAACGGTTTCGTTGCTTAAATTCTTTCTCTAAAAGTTTATATATTTAATATAACTGTATATAAATGACGGGTGTGGTCATTTTTAATTTGTCATTTCGAAAATAGAATGTCTATTTATAACTTATTCCATCACTTTAGTAGATTAAAAATAATAAAGCTTTACGATCTATAAACGATCGATTCTATCTTTAAAATCAATGATGAATTAACCGCTTCCTCAAATAGAAGAAAAAAGTAATTTCCAATTTATTAAATCCAATTAATCTTAAGCAACAAGCCAATCTAAAAAAGACACCGAATACAATAACTTCATAATGAAAAAATTTCTCAGAGCTTATAGAGTTCAGGCAAGGTTGCCTTAGATCCACAATGCACAAGATTTTCTCTAGGTGTGAAATGCGCTTATGTCATGAATACTTTAATCTCGCATAGTCATATTCGCGATTTAAAAACCGGGGAGAAAATTGACGTGTGCCAGCTCGTGTGTTGGCGCTGTTTACATCTTCTATTCCCTCCACGCTTACGCATATCTCAGTTATGTTGGATTACCGTATTTAACGCATTGGAGTAAACGGCGCTTTGTCGCAAATGTAACACAATGCGATTTCCCGTGGAAGCTTACTCGTCGAATCACCCTTTTACGAAGGGTTATTAATAACTCGGATGATCTATTGTAGCAATGCACGTGCTAATAATAAATGTCGTCCAAACTATAAGCATTATTTTATGTTCAGCTTATCTTCTCGAGTAACATAAGATTCTTAAATAATTGACTGTATATTTAATATTTTAGTGTGCACTCGGTAGCATGTATTTCAGGTAGAGCCGATTTTATTTTCTAATTCATTTTACCACCAAATTATAATAGAATTTTAAGGCGAAAACTGTTAACTCCTGCTATTATTTTTTCTTGATGGACAATAACTATAATTTATTACAGATATTTCTAATCGAGTACCATACGTATAAGTTCGCTTGAAAAATATTGTTCAAATGGGTTAGTTTGCATCGATAAATTAAAAACATCACACAATGGTTTATTGTTTATATATAATTAAGAAAATAAAATAAAAGGAAGGAATACGTGTAATTACCCGTATGATTATTTTAGGCAAATTAAGACAATAATTATATGAATTAACATGGATGCAATCGATTCTCTTTTCAAGTGTTGTAATTCCAGTTAAAAGCTACATTTTCAAGGCTGTAATGATCTCAGTTATTTTAAGTATAATATACTGTTTTTATTTTAATACAAATATCTAAGTATGATCAATGTAAATTTTATATTAAAGTGCAAATTTTCTCAATGAATAATAATTTTAAAACGTTTACAAAATATCTAATATTGATGGATAAAATATATCCCAATAAACATTTCTCGTATGAATTTAGTGAAAGTAGAATTCAAATATGAATTACTATCAATATGTGATTGGTCAATCATTTGATATATTAGTCATAAAACTTACATATTTTAAGTAGATGCCTATAAAAAGTTTACAGTCATCGAACTACTTTAAGTGTTTAATTGCATTTTAGATTCATAATATTTCTTTGTATTATAAAAGTGCATAAATTTTAAATAATATAGTTATATAAAAAATCTAGCTATATATTTATCGACAATTACATACAATTTATAAATACATATGTAGTAACTATAATCATTTGAAATAAAATCAACACATTCTTTTTCGTTACGTTGCATATAAGAGTATTATTAGTAAATAATTTTATCGATTTTTTAAAATACAAATAAATTTTGACGTAATCCAAATGGAATTTAAGATGTTACACCTTTTGATAAATTGACATTTGCATAATAATTATTGAAACATGTATATATAATAACCGATTCACGTCATCTATTACATTATATACTATAACGCTGTTATTTTGAAAATTTTATGTATCAAAATAATAAACTCCTATTAATAATATTTAATATAAATTTGATTGTATTATAATAAATTATATTTATTTTGATAATAAATATATTCATATAGCATTCATAAATATTCGAATAGAAAAGATGATTTGAATAATGAAATTTGATATTTTATTTTAATACTGGAAAACAATTTTGCTTTTATGTGCAAAATATAGTATTTTATTTTAAGTATAATATGCAGACTAATTTTTTCTTTATTTTTATAATTTTTTTAATTACAAATATTTTGTTCAAATATGGTTTATTATTCTAAATAATTTTATTTAATTATTAAAGAACTTTTAATTCAGAAAATAACCTTATATAATAATAATAATTATTATTATTATTATTATATATATATGTAAATAAAGTATTACATTATATCTAGGAGTTATTTTTATCTAACTTGACAATTGTTAATAGCTACATAGAAGAAAACTTATAACTCTGCATTGATAATAAGATGATCTACTTTAAAAGAAAATAGTAATAAATATTTTAATAATAACAATATTTGCATGCAAAAATAAATTATAGCAACTGAAATCTTAAGAAGAAATAAATAAATTTACATTTAATAAGTAATATTAAATTTATGTTTACCTTATGCAAAATTAATATTCATGTACCAATAGATTTTATAAAAAAAATAAATAAATATTAAAAAATTTTTTATATTATTTTTTTGTCTATGTATTATTTTTTATATCATCTATAATTTCCGATAAGTTTCAGAAGAAACATCCTAACATTATTATGTGTAAAAAGCTAGGAATATTATATCATTATGAAGAGGTTAATAGCAGGTCAATTCATTTACCTGAAGGCCAATGTGATCAATCGTAATATCATGTATCTTGGAATCATAATATAAGTATAATTGGGATGGAATTATAAATAAATTACTAATGCGTAATCAAGTTAAATTGTCTTGCTGTGTTTATTTGATTATAAGCTTATAAGTTTTAAAATGAGAATCAACTGTTTTGCCCTTTATATATTTTAGATTTTATGTAAATTCGTTTAAAATTGAGTATAAATGTTGACCCAATATAAATTATAGATACATCGTTTCTGGTAAATAAATAAAAGTACGAAAAAAAACTAAGAAAATGATTGCATTGCGCATATTTTTAGCTGACGAGTTTTGTTTCTAAAGGAAAATAGTAAATTGTCTCGAGATAATGCGATGAAAAATATTGTATTAAAACAACTGAGTGAAATATGATGACATCTTAGTTGCTTATATCGTATTCAACTGTTTTGTTTATAATAAATTGAATAATAATATTTATTTGTATTTTATTATAGTTTATAATGATTATTAAATAATTAAATAAATTATTTAAAATAAATATAAACTGAATAAATCGTTTATTAATAATACATAATATATTGAAATGAATGAAAAATTAATGAACATTTACATTTTTTATTCAATTTAAAGAAATAAGCAAATTAATGCATACAAACGTATATATATAAATTATAATTTAAATAAATATTTTAGATTTTAATTCAATTTCATGGAGATTAGTGAAATTTCAGGGGATTAAATTGCTCTTGCTGTTTTCTCGAGTACTATATTTCTTTGAGAGATTTATAACTTGATTTGGTGGACACATTAATTGCCACCGTTCACTCACATAAACTTAATTCTTATTCCATCTTATTACTTCGAAAACAATTTTTTTCATGTTCTTCTTGATTTTTCACTCATGTGCTTTCTAATTAAACATTAATTTTTATTTTTTATATTTAATTTATGTCATATCATTTTACTTAACCTCAATTTCTTTCTTTTTTATTTTTTCAGCTAAACAAGTGGTCAACAGGTAAATCCACAAATGCGTTATTTTTGGTTGTTATCAGAATTGAAAACTAAATATGGATACTTTTACAATGAATCTTATGATTTAACATATTATTTTTGATAGGATAAAAATTTAGTAATTTTTCTAGAACTTAAATACTTATTTGATATTTGATAATTAGAAATTATCTAATATATTATCGGAAAGCTAAAAAATAGTTGTATTTTTTTTAATTAATTAATTTATTTTTCAAAATAGTTTAAGATAAATTTCAGAAAGTATTTCTTATAGAAAACTGAGTTGAATTTTAAGGAAAATGATGCTCAAATAAGTATAAATTCAGTTATAATATTTTAATTGCTACATCAATTTACAATCATATTAGCGATATAATTGCCTCAAGCTGTTGCATCATTAATTTTTGAAAAAACTTTCACGATGTAATCATCTTGGTATATATTTTATGTAAAACTGAAGGTACAGATGGTTAAAATTAAAGTTAATAGATATGTTATGTATAGAAATTCTAACAAAAGTAGGACATTTACCTCGTACAAATTATATATTATAACACTATCTATTCAAAAAGTAAACTTTTTATGTATATACAATAAATCAATTATTTAAGATTTAGCTATAATTAAGTAAATACAATTAATTTTAATTTTAATTCTTCTTTTTAATTTCGCTTATAAAATAAATTCAAGAAAGTATTGAAGAATATTTTAGCAATTAAAATTTTTTAATTATAAAAGAATATTGATTACATCGTAGATGGGAGTAAATTGTAATAATTAGTAATATTTATTTCGGCAAACATCCGATGCCGATAAATTTTTTTTTTCTTTCTAATTAAGAAACTTTTTATATTTACATTCAGCTAGTAAGATATATGAAATAAGATTTACCTCCAAACATATTTTAATTATAATATATAATCCATTTATAAGTTTAAAAAAGTAAAGGTGACAAAATAATTGTCCGAAACATCTGAAATTACACGACTTTTAGATTTCTTTATCACTTAATTACAAATTCCTTCGACTCGTCGCTCTCGCATAGACTTTACTCTCGCCTTATTTTTTCTTATCGCTCGATCATATTCAACGTATTCCTCCGATCATTTTTCAAAATAAAATATTCAAATAAAAAATATAGAATAAAAAAACAGTTGTACGCTAAGAGGAAAAAGAGATAAAGAGAGGGCGAAGGAAGAAAGGCGAAAAATGTATACAAATCCGCGTGTCGGCGAGCTTTGCGAAAAGCCAAGAGGGTCTGCATTGCTGGCGTGACTTATTAGCTTAGCTATAACGTTCCACAGCGGCGCATTTATTTTTTCTCTGCTTCTTTTTTACTTTTTTCCCTTGCGATGATGATCTCTTTCCTTCTGTCGGACAAATTTTAAGTAATACGGCTATCGTGCAAAACAAGTTGGTCAAGCGGAAATTGAGAGCCAAGTATAATCTCGCGTGCATTAAACGAAAGCTTTTTTTATATTACTTTCGCAAATATACCGTGATTTATATCTTTATCATACGTTATTACTTTAATGAGCGCATACAGTTTCCCAAATTACATATTATTATAATAAATTGAAAGTGCGCTCAATATATCGTTTTATTATATACGATTACGCATTGAGTCAATATCATAAAATAATTTACATAGTTCATGTATTGCGATATAAAATCAAGTATATACCGTTATAAACTATCATTTACTGTATTTGAACATATAATTCATATTTTTGTTATATTTAATACTAAAGAAATTTTTGACTACTTTAAACACATTTCTTTGATTTATAATAATGCTTTTTATCAAAAGGTGGTTATAAAAATTTTATAAATACCTAACATCGGAGAATTATACTAAAAATTTAATATCAAAAGAGTTATATTTGATATTTAAGATTAAATTTTATAAAGCATTGTTTAAGAACATGATATTGAATATATTTTATTATTTTATAATATATTCTTAGGAAAAAACCCTTTCGTATCAAAAAAATTATATTTTCATTCACAGTAAAGTTTGATAAGATGCTGTTAGCTGATTTAAATAATTCGGTCAGTAAAATTTCTTAGAAATAGTAACATCAAAGCATCGCCGAAATGTAATCTAAGCGCAACTTGCATAAAAATGATGCTATCAAATAATGTTAATTGTGTAATATCATTAGGAAAATAGAAATACTTAAAAGGGTTAATAACGGAGAAGTATTTAAAAATAATCATTTTAATGTTAATTTATTTAAATCTATGAGTTGTTAAATTAAATTCTAATTAGATATATAGAATTGTATACATAGTAGTCGAATAATATATGCGAAAAAAAGAATAATAGAATATAAGCCATCAAATAATTATACCTTAATACTGTAGTATAAAACCATCAACGAGTAAGTTGAGCCTGAACGAAATTTTTGTGTACATCTATGCATAATTTTGTGTACATATCGACATTTTAAAAATTATTCAAATATTAAATGTAAATACAATTTTATTATTAAATATAAAAATAATAAACAAGAAAACAAGGATTGCATCAGAGATTAAAACGAAATCCATACTTGATTGATACTTGAAATTGCGAGTAATTATTATTAATGCGTGATGAAAAATCTAAATTTTTATTATAAAATATCATACAGTTTTTAAAGATGATGAAATCGGTAAGAAAATATTAAGGATTTCAAAATAAAAATGAGATGATCCGACGCTGAAATAAAATGTTAGAGACAGTATAGGAAACCTTTTATTATAGAAGGTGCAGCATTCGACGTAGAAGCAAGACTATGAATTGAATTCTTTGAAATGTAACGTTCAATTAGAATGGTAAAATTCCTTATGTTACAATTCAATACAAACCGTAAGATTCTTTACTAATACTTTATATGTACAAAACAAATACTGTAATAAAAATATATTTTATTTAAAAAGTTATAAATATTTTAAAGTTATTTTTAACTAAGTCTGTAAATATATAAATTTAAGTACATAAAAGTATTTTACAAGAAAAATTAAAATATTTGCAAACGAACAAATTATATTACATTAAATAAAAAAATTTAACAATAATTTTATTACAATTATTATTCTTCAAAGTTATGTATATAATTAAATCTACTTGTGGAGTTGGAATATTTCTGTAAAAGGTTAATTGTATAGTATACTAACATAAAAGGCATCCATTCATCTAATTAGTACTTCAACAGTAAAGTACAGAAAGACCCAAACATTTTATTTAAGTAAATGTCATGATCTCTGAAACGTAGAGTAACAGTAAGATGTATGTAAGCTTCTGGGATACATGAAGCTGTCGATGTTGAGGATATTTAGCAGGCATGTCACGTTCACAACTTTCACGAGCTATTTGAAAGAACAGTAGATTTTCGGGTAAAGTTAATATTTTTATACAGATACGAGAACAAAATAAATTTTATTATATCAATATATGGATAATATTTTCAAGTATATATTGAATATTAAAATTTTGTAAACATTTATATGTAATACAAGTTTAATATTTTATAATATACAATTTCTGTAATAAAATTTGTAAATTAATAATTTTTTATTACGTAAAGTAATAAAAATGTAATAATATTTTTGTTACTAAAATAATTTTATATTTAAAACTATACATCAAGAGTTAACAGTTAACTCGTTTATTTTTTCTTATGTAATAACACTTATTAAAATATTCGTTTTCTAAATTTGTGTATCAAACTACGTTAACTTTTTTCTCGATATTTTAAATTTCGTATGTACAGAATAAAAGTCTAATCAAGATTGTATACGCTGATTAATATATCGATAGGATTTTATTGTTAGCTTTATGAATGTTTCAAATAACTTAAATATCACGATAGAAATATAAGTGTTTATTAGTTACAAAGGGATAATTGTACAATATCATTGCAATGACAATTCTTTTAATAAAAAGGTATGACATCACTTAGTAGATATCACGTATTGAAGTAGGAAATAAACATACGGTTAAAAATAAGGGTGATCAACTAAATATAAATATCAATAAACAAAGTTAAATTTATTAATGTATAATGTATAATTTAATAATATATATTTAATATTTTTATTTTATAGTAATCGTCGTTTTTAAATAGAATTTCAGTTATTTTGCAGAATTTTATTTTCAAATAGAAAATATTTTTGCACGCATAAAAATTATTGTTTTTAAAAATGTTTTTGATTATAAAACTGTCATCTTAAATTTTGAGTACAAAACATAATATTACCATAATCTATAAAAATGAAATCTAAATAAACTACTCGTAAAATCTCGAAAACTGACTTGAAATAAGCTTTAAGAGAACTCGTCTTAAAAACTCTGAGAATTGGCAAAAGAGGGTGGAAATCGAAGAAACGTCGAATGCCCTTCGCGTCTCGTTTATTTTTAACACCCAGAAACTTTATGATTGGGCTTTCGAATTCTTTCGGGTTTTAACAGTTGCTATTCGTATAGAGGGCCGCACTGGTTGATTCATTGGACATAAATCAGTAGCGTACGAGTTTTTGTAATAAAAATTTGAGAGTTTCACGTGTAACACAAATACTCGGTGCACTTGCTCGTGTATTAAAGGTTTACATCTGCGAGTTTGTATGCAACTATGTAATTCAGTGATTATTTGTAAGAGAGACGATTTGAAATTCTAAGACAAGCAAACGCTCTTTTATTATCATTTTTTAGACCTCTTTCATACGATTTATTACGTACTTTATGTAGGACAAAATGAATAGTCAATTATTTGGTAACTTAACGTATCTAGCGACGCGATTTCTAGATATATTGTACAATCTACGATCCGCGAGTCTAGACACTTCTGGGAATAACCTTTCAGGTGGGAAATTAATACTTCAAGGATTGGTTTGTATGATAGAAAAAGGATCTTTTTCTCATTCTCTCATTCGCCTTGTCTCTTATTTTCTTATGCTCGGCTTTACAAAAGATAAAGAGCGTCATAAATTTATCTTCAGCTTACTGGTACGACCAACGGAAGCATGGAATATTGAAAGGCGTAAAATGAAAACTTAATCCACGAATTTCCTTTGATATTAATTCAAAAACTAATTCCATACGTGCGAAGCTATAACGTTGAACCAAAGCCGGTATAAAATCAGAGTGAACTTATTTTTAGGCTTGGATCGGCGTATTCCATATTTCATGAATAGTAGCACTGTTTTTCAATATTATTGGAACCCAGATAAATATTCTACTATTAGTAAACAACTAATTTTATAGAGTATGCATTTATTTGAATGAAGATTATTTCATATATTATGAAATCTTAATTAGAGTGGGAAAGTATTTAGAATTCTAATTAAGACTATTCAAAAAACAATTAGAAAAGAATTTCATCTGATAAATGTTGACTTTAATAGATAATTGAGAATTATCAATCTGTAAACATGTTACAATTAGTTTTTGCTACTGCATTTATGATTTGTAAAAAATAAAACAAATCTAGCAATCAACTGCATTTAAAATTGTATATATTTTTTAATTCGTCCTCTTAAAGACATTATAAAATTATGTTTTTAATACTAAATGTTACATAAAGGATTTGAGTATCTGAAATAATAGTTTTTTTTAATATGAAGTGTGTCAAATAATCGTTATTACAGTCGCTTTATGAAGTTGTAAAAAACTACTAATTTAGTACGAATGACATCATCTACTAGCATCGAATAATGTACTTTTATAGTGTATTACTTTAATCTATTATCTATATTCACATCAGTACTGTCCTAGTAATAATTTAGTTAACAAATAAAGCGAATTTGATATAACTTAAATAATTATTAAATGTGATCTGAAATTGTGCCGTAATTGATTTTCGTTCATTTTACTTTTGCATAAAATTATATTTTGCAAACAATAAATTTCTCTATGATAATTTATTTTATTTTTATTAATAATATAATGATTTCAAACTTATTGAAAAAAAATCAATTCACGACGGTATATTATTAGAGATATATGTATTAAAATATATTCCTTAGAAAAGTAAGCATATTAATGTGCATATTTTATAAAATGAAATATTTATAATTAGTATATTCGTAATATTTCTTTCTATATATTATAAAATAATTATGTTTTCTTAAAATTATAATATTAGTAGATTGATTTTGTCGCAACTTTGTATATTTATATCTTTCAATTATTTTTAATTTATTCATTTCATTTAATTAAGTAATCTTTCTATTAGCGATGATTGATTTAAATGTACTTGTTGTCTGAAAACGAACCTCGAGTCACAATTATCAATGATTATTTTTGAAAATAACGAAAATTTAAATCTGTCAAGGATAACACAACTATTTATGTTATAAGTCTTAATTGCAAATACTACTTCTTGATATAATACTCAGTCATTCAACAATTTGCCAAGTGTAAACGAGAAAAATATGACATCAAGCTTCCTTCTAATCTTATTCCACATACAAATACCAAGTACATTCGCAAGCGATTTAAGATGAACTCCTACACATTCGCAATAAAAAGCTAACGACTCATGAAAGACCTATAATCAGCCGATAGAACTCTGAAAAAGCCATGGCTTGCATGTAAGGTATACGCGTACTCGTGCAGATCGTAGCATTAACATCGTCAGAAGTAACAACAACGCGAGTTCGTCGAAGTACATGTTGACTATATTTGTGATGGCGACGATAACGCATTTACCGCACGCATACACTCTTTATCACGTGACATCTGCGTTATGTACATACATCTGAGATGCGATGCAGCGAGAAGCCCATGACTTGCTACTCTTGTCTGTTTTACAACTGTTTACTATACGATCCGTCCGATTGAATAACCGATGCGCATACGCTTCTCCTTCGCTCTTTTATTTCTCTCTTTACTTTACTTTGTCTCTCTCGCGCTCTGTGTTTCCTCTTATCTTCGAACCAATTCTTTTTCTCGCTTCTTTCGCGTCACCCAGGCCGATTATTCTTCCGATCTCTCCTTTGCCTTTACGTATAATTCCACGAGCGAATGATCGAGGACTCGCGCATAATAACTAGCCTTACGACTAGTTACACTTTAAAATGGGAAGAGTACGAGCAAGCGAAACCAATGGGAAATAACAGGGAAGCTCTTTCTGTCTTCTTCGAATGAAACACTTAACTGTCGGCTCGTGAAGTTTCTCTAAGAGTAAATGCTGTTTATAAGTTTATACTGGAGATATTCATCTACGATTCGGATTAAGACGTTTCAAAGCATTTAACATTGGATAAAATCGGTCGAATCCGCATGCATTTTCAAATAATTTTGTAATGAAATTTTCATTTGCAATGCAAGTAAATAACATTTTAGAATTTCCGGGTTTGAAAATATTTTTACTATAACATCATGTTTTTATTTATAAAATAATTAATGGAAGGAAGTTTCGCGTCCGTTTAAAGTTTGAGCAAATTTCTGTACACAAATATTTGTAAATAAAAGCCTAGGAGCTTTTAAGATACAAACGATTTAAAATAATTCAATCGAAATAATCATACTAGGCATTTTGCAAATTTAGTTTAAGTTTTGTCGAATAAATTGCAAACTTTCCGAAAATGTAGATCAATATCCATCTAATATTCAATAATTTTGGTTCAATGATCCAATAATAATAACTGACATGAAATACATACTACTTATATACACAAGAATAATATTTTTTAAAGATGCAAATCATTGTGGGGTACCGAATAATTTTTCACTTTCAAAATTAAATGAAATAAATTAATTAATTATTTATCTTTGTTGCTAATTTACATGATTGCGGTAAAAATATTAATTACACAACGATATTTTTTAAAAAATCCTAAAGCTTAATTTTTTAACCATAAAAGTTGGTGGATTTAATAATATTTATGTCCTATTAAATTTTTAATGATTTTAGAAATGTTTTTAATAGGACGCGTGAAAAAATTGAATATTTTATATTAGCTTATAATAAAATGACAATAAATATATTATTATAATATCTAATAAATGTAATCGTAAAATAATTTAGTTAAATTCGAAGAACTATCAAAGCTCTTGAAACTTTGATAGGCTTTTATATAGAATATTGCGACATAGTACTATACAAATCCAATAGGCTAATTAATAATCTAATATCGTATTCTGGATTAATAATAAAGTAGTACAATGATTCATTACATGACATCAAAATACGTCGTTTGGGCAAGTTTTCATCATAAATGTTCGATAGACGAATAACCATCATTAATATTGCTCATTCAAAGTGGATTACACGATTTAAACGATATACACGCGATATGCGTCTGTCAGATAAAGTTCATGAAGTAATAAAATCAATTTATGAGAATCTGTCGAACGGCAATTTATTAGGAAGATGGAAAGAAACACGCAGTCTGAATTAAAGTTTAAATAAATAGTTACAGCAATTAACTCGTAAGTACTTGTATTATGATAGAATAATCAAAATAACTGTTCATTCAAAGATCATAATTTCAAAGGTGCAAATTCATTATAAAGAAATTTTATATTACGGATAAAACTCTCGACAGTCAGAATATTTAAAAAGCACTTACGTTGAAAAAACTTACAATAATACAAATATTTCTATTAAAAAGAATTTATAAGCTAATATTGTAATACATAAATAATATAGTAAGTGTAAAAATTAATTTTTTTATAATTATAAAAATATTGAATCAATTCGACATAAAAAAGTAATTACAAAAGTAGTAATTAAAAAAATAGTAGATCGAAACCTTATTTTCACTGAATCCTTAATATGGTTTAGATTGTTATGAATATTGTTCTTATCAAATACTTCTATAATTTAAAATGTAACAAAAAATAAAAATAAATATAATACTTCAAGTTCATACTAAATTGATCTCATTAAAACTTAAAAGTATAATTATTTATTAAGTAAATAAAGATAACTTCAATAAATTGAAATAGCGATTCAAATAATTCATAAGAGAATTTAAAGATTGATTTTTTTTGAAGTTATAAAATTATGCATTACAACTTTACAATTGTCACAATCATACAATTTTTATAGTTTAATATCATCTTTAATTATCAAGATAATTCAGAAATTAAAATAATTTTAAATTAAATTATATATTGAAAATATCAGTCTATGTTATAAATAAATGAATATTAGAATCGCTAAATTAAATATATAACATAATTATATGAATAATCGAATAGTCAATAGTGTAAAGTTTACTAAATATTTAAAAAAGCAGATTTTAATTGTTTAATAAAATAATTTCGTTAATGATTACTTTTTATTTCATATTTTCAAGAAAATACAATAGCATAAAGATATATTTAAAATTAAATCACATATTTTACGCAGTAAATCGTTTATTTTTAATTTGAACATTGTATATTTTATTACAAATACGTACTATAATTGCAAACTGTCTAATTTTAAGACTGTTTCCTCTAAATATTTCAATAAAAATGATTAACATTTAGTATTTAAATTTTTAAGTATATGTTGAATCACAAATTAAATCGAGATTGAATCAAGATTTAATTTGTGATTAGTATTTTTACCATAATACATTATACTATAATATACGTTAAATTAAATCTTTATTCTCTTGATACATTTAATGTCAAAGAATAAAGAATCTTTTCATTAAAACAGTGTTCAACACAATGAATTAAACAAAATTAAATTTATATAATTAATCACATTAAAAAATATTTAATTAAATTTTATTTAATATCTGTTACGATGCATTAAAATTTTAATTTAGTAAAACTTGATATTTTTAAAAATAACCTTATTTACAAATAAGACTTTAAATAGTAATACGATATTAGCGTAACTGTCGTTAAAAATGAGCCTACTCTCAAGGAAAAAAAATAGTAATAAAGAGGTGAGTATATTATATCATGTGTTAGTACGTTAATGATCATTCAAAATAAAAATATCGTCATAATTCCCCTTAGATCATTAAACTGTTTCTATATTTATGCACATACAATAACATTAAATATATATAAGTAGACTTGGATTCCCACTAAAATTTAAAATATATATAGAAATAATTCTTAACTTCGAATATATTATTTACTATTTATATTTAAGCAACATTATTATATATTTTTAATTAGTTTTACACGAAGCCATATTTTAAACTAACAAAGGATAAGTAAAAATGTAATTCTTTAAAATGTATTCAGACTTTCTTTATCTTCAAAGTATAATAATGATAAACTTTTTAAATATTTCAAATTGTGTCACATTCTCAAATATACTTTAAAATATTTTTATAAATTTTAAATATTTATTTTAATAATAGTTTTCTTTTTATGATTTAGAATCTTATTTTTATAAAGAAAATTAATTATTGCCAAAACTTATTATAACAAATATTTGATTTAAAGAAACAATTCTATTTTTCACAGAAGTTTTAAATTCATTAAATTTTTATTTAATCATAATATTTTTAATTTTTATATTAATAAACTTATATAAATAATGATGTTTTAAAAGGATATGCGAATAAATTAATGTAAATAATATTTTGCATCAATCAGATAATACATTTTTGATTTATACATTCCGAAGTAACATTTCTGAAACATTAAATCATTTTCTCGTACGTAAGTAGCTAAATGTTGACTCGACTCGAAAAAATTAGAAAACATAATATTATCACAAATAAAGTAACAAAGTGCAAAAATTTTGTAGTCATATCTTAGACACATATTCTGTGTAAATCGAAATCATTCTAAAACGAGAAAGTAAACGTGATGTACGCGTGGATTTGAAATACAGAGTGGAAAGTGTATATTTCGTTTTCATGCATCTTTTCGTGTAATTTTGCAAGGAGGGGGGGATTACAGACGAATTGGAGCCGCTAGATTGAATAAAAGAAAGAAGGAAGCGGTGAAGAAGTCAGCAAATTAAATGTATATTTAATTGACTGATGTACATCTGTTTGATTTTTTTTATTACTATTATTTATAGAAGGCGAAGTATAAGGTTACGACAAAAATAAATGAACGAAGATTATATTTTATCTTTCAGTTATACGGTTTCTATACATAGTAAGTGATGCTGATTCTTCTAGAAATGATTTTTAAATTATTAATAATTTTTAAGTAAAATCAGTCAGAGACGGTCTGTATATTTTTTACTGTCAATGTCAGAATAAAAAAACATTACTTATAACACATGAAAAATTATTAACTGTTAACAAATCTCACGATGATCAAATTCATTGAACAGTTAATAATAACTTACGATGAAAGATAGGTATTTGCTTTCGGATTACGAAATGCGCTAATAACAAACTTCATAAGCTAGTGAAAATATTTGATTCGTCAAATATAAAAATAAATAAATAATTTTTTGGATCAAAAATAAATATTTATTTCTTCAAAATCCTATAAATCAATTATTAATAGTTAAATATTAAATATAATTGAATTAAAAAGTAAATTTAGACGTATCTTTTTATAGAGATTTTATAAAAAAGACAAGTTCATTATTTTTTTTAAAAATTTATAAATTAAGAATGATTATAATATAATCGACTATTATTTATAATCTTCATATTAACCATAGTTAGATTAAAAGTAGATTTTATTTCAATAGAACGAATTTATATTACAAATTTAAATATTTACAAACTTCTAATATAAGACAAAATATTATAAATATCGTTAATTTTCTCCATAGTAATGAATTTTACTTATGATTAAATATTATTACTCTATTATTATAATCAAACTAATATAAATCGAACTAGTAAGTACATAAAATAAAACTTAAGTACTCGTAAAACTTCACATATTGTAAATAAGGACGTCGAACCAGTTTTTCACCCGAATGAATTCGAAAAATTCATAGCTACATAAACTATAGTGATCCGAAGCCTCCGTAAAAAGAAACATGCGCTTGTGCATTTATAATTCGTACGTGCAAAGTAAGAAACTAAGGAAGCGTGCGTCGATTACGCGTTGACATATGTTTTATTTTTTTCAATGAAACGCTGCTTCCCATAAAAAAAAAACCGGTCAAACGTTGTAAACGCGTTACATTACAAGGCCTCCTGTCTTCATAGTAATCGCACTTATGAGTACATCCGATTCGGACCTCATAACTCAACGTGGCGAATTAATTGCCAATAACTCGCGACGCATGCATAACCCGAGATAAATCGCCCCGGGGCTCGGATGATATCAGGACACTCACAGCCGGCGTCACTTCAAAGAGAGAGAAAAAAAAATAGAGCCCCGATAAGATGTAGGCGCTCCAGTCGGGCAACTAAAATTTTATACAAACTGCTAAACGTAGTTCATAGTTGACCTACAGAGATAGCGCGTATGCATACGTTTGTTCTTTTGAGTGCTTGACGTTTCGAGAAAAGGAAAATATTTCTTTGGAAGAATTCTGGTTTCTATAAGAAAAGAAATATTAATGCGAAATATTTAAAATCAAGCTAATAGTTTCCATATCTGAATAAATTAGCAAATACAAAATGCAGTTTGAAAAAAAACATCTGTAGCTTTTGATGCACCAGATGCTCCAATTCGATTGCACGTGGTTTTCTTTCGCATGTAAAAACATTATTTTGTAAAGTCTTTGAATTCGTTGTTCAATTCTTTAAAATTTATTTTTAAAAGTTAACTACAATAACACATTAACATATAATACATATTCGCTTTTAAATCTATTAAATTTAAAATAAAACGAGGTCGTGATATTTAGTTTATAAAACGCATAAGAATTTTTATGTACTTCGGTCATTAATTTAATAAATTGTATACGATATAATATATAACACAGGAAACGTTTAGTTGAATAAATAAATACTATTTATAAGGTTATACAGCAAGAAAACGATACTGAACCATTAGATAAGCTTATCGAACCCAGCCCAATACTTAGTCTAAATAAACGAGACATAATTGAACAGCTTTGAAAAGGAAGAAGGCCAATAACAGTTCAATATGTACTTTGGATTTAAATATATAGCTGCATCATAAATAATTACAGTAACGATTGAATGACGTTTTTTTATACAAAAAAATATTCTTTTAATTAATAGATTATCATCTAATAGCTATTTTTCAACACGAAACTTATTAAGCAAAAATTTTTTTGACGTTCTTCGTTAAAAATAGAAGTTTTATAAGTTAAATTTGATTACCATTTTTTGTTTAAAAAAGATTAATCATATGAAAAATACAACTAGAACTTGCAAATATTTTTTAAAAATTTAATTAAAAAAATGAAAGTAGACGTGAAGTATAACGGACATAACGTTTATGCTGTTGTCTACCCGTAAGTGAAGTTACGTCAGCATCGCATTTCTTTTTTTTTACGGAATTTTGCTTATACATTTTCAGTTTATGCGTAAGTTCGTAATTATGTATTACACCGAAAAATATATTAAATCTACATGTATTATTTCAAATACGTACGCATACACTATTGTAAAAATAAATTCAATTTTTTTATACAAATTACTTTATTTATATTTGATCACTATAAATTTATTTTCAGTTTGTCTTTCAAAAGTACATATACATATTAAATTTTCATAAAATACAAATATTCACATTATGCGTAATAAAATAAAAATTTATATTTTTAATAAAAACATTTTACCGATGGATTTACAAAATTTAATCGCGATATTTAATGTACCGGCATTATTGAACAATCAAAATTACTGTTTAAAATTTTTTATAACGATTTAGAATTTTCTTGATTTGTTTTACCGTTAGACTATTTTTGTGAATATTTTACTATTAAGGTTTTAATAGTGCGATCGTTTAAGAAAAAATTTTGAAATTTGACTTGTCCGTAAAATTTATTCAACGTGTTTATCAATAATAAAATTGTTTTTTTTTTATTTATAATTTTCAAAGTCTTATTTATGCTAGATGTTACTAATTTGTAAAAAATTTAAATAATTGCAATTTGTAATAAATAAAAACTCATCCGAATTTATATATATCATTTAATTTTAATTTAGTTCTTCGTACAAACTAAAAGATTAGACATACTAACATAGAATAACTATCATTTATAAATATAATTACTTGTATCAATAGTAGTTAATTTAAAAATTGAATACAAAGTTATATAAAAGTAAGTAAAATAAAAACGATATTGTACCGTTTATTGAAAATTGTTAAGTTACTTTACATTAAAATTCTGTTTAATAATGTAAATTTATTCACATTCCAATTACATCCAAGCATTTTATCCGTTCGTAATAATAAAAGTAAATCAACGGTCAATATTTCGAAATTTCACACGGATTTCGATACCGTGCAAAAAGAAAAATTTGTAACGAAACGCAATCGTAACTTCTCTTACTTCGAATTCTATCCACGCGAAGTGCTTATTGTACAATAATGAATTAGGGAGGTCCAAGTTCTACTGCCTCTCATCACGAGTACTTGCCGAGTCGAGAATTCAACGTACGCATGAAACAAGCCGCACTTGGACTCGACGTTATCGAATACTCGATCAGTATATTTTGCCTGCAGAATATTAATGGCTACTCGTTTTTGAGGTTTATAAAGTGGACTTCCACTTCTGCTTGTATTATTTTTCTCTCTTTTTCTTCCGTGCGATTTCTTTTGCTCGCGCATTAATTTCGTTATTTTTCTTAAAGTTTGTTTCAGGTACATACTACATTGTTGTGCCGCGAAATTGTACACTCGTTCGTTATCATTAGAAGCACTTTACTTTATTTATACTTTATCTAGCTTATAAATTCCTTATACAATTTTATTTTATCAGAGCGGATGAGTTTTAAAACAAATACCATTTGGAAAACTACTTTTATAGTTCAAATTACAATGAAATATTGATTAGTTTGCGAGTATAATACATATCTTGAATAACTTTATCTTATTAGTTATAATTTTATGCAAAAGTCAACTTCATTTCGTAATTTATTAAACATTTCTAGTAGCACTTTAAAGCAATATAATCATTGTTAATTAATATTATTTATTTTAATTATGGATTTTCTGTCACATATGATTCATTGTATATAAAGATTTATTTAAGTGCCTGTAATGCTGATGTTTTATTTTTACCATTTGACGATGATTGAAATACTAAAGCCTAATGAATTTATACCTTTGATCTTACAGTGTACTCTATCTCAAGAGTGATTTAATTTTTAACATAGTAATAAACATTTACTGCGCTTTTATAACTTTTATATAATAATCATAAATCATATCTTGTCATTTATAATTTTATATTATAGCTACAAAGAAATTAGTTAAGCATTATGAATATTTCATTTATGCAACATGTACACATTAAACACTTCTGATAAAGATTTACGAATGTAATTAATGGTATCTTAATAATCTGAATTCTCATCTTTGATTCTTAAATTTTTATTTATCATACATTAAATTCACAATTACCGCTAAGATTCCGAGAAATTCTGATTCGTATTGTTTCTTATAGTATTCTATATATTAAAATTGTTTTTCTTGCGAATATAATACGCAGCAAAACATATCATAGTTACAATAACATCCGATAACATTCGTTAATATTGATACCATTGAAATGATTTTTAGTAGTAACGAAAAAATTCCTCTTTTTTTTATTTCAAGTCCGAAGGTCAATTAATTTATTTTTAAAATCTTGTATGCATCTCAAAAATCTAACGGATAAAACACGTTTAATAAACTAAACATAGATACGACGTTCATTTTCAATTTAAGAATAATCCCCAAACCATTTTATTTCGATTTCGAATAAAGCTCGGTCGATTTATTTGGCAAAATAAAAAACAAAAGTCTCCCTTACAGAATTATAAATCATTTTTATTTTCGTAACTGATATGTATCATTGTCGTCGTCGTCGTCGTCGTCGTCGTCGTCGTCGTCTGGTAAGATTACGTTATAAAAAAAATTTCACCCTTGATTTATGCCAAGTTATTCGCGAACGAAATTTTGTCTATACCAGCGAATACCCGTCTCACGAGCATCGCGTAATACCGTAAACTCGTACGTAACTCGATTGGCTCGACAAAAGATAAAAATTCCGAATTTACCTTTCCCGTTTGAAATTCAGGAAAAGCACACTCGTCATACGTATCCGCGGCACGCGTCATCCGCACTTTCATTACGGTGAGTCAGGCCACCGACTAAAAAAAGGCGTTCCGAAGCAGACACACCGTAACACTTCGGACTTTGGCATCGTCGGATGTATCTGCAGCATCGAGAGCCTTTGACAGGCTGAGCTCTGCACTCGAAAGTGCACTGCAACGAGAACAGATCGCGGTTCGAACGAGTAAGCGAGCGAACGAACGAATCAACGAAAGAAAGAAGAAGCGCTGCATTGGAAAACGAAAAGCCGAGCAGGCGCTCGAGTTGTATCGCTCAACCGCTTGCAGCTTCAGTTCAGCGCGAACCAGCAACGAAGGACGAGGCGGAGGCTCGAGCTATTACACGGCTCGAAAATTATTGCCGCTCGTGCGCGTTTGCCCATTTCTTCCTTTCTTTTCTTTAATTAATTCCTCTTTTTATCGACCACATAACGTGACGAGATTTATTTACGACCGCTCTTTTAATAACGATTTTTCGAGTCCTCCCCCCATTTTTCGTCCTTCCCTTCGATTGGATTTCCATACATTGTACACTGACACACAGCTTGGCCCTGTTTTTGCGGTTGCAAAAATGAAAGAGGCCCGGAGCGTGCTTGTGTGATAATTTTAGTGGTGATTGAGCTGTGCTTTCATATATCATGTTGACATATTGGATTCTGCTGTTGGTGCTACCGTTTCGCGTCACAGGTAATTAACATGAGCTTTCACGCGTTCTCGGTAAAAGCTACTCGTTAACAAGTTGGACAGCTGTAAGATATTGAGTAAATAAACAGTTTTTCTCGGTGGTGTTTACTAGTTCGCACGTGAAAAAACTCCCAGTATTGAGCATTACAAAACGAGATACCCTTGTTACGAATGGACATTCTTCTGAAAAAGTAGCTTTTATTTAAATCAGTTTCGTAGGGGAAGGTTTTTTTTTACATTTCAATGGAAAAATATTTTTATGTGACCCAAAAATCAACCATATATATAAATAAACAAATAAATTGGTCAAATTTTCCAACACTTATTTCTGTGAGATAAAATATAGATCAAGGATACAAATTCAGGATACCAACATCCATTTATTTTATAAATATTCATCGCTAAATATTTTGTAACAAATGTTTATAATTTTTTATTTATTCTTTATGTACTCATTTTATGAAATAATTAATTGTGTGCGCTATAAATAATTTAAAAATATTAAAGTTTATTATCGTAAATAATATATTTATATAAGCTCTATGAATTATAATAAAGAATATCTTTTGCGAACGTAGATCTTTAAAAAAAAAATTTTCATATTTTTAACATAACTTATATAGATAATTGAAAGCCGATTAATCATACTTTTTTAGTTTATCTTTTTTAATCGTATAGGATAATATGAGCAATATAAAAAAATCTGTGTTGAGTAAGAAAGTTATTGTTTAAATTATAGTTATGGTAAAAGATCATAAAAATATTAAAAAATGACATTTTTATGAGCTTCTTACTGCTGTTTTATTATTAACGATGTTAAGATATGTAATTTCATCAAATGAAAGAGTTTTTGAAAATTTATAAGTTATTACTTAAATTAAAAAATAGCTTTTACATAAGATACAAATTTATCATATTGCATAAAAGATTTATTAAAAAAAATCTTAGATACGTCCAATGAATTAGATAAATGTTTGGGTTCGTTTTAAACGTATTATCCTTGAAGGTGATAATATATTCATTGTAAAATTCGAAATAAAAATGAAGAATCGCTCGTGAGAAAATACGAGAAATATTAGAAATGAATATTTAAATGGCAAACGTATTATTAAAGAAAATTAACATTGTATAATTAAAAGGAAAAATTAAGAAATTCGAACCAAGGAGTAATAAAATATAACAGATGCTTTACCCACATTCACATAAATTTAAACGAGCTTTCTCTTTGTTAAAAAAAAGGCGAACCCACGGTGATCATTAGGTACCCAAAAGTGCTCGTGTATTCTGTACCGCCGGCCATAAAAAAGGATGCCTTGAGTAATGTTCGATTCGGTGGAAGCCCCCACACTATTTTAAGATTTCCTAGATACATGGTTCATAATATAGGCGGTATAATGCACAAACGCGCCTACGCGTTTTTCCCACTTAAACCGAGCTGAAAATGCATTATCGGCTCGTGCAAGAAGAAAAGCGCAAAACGACGAAAACCCAAAGATTTCAATGGAATTTTTGGTCGCGCGTACGTAGACACGCGTCAGGGTCAATGTCAAAGTGGGGAGGGAACCGGGTTTCAACGGAGCGTCTATAAATCTGACCCGGGCACGAAATTCCCGTAGTTAATGTGCGCGTGCGCGTCTGCGCCCACAGAAGACAAATATATTATTGCTAGGACGACGGTAGAAGTGTGAATAGTAGGCGGATGATTATTTTTTCGAATGAACGTGGTTTATTTGCTTTGGGGAAAAAGGTCGAAGTTTATGGAGGTATAGAATAGGAATAATGACGAATCGCGATGTTCTTTCAATGACTGTTTCAGAGTATTTGTTTTGCGCTGTTTGACCCGTTAAACTACCGGAATTGTTATACTGGGATTCTTGTTGATTTGTACTTAAACGAAAATGGAAGATCATAACGATGATTTATTTTACTAGAGTGAAAACGATGTGTGCAATCGTTAACGGATTACTGTTTGAACTCATTTTACAAGAGAATAATATTTAAATTGAAACGTTCGATTTAACACGTACTAGATGACAGATACAATGACGAAATTTGACGCAGATGAAAAGAAAATTTGATTTATTGTTTTATTGAAGGAAACTATAAATACCAATTGTGTATTTTTTGAGAAGGACTGATGTGGATATTATGAAATATAGTAAATTTATTTTACGGTTTAAAAAATACATAACTTGTTTCATTCATGGGCAAAAACTGTTAATAAGCCTAAGCTAACTCTGATGACACACTTACAATAAATTTTACAAATGCTGAATTTATAAACATCTTGGGAGAATTATAATAAATACAGTGATGAATTGTTCAGCATAATTTAAAAATAGACGAATATAAATGGAAAATATAAAATACAGCGTTTGAAGTGCAATGAGGCTTTGTATTTCTAGAGAAAGAAAGATACAAAGATGCGCCGAATCAAGAAGAGAGCAGATGCGATTTCGGATGGGGTATTCGACCCCTGGGCAGTCTATTTTCAAATGATGCACCCGGCACATTGTGCATAAAGTTCATATAAGGAAGAATTTTCACCCTTCACTAATTCTGAAATACAAAATTCGATTACCGTTCATAAATTTTTGGGTAAACTATAAAATCAAACTCGTAAAATCGACGTTAATTCAAAAAATATCTATGACAAATTGGATCAATCAATTCTATTTACCGAATTTCATGATTTTTTATTTCAAATTATTTCTTTAATTAAAGATTATATTTTCTACTAAATTAATCTTAAATACACCTTCATATTTTTTTTTATTAAAGCATGATATTACTATAAACTGATGTGTTATAAAATAAAATGAAGTATTTTAGAATGTGTAACTCACTTTTATTGCCATAATATAATTTTACAATACTATAAATAACAAACTACTATGTATAAGTCAATTCAATAATATTAAATAAATAAATTATACGGATTTAAATGTCATCTTTTTTAAAAATAAAAATAATATTTTCGACGTAAATAAATAACGGATGAAAACATTTTAACGATATAACTTATGTAATCTATAGATTTTTCAATACTGTAAAATATTATTAAATGCAAATAAGCATATAAGATTACAAATTATAAAATATTATCGAATAATTACACAAAAATTGTATAATTATTCAAATGAATTGTAGAAACATTAAGATTTTAAGATAGAAACGACAATTAATTTATGAGTTTATAATTTTATTTTATTGTACTGTACTGAGAAAATTATTTGTATAATAAAAATTTTTTATTTTTTCAATTTGTATAATATTCATAAAAAATTAATGAAACATTGTATTCTATGCGTAATTATTAATAGTATCTAAAATATATCTGTGATTGATATGAATTTCAAACAGATTAAAAACAACGATTACTGCGATAAAGAGCAGTTATTATAATAACGAAATCACTTAAAAAGTACTTTCAATAATCTCGACTGAAATAGAGCTTTGCTCCTAATCAATCTTTTGATATTTTTAAAATAAAAATTACAGTCAGTAATAGTTTTTAATTATTAGTATTTTTTAATTAAATAATCTTTAAAAATAATTATAAAAATAATGTTTTCATAGTTTCTATATAATTTGAAATTAATAATTTGTATCGTATCGTTAAGAAAACTGTAGGATAGTAGAAATTCAAGCTTCAAGGAAAGAAAGAATTTTTACATATTTATCATATCTGTAAATTGAAATTAAAATATACTATAATCGTAGACGATAACTTCCTCTTTAAATAACCTTAAAATTATTATTTTTTAATAGTATATTATTATCAATATTTTTCTTTGAAATCATATTCGTGCACTAGAGAGATAATTATGAAATGCTAAGAAAATGATTAAATAACAAACACATAATTTATGAATATATATGTTATCTTTTATCAACGTATATTAATATATTAAAAATCAATTTAACGTAAGTTAAGCTACTGAATATGTTCTATCTTTTAATTACAATTAAGTATCAATCAATGATTTAAAAAATATGTATACAAATGTTTTTTACTATACGCATATTTAAAACATTAGATTTTTCTTGAAATTAATGAAAAAGAATTAAAAATCTCAATTTCGGTTATTAAAACTACATTAGGTTTGAAAATGCAATTGTAGCTTTTCAACGTAACTCTATAAATAGCCTGAGAAAAGAAAAAGAAATGGTTTAATGAAATAAGGTACTGCTACTACTTACGTTTCTAATTTATCAGATAGTTCCAAAATAGTTTCATCACAAAGTCAAGTGCTCAGACCGGAGGTAGTTAGGAAAAGGTTTCCTGACCTGATAGAGATGCCAGACTCTACACATGCTATTATCAACAAGCACGTTTTGTGCGTATTCATAAGTTTCATTCATATATTAAAATATTTTTGATTCGCGCAATACCTGCGATATATTTGAATATTTTTAATTTCCATAATTAGGAGTATTGCATTATTTGAACTTGAAATAACAATTAAAGTATATTAAATGGGACCTTTAACAAATTGTTATATATCGATTTTTCTAGTGTGCAAAAATTAAAAAAATAATTGCACTATCTTATAATTATATAAATTTAAATAAATGTTTTGACCTTACTTCGAAATATTTTCAACTCATATAAATAGTATAAAAACTTGATTGCTAATTATATTTAAAATTAAAAATAGTTGAATAGTACAATTTGTAATCTGACTTATGTAAACATAATAATATAACATTTTTAGCATTTATGCTTTAATCTGTTTGTGTATTAAGCTGATGTCATTGTTTAATTTAGTTATATTATTCAGCGTACGATGCATAAATTTTAATTTTACCAATTCTTTTTTAATAGTAGTCTTCTATTTAAATATAAAAATTACCTAATTCAAATTATGTTTCGTAGAGTAACAAAAGATAAAACTCACCTCGTTTAAAATAACTAAATTCATTCGCAAGTTAGTCGGCAGCTACAAGGAAAATACGTTATGTCGAATCTGCATGTGAAAACAGAACAGCCATAACTTCGAGCAAGAAGAAATTATTTGCGCGACGAAAATAGGTACGGCGAGTGTAGCGATATGCTTCTATTTAGAAGCGTCGAATCGAAAGAGTTAAATTCATTTAAACCAAAGTTATGATTGTTGAGAAAAGCATAAAGATAAGATGACGGTATATCAGTTTTGCTTTATTTTAACAGGTCTTTTCAATATTTTATACCTTCAGATAATAACTGTAATAGTTATTAGTAAAATTTGTAGTTCTTCGATAACTTCACAATATCTTTTACACGATAGTTGCATATTTGCTAAAGTTTTTAAAAAATTAAAAAATTCTCCTTATCAAATGGATAGTCATTCGCAAGAATCTATTAAATGTTTCTTTCGACAGCTAAGTCAAGGAGAGTTATTAGAAATATATTTTATACGTGATGATCATGAAAAAATGAAATGACCCGATTATAGGCACAAATTAAAAAAGTTTAATTATTTCGAAATTTATTAAAAGTTATAATAGTTTATATGGAATATTAAAACATTATGTCCTCGTTAAATCAATTCGAATAGCATGATATAACTAAAAACTAAAGTAAAATTAATACTTTTATATTATAAGCTATTAATCATTGTGATTTTAATGATAATAAATTTGTAATTTTATAATGAACTCCCATTAATGTGATTGTTTAAATTAATCGCAAGATGGTAGCATAATTTATTTATTAAAAGCATTTGCTCACGTTTCTATCGTATAATGATGAAAATTAATTAATTCTTTATTAAGTTAATCAAATCTAGATATTTTTTATAAACTGTTAAATTATTTTCCTTAAAAAGAACCTTTGGGTTTCTTGCATTATTTATTGTCGAGTAGTCAGAAAGTACTTGTAGTAAATAGATTGTGTAACTTTAAGTGTGACTTTATTTATTATAATTACACCTACTACAATTTAAAAACGATTATTTATTGATACATAAATTAAATATTTACAAGGATCTTCGTTTTAAAAATTATTATATACATACTTCCACCTGCATATACACTTATTTCATTAAACATTTTTAGTATATTAAACATTTTCAGATTCATATTAAATATACACGAATGCTTTGAAATACTCGCTTCGTATATTAAAATATTTAGAATAATTTATAAAATATATTATAAGACATAAGCTAAGATTTTAAACAATTTTTTTTAAGATTGTTTTAAAACTAGTCTTACTTTTTTAAATTTTATTTATACAAAAACATCATTGAATATTTTGATTCCTCGGTTAATCTTAAAAATCTGTATTGTTTCATTATAAAAAATATATTTCAATTTTATTTTAAAACAATATACAAATTTTTTAAATTAATTGCTATACATTATTATATCATTCTATTTCAACTTTATAAAAATAATTTCCACTCATATTGGTAAAAGTGAACACTGCCTTAATAGTATTCTTCCACAAAAGCGATTCTTGTGGTTTTCTCTCCCTTAGGTCTTAAAATTACGTGCTCTAGCACTTTATGAGTGGTTTGTATTTCGTCACTAGTTTAGATGTTTTTCGAAGAATCTGACGAGTATCGACAACTCGAATTAGTACGTCTACGTTCTGCTTCATTCAATATTGATTCTTTAATTCGCCAGACAAATTACTACTAATTCATTTCTCGAATATATTAATAACTTCGAATTTTAAGAAGTTTCAATAAAAGAAATTCAATTTTACTAATTAAATTATTGTCAGAAGAATCAAATTTTTTTTTCTTCAAGTTAGTCATGAAATCATCAATCCTAACATTTTTTTATTCATTTTTTAAATATATACACATTATATTATTCAA
Organism: Dolichoris vasculosae; assembly: GCA_018907195.1. Lineage (NCBI taxonomy): Eukaryota > Metazoa > Arthropoda > Insecta > Hymenoptera > Agaonidae > Dolichoris > Dolichoris vasculosae. Next base: position 2,869,608 of record JACCHY010000001.1, read on the forward strand.
AGAAATTTTTCACATACTTGCGTTCTGTTATAAATAGGTATATAAAAAAAAGAGTGAGTTCATTTTTCCATACTATTAACATTATTTAGAATACATACATACATATTCTTAATACATTTCTATTGATATTTACTTAAATGTTTTTTAATGCTAATATTTTTTCATTTTCATATAATTTTACATCCTATTATCAATATAATTATTTAGAGACGTTTAATTTATATTATTTAAGAATGAATAAATTATTATTTCATTTTCTAATATTATATTATTTTTTAAGCTGTAACATTTTGATTTTTCAAAATTGTAATAATTTTTTAATTCTTACCGTGGTATTCAAATTTATTTTAAAGTATATTGCTTAACGTAACTGATTAAGAAATATAAAATATTTATTATATTATGATAATTCAACATGATAATTTCAATCGGAATAAGACATTATACGTTTCAAACTAAGTAACTCTTCCATTATTTTATATAATAAAATATTGACACAACATTTATTTACATGACAACCTGATGCATTTTTATGAAAGAAGGAAGAAAAATATCTCTTATCAATGAATAAATCTATAAGGAATTTGTACAGAACGTTAATATCTCGTATCATAGTAATAAAATGTTATCGATAAATAATTACCACAGAAGATCGATTATCTATGTAGGCGTATATTGAGGCGTGCGCATATAATATGCAAACTAACGAGAATGTGTGACTATTATGAACATTCATGAATCATTCGATGTTTATACAAGGATTGCATTTGATTGATAGGTCAGTGCACCAGTTATATTTCTAATGCGTTTCTTTCATCACAAAATATAAGAATTTAATTCAAATGTACCAATTTTTAATGAAATATGATAAACGAGGAAGACAAGCTTGAAATTTTAAGTTTAGCTGTTGCACTCAAAGTATTCTATCTACTGCCGCTCGAGGGCCTTTTTACTGTTCAAACAAGTCTCGAGGATTATCCTAAGAAATGTTTTAAAATGATAAATATAAAAGTAAAAACCGACTAATATAACTTTGTTGAAATTGTATGTTCAAGAGCCTTTTTTATTAATTATAATTGTTTGCTTAAAATAGCAATAAAAAGTATTTTTTATATTTAATAATATTTAGCTTGAATGAATATTTTAGGTCGATAATATAAATTTAATAATTTGTTCTTTGTGAATTTAAAAAGAATGTATATATATTTTTCAAAATTGAAAAATTTAAAGTAAATACACGATATAAGATATTCATCTATATAACGCATTGCACTAAATAGTATAAACAAAGATACGAATCAACGAAAGGTACATTATTTACTTAGGTTATTATTTACAGTACAAAACACTCAGGAAGTAGAATAAAATTGTAAATCGAGGGACCTGAAAAATTTATAACGTGCTAGATAAAATACGTTACAATGATTATTATTAAAAACGTTCAAAAGTAATTTATTGTATATATTATTAAATAACCATCTAATTTTTGTATTAATTTTTTAGCTCTATTTTAGATCCATTCAATAATTTAAAATTAGAAATCATAGTAAAGACATAAAATCATATTCACGCGGTAGAACTACTTTCCAGTCAGTAATAACGAAAATTATCGTTTACCGCACTGGAATCATTATACCGATACATGCCTTACAAAATTTCAAACATAACTAAAATAAAAATGCATCGAATCATGCACGATTTTCTTTTCAATCACGAGAAACCATTTTCTTCCGCGTAAAGTCTAATCCCGATTAACTTTCCCTCGTTATGATTTCAGCTACGAACGTTGATCAGCAGGAGTCTCAGAACTTCGATGTGGACCCGTCGCTACAACTCACACAAGATGTCTACGCGGAAAACGACGGAATTCGGCGATTCGAGTGTCCGACTGGCTTTTTTCGTTTGCGGAGGAATTGTTATTACCTGAGCGGTGGTACCGCGCCATGGAGGGAGGCACATTTTCAGTGCACGGCGAGGAATTCGACCCTTGCTGTACTTAACCGATACGGCAAGGATAAAATACTGCGAAAATATCTTATGGGCGATCAGTTCAGTAAGTGATTCCTAAGGACCATTTGTACTAAATGAAAAATTATGAATTTTTCTTTCTCGTTCAAGTTTATTCTTTATTGGATGTTGCGGTTGTTTTCTCATTAGATGTAAAACCACAAAAGGAAGATACATACGATTGGACTGTAAATCTTTAAAGAAATGTATTGGGGTTCGAGTTCAAGGGTTTTGGTCGTTCGCGTAAAAAATAATTTAACGGAAGTTTAAATTGTTCGATGTATGTGATAGTCGTTTTTTTATATTTGCGCAGGTAAAGCAACTGCGGAATTAAAATTTCTAATATTAATAAAATTATTGTCGATCGATTCTGTTATATCGGTATAAAAAAATAATAAATTAACGTAACTTGATAAGCTTAATTAATTCTGATCAAAAGAAACACACTCAATAAGTCGAAATGAAAATAAATCGATAGAACTTTTTCAATCATAAAAGATTAAAAAAAAATTCAGATGTAAGTACTTATTGTTATATTACTACCGTTTTAACAAACGAGTTAGTCGCTGTATCATAAATTTATATTGTGACTATTTTGAAGCGTGTAGACGACGGAGAGCAATTTTCGCACAATCGACATCTCAAAATAGAAAAGACGTAGCTACAATACTGCAGATGTAGTTTTAGCGCAAAGCATATGTCTCGTCTGTTGAAATATCTATTGAAACATTCATTTAGTAAAGCTCGAAATTCTTAAGACAGAAACATAATTTGACTGGTTTGGAAACGTGCCTGAATCTACCTCATAAAAACTAAGAAATCTAACAATCTTCCTAATTCTAATGTGAAATATTTTGAATTAAATAGGAAAACTCGAAAGATGGATTGGCGGAATTTACAATTGGCGTCAAATGAATTGGGAATGGGGCGTTTCAGGGGACAAAGTGCTATTTCAGAATTTTGGCAATCCAGACACCTCGAAGAATTACGCCTGGCACTGTATTACACTGGACCCGACGGAACAATACAAGTGGAACGCAAGGAGCTGCGTTGAGCACAAGTACTTCATATGCGAGGTACCTGCCGGACGCATAGGCAAAAGTAAGGACACATAAATACTTGCACATGTATTCACCATTGTAGTCGTGTCGTCGTCACTGGACGCGAGCAAATAAATCAGCTGCCGACCCTCTCCAATTCTCAGCGAGCACGCGAAGATAGGAAGTGCTAAATGGCATCGTTAACTTCAATGATTTTTTTTCTTTCTTTCGAAAATCTCTGTTACAATGTGACGGGCAAAGGTTAAACGAATTGGTTATTCGATTCTTGTTCTTTTAAACATTTTATTTTCATTGAGTAGCTAAGAAAATTACTTAATATTGGTGAGAGTATGAATTGAGTTCATAGCTTTTTTAAAATATTGCGTTCAAGGATTTGGAATGTTAGAATAGATTGCAGAATGTAGTTTATAAATATTTTAAATTTTAGATCTATTTAAAGATCATAGAGAATGACTTATTTTTAAATTTATGCGTTAAAAATGATTGGAACATTGTATTCGTAATTTTACCTTGAATCGATTTCTTTTTTAGAATATATTTCAATTTTAATCTAACAATTTATGTTATTATAAAGAATTAACTTATTTTGATATTTTTAATTTTATTTACAATTATCAGAGTTTCTAAATTGAAACAGAAGATTGGAATTTTTGTAAATACATTAAATTTTATTTTAGAAATTTGTTTTTATTAACTGAATCTAAATCAAAAATTGATTATTGCTTTAAAAGTCAGATTTTATATTGCTATAAAATTCATTGTTCAATTTGAATTACATGATTAATTTATATTTCGTATTACTTACTTCAGGTAGGCGGCGTAAAAACATAAATAACGATCCTCTAGCTCCTCAAAATCAAAGATTAAGGTCAATAAAAAAAGATGAATACAAACGCAAACTGGAATCACATCAAAGAAAACGCAAAAATAAACTAAAATCCATGCGGAAGAAAAACTGGCATCAAAATGATGATAATCAGATTTGGGTTCACGGAATCAAACCAGGTTCTCGGCCTCCGAAAAGGTAAGAATGGCCCTAGGCTTTTATAGATCGATTCTTAGAGGTATAAATGTATTTCAGGACAACAACACATCGTACTCATTATGCGCTTTTTTTATGCCATCATTTCTTTTGAGCACAGCTTCTTTGAATCGAAAATTTACTTTAAAATAGATCAAGCGTTGGATAGAAGTAATGTTTTTATCCAATGCTTGTTTGTATTTTATTAAAAGGTATTCATTACATAAAATAAATTTTTATTTATGTAGAATTTTTAATGTTATCTTCGAAGACTTTGTAAAAACTAAAAATAGTTTTTGAATATTGTATATAACATTATTTTATATCATATCACTTTCTTTTAATAATTTCATTTCAACTAATGTAATTCATTAGTTAAATTGAAATGCATTCTGAGCTTTATCACATTTAAGAAATAAAATAATTAGAAGTTAGAAAATTTATCTTTACACTTCTTTATAGAAATTAATATTTTTTCTTATTATAAAATAATATCGCGCTTTAAGATGTTTTGGGATTATAAATTAAAATTTTTGCCGATAAACATTTGCCTCTTACGTTACATTTTTTCATAGGGTCAATAAAATTTACGTAGCGCCACGTTTCATAAAATATTTTGGCATTGTTCGATCATTCTTCAGGCGTATTGACCCTAACAAAAGAAAATTCTTACGTCTGCCAAAAATTGCAGCTATCGCGCCAAAATAAGAGTAACACTGTTTCAAAAACTCGTCACAGTTGCTCGACAAAACCCATCCATGAACGAAGTGAAATATTTCATTAACCCCGTTCGTTTTTCCTCGATCCGTCATTCATTGTTAATTGATGGGTTGGCCTCGGGAAAAAAAAACTTCGTAACAAGCTTCAATTTATTGTGTGTAATTGTAGCTCTGCACGAGGAGCTTTGAGACGATCGAGACTTGGCAAGAATAAGGGACCGCGTCATGGCCGGAAACACACCCTAGGACCGGAATCTCGAATTACGCAAACGACGCCTCAAACTGCTGATTTAGGAGCTTTCCGGGCCGATGCCAGACCAAAGCCTGAGGAACGTTTGCAGAACTTGGCCAATGAGGAAGTGATGTTCCCTCGTCTTTTTGGTGCTGGCAGTGACTTCACGCGCGAAGAAATCCTATTGAAAACTTAAAGCATCGATGTTTTCTTTTTTTTGTTTCGTTTTTGAGTATATGTCGTTATTGTATGAATGAGTAATAGGCACTCGTGAAAACGACTTTCTTGTGATGGAAGAATTTTACTTGAAAGTACTTTTGAGGACAAAAGAATGTTGTTTTGTATCAGAAGAACATAAAGAAATAATTTTCTTTTCTTTATAAGTAATGATTAATATTGGATAACAATAGAAAATTTTACATGTACTCGTAAAAATAATTAAAAATTATAAGATCAATTTTTCTTATTCCAATTGAGTTTTATAAGTAAAATTTCTCTTAAAATTTTTACGCAACATTCCTCTTACCTTAAAAGGATTCTGTTTATTATGAGAGGATCGTTTTTAAGTGAACATGTTACTTAGTGCAATGTTGTAAATGCAAAAAATAAAGAGACGAATATATGGCATCTAAACTAGGCATAGACATGCGCCAAATACGAGACTTTTCGAGCGTTCTTTTATTTTAAATTATTGCAATGCATTTAGTCTCAAATTTGTCAAAAAAATTTTTTTTAAAGAAATAAATACCAAGTATTTCAATCAAGTACCGCTACATCTGAGTATTTTAAAAGATTAATTTGTGTAAAACAAATTTATTAATAGTTAGTAAAAAATATTTATTTGAAAATGCATTTATTAATTGTTGATAAATTTGTTTATTTTCAAGTAATAATTTCTTTAATTTAAAATCAATGCGTATTGTCAACTAGGCGATTTGTTTATTTTTAGTTTTCTTTTATGTATTGGAATATATTATGTAAAATGCAATCCGGTAAAATAATATATTTAAAGTAAACGCAGATACATTGATCGTTTTTCTTACGCTAGTTGACAATACAATGTTTTATTCATTTTTGTTTTGCGCGTGCTCGTGAGACTTTTTATCAACGTGATGTCTCGTATAAAACGAAATTCTTGCGAGAGAAAGGGTTTACTAGTCGATGGACAGAAACTAAGCACTCTACAGTCAGAAATTGCTTATTTTTTTATAAAGATAAGTGACTTGAGATGTGTCAGAGTAGGGGATACCGTGGTAAATTGATTAAAATACTTTAATTTAATATGTACTTGTATTGCGCTACGTACTTATTCACGTTACTCTTCAGTATTTAATATTTATAATACGGTAATAAACTCATGAAAAATATTCATGAAATTATATTTAAATTATTTATAATTAAGCACATGAAATATTTTTTTAGAGTACGAAATAAATATAGTTTCAAAAATTTTAAATATAAAGTTATGAATGATGATTGGAATATTAAAATCGTATAGATCGAAATTAATACTGTTTGAAAAAGTAATCCATTTATTGAAATAATTAAATATTACGTATTCACTTGAATTGGTTTCTCATAAATATTAACATTGAGTTTAAATCAATTTTAACGAGTTTTATGTTGAAAAAAGTACTGCGAAATAAATTACTATTATAGTTTCAATTAACTTAACAATATAAATGAAACTTAATTTCGTTTTATTATATTTAAGCTTTTTTGATGCATTTATAATTAATTAAATGTATTTCATCAAAGATCTAAAATCATTTTATCGATGATAAATTCATTGATAACGTAAAATAAAATTTAATATTTATTATATTATTTATTGTTACAGTTTTAAATTTAAATTTAACTGAATTTTAACAAAGTATACAATATTTTAAATATTATTTATTCATGCATCAAATATTTAACATTTTTAATTTACCTCGGTTTCCCATACTCGAAGAAAAATAAAATCTATTTAGGTATTTAATCATATACAAAATGAATGTATCGATATTTGTATTTTTATATAAATTAACATTATAGCTATAGAAAAATAGATAACTATTTTTCGAACGAACATAAATACTTTTATTCACAAGCTGACTTTTTAAATACGTACACTATAAACTGAAAAGCATTTGACGCCAAAGAAAATTAAGAGTCTGATGTTAAAAATTTGTTTCTTCCTTTTTGAATTTTGCGCTATTTTATGCTTTTAGCGTAATAAATTTTATGTAAAATTTTTTGCGTGTTTAAATATGTACTTATTTTTAAGAACATTTTATTAAGAAAAAGATCATATTCCTATTTTTTAAATTATAATTCAAATTAGAGTAGCTAACTTAATTATTAACAATAAATTTGCTGAATCTGCAATTTATTTTATAATCCTATAACGACATTCGCAAATTTTTTACTGAGTTGCTTGTAAATAATCATATGTGTTTATTGTAATCACATATTATAGCATTATGAAAAATTAATAACAAATATGTATAAGTAATAAATTCTTTGTATTATATTATTTTAACATTTTTTTTCAAAAGGTTAACCTTTCATTATAAAATAAAAATAAAGAAAAAAAAAAAATAAAAATAAAAATACATATTATATATTGTACAAATCTTTTAAAATACAATTGTTGTAATGGTTATTTGATATCCGTTAATGTTACTTATTTCATTTTAAATACTTTTCAAAAAATAATAAACGAACTGATTTTAATCTATAATGGTTATTTTTCATAAACACATTTCATACAGAATGACTATTTTATAATTCTGATATATAATCTTAATTGTTTATCTTTAACTATTGTAAAGTTTTTCTCAATAGAAAAAATATATATAATTAAAAATTTTATATGAAATTGTAATTCTAGGACAAAAATTGAAGAAAAAAATTATTCTTTTAAATGAAATCAGATTGATCGATGACTTGTAACTTTGGTTCTAAATAAAAGATCATCTTTTTTTACAATATATATTCAAAAATTTATTTATATTTAAATAATTTATATATATATATATATATAATTCTGTTAAATATTGCTTCTAAATGATAAAACAAGTTAAGAAAATAGAACTTACCTTAATATATGTACAACGTGCATCACCTTTAATTTCTCCATTCGTATCTGTGTATAACTTCAATTTATCCTTTCCTTTCTCATCACGAGCAAGCAATCCACATTTACCAACGATTTCTTTAACTTCTTCTAAAGTGATATCTAATGGCAAATTTGATATATAAATTGTTGTATTGTGTGCTTCATCAACTTCGAACCATGTTGGAGGTTCTTGATTTTTTCTTTTATTTTCTAATTTTTTCTCCTCCTTAGTTAATTTTGGAGTTTCTGGTGGTTTAACTGGAACATTTGATTCTGGTTTTACATTATCAGTACTAGGTTCACAAAAGCCGTAACTCATTTGATACTTAGCCATGAAGTCATCATCAATCTGTAAAATTTTTTTAATACAATTAATTATAAAAACTGTTAAATTAATTTATTCAAACAATATTTTAAGACTTATTTAAAAAGTGTTAGAGAAAATTACTTTTATTATTTTTCTAACGTTATTATACATTATTAATCATTTTATAATATAGGCATAAACTTTTTCTAATATTCAAATATTTAAATTATTTTAGAAAATATAATATTTTTAAATTTGTAAAGTATTATATGTTTCATTAAATAACTTTTTTTATAAAATATATATTAAATTTAAGTAAACAGAAGTTAATAAAAAGAAAATTATTTCATAAAATATCATACATGTGAGCTAGAGAGTGATCACAATAAAAAAATAAAATAGTACCTTTGGAAACCAGGCATTTTTTTGTTTATCCCAAATATATGCTGTACCATCCGTTGGATCAGTATAAGTATGCGTATCATTTTCAAATCCATATATACCTTCGGTGCTTGATTGGGCTGGAAAACTTTTTTCAGTACCGTCGCTTTCATCTTTATCTTCCTTTTCATCTTTTACAACCCATTCATTTTTTTCTTGAATGAATTTATAAGTTACATTAGTTGTTTTATCAGTATATACATAGTTTTTTCCATCAAATTCATAATTTTTCATAGCATCCGTTACATTTTCACTTTTATCAGACTGTTCATCTGGACCTAAAATATTAATAACATATAACTATGTAGATATTATTATCTAATTTAGCTTTAAGTTATAAATTAATTGAAAGAATCATCTTACACCACTTGTTCTCTTTACTATTCCAAATTAATTTACATCCTGTCCCTGGTTCTGTATATATACATTTTGTACCTTCGTAAGTAATGTAATCTGAATAAGATTTCTCGGAAGAACTTTGTTTCGACTTATTTTCTACTTCATCTTCTTCATCGGTATCAAATTCTTCGATATCATCATCAACTTTTTTATGGACTACTTTTGGTCTTTCTTTAAAAATAATTTTGGAAGTATGAAATGAAAATGGTGGTATAAATGGTTTTTGTTCACATTTTTGTTCATTATTACTTATATTCGATTCATTTTCTTTTTTCACTTCATCATTTGAAATATTTGAATTATTTTCATCTACATTTGAATCAACATTTTCATCGTCATTCGAAGGAGTTGAATTACCTTCACTTTCAGTTTCAATTTGCTTATCTTCCTCTTGTTCATTCATTTTTTAAAAATTATATTTATAATAAAAATAAAGAAAATAATAAATTTATACAGTAAGCTATATTTAGGTTAAATTCACATTGTTGAGGTATATTATTAAGTTATATCAATCACCGTTTAAAACAATTAATTAAACGCAGTACTTAGACGAAACATTTTTCAATATTTAAGTAGGAATGATTTATAATTTGTAAGAAATCAATATAATAATCAAATTTATAATTTATACAAATATACGTAATACAGGTATGTAGAATCGGTAAAGAATAAACCTTTATTATTAACAACCGGTTGCATAGATTATTAAATTAATTATAACGTATTATACGTTTTTCTACGGATAGGCGCGATATATAAATTTCATTTAGTTTTTATTAAATAATAAATATTTTTATTATTTTTAATTCCATATTAATTATAAATTATAAAATAATATAAAAGGTGCATATAAATCATTGTATTATCCCAATAATATACTCGTTGATTTTTAATAATCATTAATCACTCCGATAACTTTGAATTATACAAATTAATCATTCGTGAGGTTCATACAGATAAAATATTCATAAAATGAAATTATTAGTAGAAATTTTCGAATTTTCCGTTATAATTTTGTAATTTGCACAAAGCGACTATGGTATTAATGTGGCAACACTGTTTTTCTTGGTAGGACGAAAAAGGTAATCGTAGCATGTAATCGGGAGCATAGGCTTCTCATTTTTCAACTTCCTCTCTTCCAAGTTCAACTACATTGATCATTTGAACGTTGAGATTGAGGCAGCGTACATCAATTTTTAAGAACATAACCTTAAAAGATTTGTTAAAAAAATAAAAAAAAGTAAGTGAAATTGACTACTTATTCAAAATATATATTTCTTTTCTTCAAATACTTAGAGATAATGTTCATTTGTCATCTAACTTTAATATTACTTCTACTGTTAAAAGTTGTTGAATGTATTATTGAATCGTGATATTAGTTTAGATCTCATTTATTAGCTTTTTTATTGATTCTTAATTGTTTATTAAACATTTGTAAATCTAAACTTCCATCTTTGTAAATATAATTGTCAATTTGGAGGTTGTCATTTCAAATATTGATTGTACTTTAATATAATTTGGGTTAGCTAAGTTTGAAGATGCCTCGTAGTGGCGAAAAAGACACTGAGAAAGAAAAAGGAAAAGGTGATCATGCCGACAATACAGCCGGCGATTCCAACAGAAACGATGACAAGAAAAAACCGAGAAAATACAATCCGTATGGAAACAAAAATCGTAATAATAGATATTACGGGAAAAATCGTAAGTAAATTTTTTTTTTTTTTTTTTTAATAGTTACTTTCATAAATGGCTATGATTTAAGAATTTTTATAAAAGTAGATGAAAGGTTTAATTTATTTTTTTTCATACCTTTATTAGCTATATATATCTGTATAATAGATAATCATTTTTTAAATAAATAATCAAAAACTTATTAATACACTATATTTTTGTTAATTTATAATTATTGATTAAACATAAAGCATAATCAGTTATTTACTTTATCATTTAATTCTAAATTTAATAGAATTTTATAAAAATATATTGTACTGTTAAGGCATTCTTTAATTCTAATAAATGTAGGAAATAGTTTAGAAATATTATTTTGAAAAGATTTAGTTACTTATAATTAACCTTGATAGGATTCAAGTTTAGTACATGAGTTTTGTTTATATTTACATTCTTGGTGTACATCTGTATAATGTTGTGATTTCAAATATTATTCCTCAAATTACCTTATACTTAAATATTCGAATTAAATAAGATATCAAAAAATATTTTAAAATAAATTTTGTTCCAAGTCTTAAAATACATCAATTTATGTATATTCAGTATTATTAAATTATTTATAATTAAATGGTGATTGGTTTTAGTTCTGTATAAAACAATTGACCTTTGTTATTTTATTAACATAAAATATTTTAGATTTTCTTGATTAAGTTCAACAGTTTTAGTTGTTTATACATTTTATTTATCGCTGATTAATACAATTTGAAAATAAGTTCATTATCTTTTGTTTATTTAACAAAATTTGTAATTGATAAAGTTTTTATTATAATAAATTGAAAAAAAATAATTCGTTGATTGTGATTTAATTAGGTTATCATGGCGGTGGAAGCGACAGAAGATATTTCAAAAAAGCCAGGTTTGATGTTGGGGAAAGACTTAAAGAAGTTGACCTTGGAATCACAGAATATGTTGGGAATACGGAAGGATTTACTGGAACTATTAAGGAAAGGTTTACAGATTTTGTAGTACATGAAATAAGTACAAATGGAGAAATGGCCAAACTGAGTAATCAAGAAATTCCACCAGACCCTGAAGATAATGCAGATATAGAAGATCTTAGGAAAAAAATACCTGAAGATGTTTGGGAAAAACTACAAACTATCACGGAAGATAATCCTAATGTTGAAATCGATGTTACTACTATGGATAGAGACCAGCGAAGATATATTCATCAAATTGTAAAAAAACTAACCACAGTTATCAGTGAAACAAAAGATATTGGTAATAAAAAACTCATTGTATTTTCTAAGGAGTACACAAATAAATTCGGTAAGAACTTTTATATACTATTCGAAAAATATAACCCAATAAAAACCCAATTAAAACTATAAATAATGTATTTTTTGTTTTAGGTACTAGATTTCGGGATAATAGAAAGGATTGGTCCAATAGAGGTGGAGATTATTGTCATTTCATTTTACATAAAGTCAATATTGATACAATGGATGCATTAAATCAAATATCAAGAGTCTTATGTCTTAAACCTAGTGTTTTCAATTATGCTGGTACTAAAGATCGTCGAGCAAAAACAACACAATGGATCAGTGTAAAAAAACTGAGTCCAAAAAATATTATGAGTGCTGCAAGAGCAGTACGAGGTGCTTTTGTTGGAAATTTCAAATTCGAAAAAGAACCTTTAAAGTTAGGCAAGCTTGATGGTAATAGATTTACCATTGCACTTAGAAATGTCACTGCTTCAAATGATCTTATCGAAAAAGCCATGGTTTCACTTCACGATAATGGATTTATTAACTATTATGGTTTACAAAGATTTGGAACAATAGCTGCTATACCTACATATGAAATTGGGTTAGCAGTTTTACAAGGTAATTATTAATTGCAAATATTGATCATAGAATTAAATTTTATAAAAAGTTTTTATTTTCAAAAAATAAAATTCAAATAAATTTCTATATTGAAACTTGTGCGTTAGATTAATAAAAAATAAGTGTATTTTCTGTTAATATTTTCAGGATATATAAATAAAATAGAAATATATTATTTTATTTCTGATTTATAAAAATTTTGTACATACAGAAATACTTTATAATGAATTGGTTTTTATATTTATAAATGCATGAAAAATAGTAAAATTTAACTTTTCGTATAAATAATAATTAACTCGTAGAAATTATATAACATATTTTAAAAGATGATAAATACTTTATTATTAGGTAAATGGCCTGAAGCTATTGATTTAATATTAAAACCAAGAGAAGGAGAACAAGATACCAATTTAGCAGAAGCAAGAGAGATTTACAGAGATACAAAAGATGCTTATCTTGCATATCAAAAAATTAGTCGTAGTGATAAGATTGAAGCTAAACTCCTGTGGGGACTTAATATTTGCGGGCCAAAGAATCTTCAAGGAGCATTAGATGTAGTTCCAAGGAATATTATGTTAATGTATGTTCATGCATATCAGAGTTTTGTGTGGAATAAAATAGTTTCTAGACGTATTAAAGAATTTGGACTTAAACCAATTGTTGGAGATTTAGTTTATGAAAATCCTGACTTAAAAGACGACATTGAAACAGTAAATGATGATACTCAACATCCGAATTACGAGGATGGAAAATCTAGTAATGATGAAAAAGTTACTGCTGATACTAAAGAGCAGAAGACTGATGAATCTAATTCAAAGAAAGATAATTCAGAAAAAGTTAATGAAAATAATATTGTAGATCAAAATAAAAATACTCATGAGAAAAAAGAAGATTCAAAAACTGAAGATGACAAAAGTAGTGATAAAGATGACAATGAACGGCAAATACCAAGAGTTAAAATTTTAACAGAAGAAGATTTACCTAATTATACAATGGCCAACGTTGTTATGCCACAACCTGGATGGAAAGTCACTTATCCTCCTTATGCAAAATCTTGGTTTGATGAATACCTTGGAAAAGATGGACTTACTACAGATCTTAAACAAAAAAACAAGTGAATATACAAATTTTTAATACTCACTTATATCTCAGCTTTTAATATTTTAATGATAATTTCTGTATATTATTCTAATAAACTTTTAAAAAATGTTAATTCTATATTTATTTTCGATTTTAGAAAGTATACGCTGAGTGGATCTTACAGAAAAATTCTTCAGATTCCTCAAGATCTGAGTTGGAAAATTTTACATTATGCAAATAAAACTGATGATTTAATTGCTTCAGATATTGATGAAATGAAAGGTATTGATGCTCCCAAAGATAATTCAGGTGTGTAAAATTAATTAGAAATTTTGTTATTTTGTGATTACCATGTATCATTAACATTTTATTTACTAATTTTTAATTTGTTTCTTTCTTGTTAATAGAAGGAATATTTAAAGCGCTAATTATTCAAATGATATTGAAACCATCATCCTATGCCACAATGGCTTTGCGTGAAATATTGAAATGCGATACTTCTTCTCAAACTCACGCTGCACAAACTGCAGCTTTTCATGCTGCGCATGAAAAATGCGAAGAAGTCAAGAAAAAAGAACAGTTAAAAAATAACGAAGGTTCCGAAACAGATGAAATTCACGTTGAAAATTTGAAACTTAAAGATCATAGTAGCGAGGATACCAGCCAATCGACGGAAGATGAAGCGAACGATAAGAAAACGAACGTTTCAACTGCGAGTAGTTTATTGGAGGATTCGGTGATGGAAGAAGACGCGAAAGGTTCTTTCAAATCAAAAGTCACCAACAGTATTTTGGAGGATTCTATAATAGAAGAAAAGACTGAAATAAATGATAGTAATAAGTCTGTTTCTAAAAAAGATATCCAAAAACATGAGGTCGACGTTATTAACGATTCCGGTATCGAACCTGGTTCTGTGATTAATGCATAACATCTTTTTTAGGTATTACACTCTTCTAAATTTTGTTATTAAGGATTTGATTATACATGAGTCTTAAGTTTATTTTCAATTTTGTTACGTGATTCAAACTAATAGTTTAATAATTATACGAAGTTATGTTTGATATATTTTGTTATAAAAATCATTCTTTTTTTAATACTAAACATAAGAGTTACTAGTCGTAAGTGTACGATAAATAAATATGGTTTTTGAATACATGACTATTTTGATAAAATCTGACTAGTTCTTATATACAAGTAATCATTCTTGATCCAAGTTTCAGAATTTTATGAAAACCATGGAAAAGATGCTGCAATGTTTGATATATATGGAAATATTAAAGAATTAAGGTTACTATTAGATAAGTTTGATTTTGAATTAATCTCTATATTATTTGTTAATTGCTGTAATAATTTTGAATTTTTTGAACACTCATGAACGCGTAAAATATTTGTCGAAGCAAATTTTTTTTTACATATCTTGCATTGTTTTGTGGGAATACCTAAAATATGTAAAGAATTACGAATTAAAATTAAGCAGAAAAAATAATCAAACAATTAAACAAAGTTCTCACCGCTATGTAGTTCTATATGACGGTGTAAAATTCTTGGCTTACAGAAGCCTCTATAACACATAGGACATCTTAAGGGCCAATTTCCTGAGTGAGAATAGCTGTGGGCTCTTAAATCACCGGGTGTTGGAAAAGAACGTTCGCATTCTGTACATTTATGTGGTTTTACCTAGATATTTAAATATATTGTTGTTCAAGTTACAGCAACTTTTCGAGTCTAAAGTTAATAATGTTTGATTAAAAGTTGTATTAAATCTACGAAAATAAAAATACGTAATTTTATTTAATATTAGTTTAGTATAGTATAGTGTTTAATAACAAATAAATACAATAAATTTTTCCTTTCCAAGATATTTGAAAATATGAAATAAGTAAAAAATAAAAAACAAATAATTTACGTAAAATATACATAATTTCTGAAAATGCTTAGTAAAAATAATTGAAAAAATATATTACAAACTAATATAAGCGTTACACAACTTTATGAAAAAAGCTTGCCTTGTAATGTGTCATTCGATGATAGTACAGATTTGAAGACGCGGTAAATCGTTTTCCACACATTGGACATTCGTGTGGTCTTTCGCCTGTATGAATTCTTGCATGCGTATTCAAGGAACTACTGGTGCTAAACATCTTTCCACAAATGACGCACCCATGTGGTTTCTCACCTACATCGTAATATATAAATAAAATTTGTTTGTATTTTTAATAATATTTTATTTCTTCGTTTTTCATTATTCACGTTACCTGTATGCGTTCGTAAATGTCTTTTTAACAAGGAAGGTCTATCGAAATTTTTTCCACATGTTTGACAAGGCAGGCGTTTTTGATACTTGGCACTTTTAGAATTCTCGCGTTCATTTTTTTTATGACAGCTTAAGTCTAATGGTTTTTCTTGTTCTAATTTTTAGTAAATAATGATAATTATAAGATAATAGAAAACATCAAAACTAATACCGTCATTGACTCGTTAAACTTGTTAAACAATTTTTGTTTAACTTATATATTAGATTGGAATTATTGCTTGTTAGATAATGTTATTTTAAAAATTGATTGAAATTGACGTATTCTAAATATTATTATAAAATGTATTTTCTTAAAATCAAGTAATTAATTTATATCATATAGTATAATATATTATTTTTTAACTTTAAGAGCTTCATTTTTTTACGTAACTTGAATAGAGAAAGAAAATAGTTATGTTATCGCTGAAAATTAGTTACGTTTATTTATTGAAAAATAGAAGATTTTATAAACAAGTATAATTTAAATAGTGTTTAATATGTTATTAATAATCTTTAAGAAATTTAAAATTAAATTTAAATTATATTTTTATTTTTAAATGTAAGTATAGGAACTATGCGAATTAGGGATTATTTTTCACTTTAATAGAACACGTAAGCAAATTTATTTAAAATAAAAGTAAAAAATACGATAAACTATTTGATCTTTATTTTAGAGTTCTCTTAACACTAATAATTACTTTACTCACCGGACATGTTTTTCACGTGAAAAAATGAGTGCAAAATATTCGCTATTCGAATTCAAGCTCGTAAAACTGTCAAATATCTACTGAAGTACTACGATCTTAGTAAGGAGAAAGGGAAAGTTATGATTTCAGGTGACAAGGCTGTTCATCCGATACTCTTGATCGGCGCAGGTTGAGGGCGGCGTCAGTCATAGAGGCGGAGTTTTAACAACTCCGATCGACGTCGTTTTTTAGGAAATAAACGCGTTATAGTAACGAATCAAAAATTTTTGCAGATGACAGTGAAAAGTTATGGCCGGTACTTTCTGTTACCCATATACTTGCTTTATGCATAAGGTTTTCGAGAGATATGTAGATTTACTGCAACTTTAAAGTATTTTTCTCGAAAAATTATACGTTTGCAATGTTTTCAAATAAAAAACTAGTGACGTTATAAAAACGGATGGATGAAGCGATGATATATTGAAATTTTCCTTTTTTGAAGGAAAATTTTTTTCTTTTAAAAGTATGAAATATTCGAAAAATTTTTAAACGAGTGTCAATTGCAAATTATTTTATTAGTTTAAAGGATATTAAATGGATAAATTTGCTTTGAAATAAACGTTTTTAAGTTTTCTAGTTTACAAACTTAAACTATTAAGAGTTATAATTTAATGGACTATAATTTGTCCAATTATTTGAAGTTTAACTAGAAAATTCTACAAACTTTTAAAGTAATAGAATTAACAAACATTTTTAGATTAATTTAAGTATAAAATGCCTTTTTCATACTTTGCGGAAATGATTTTAAAGTAATATAATACATTTCTTTAAAATTAGATGTCAAAATGTAATAAATATTGATTATTTAGTTGGTTAAAATAAATTATATTTTACTTTAAACGAAATAATAGCATATAAATATTTTTACGCTTTACTTACTTAATTTATTAATTTATGAAAAATTAAATTTCTCGGTAAAATTTCTATGCGAAATATGAATCATTCGTGTACTGTTAAACTATAAATCACACAATAAGACATTCAACAAAAGAGCTTCGCTTGATAGTGTACGCTTTTTAATACAGCATATAAAAGATATAAACTTAAAACATTATTATCATATATTACGCACTATTATATAATAAGAAATTATGATAAATTATTTATAATCCAATTTGAAAAGTATGAATTTAAGTATAATATGTAATTTGAAATGAAACAAAGAAACTCAGTACAACCGTAGTCATTTTTTCTAACCGATAGCATAAAATATACGTAAAAAATTAAACTGTGTTTTAATATTTTCTTTTCAATATATTTCATCTTGTTTCAACAGAATGTAACAAGCGGTAAATACTTGTTCTATATAAGATCGTATAAGTTAAAAGTTTTAAAAGGCTTGTCACTATCGGCGATTTTCATGCGCATTTCAGTAGCGACTCAAAGTTGGTTCGCTCGATGCTTCGAGGGCGAGATAATCGACGAAATGCATGAGGACGTCTAATACAAAGTCGTTCTTTCATTTGTCACCTAGGTTGTGTAGGTGGTAGGATATTAACACCATTGATTTCTTCGCCCTCTTTATAAAACTCGAGCCGAGCTCATTCGTGATATCGTCCCTGGGAGCCCTTCCGGTGTATATGACGCTTCTTGGCCAAAGAACAGCATTATCATCGTCGATCAATTTGGACATAAACGCGGAAAATATCGCGTAATGCTCCATTTCAAACAGCCAGCGTATGCTAGGCTTTCAAAACGACCATCGCTTCGAAGGTTAATTTCACGAACAACGGAGTCCGAGTCTATAGTTGTATGCGGAATGAAAAGTCTTAATGCAGCTACACAATTTTTGTATGAAAGTTTACTTTTAAGTCTTTTATGTTTAACTTATTGTCTTTTTTCAAGGAGAAGTTCATACATCAAGATATGAATCTGATGGCGTAAAAATATTTTTATTTCTTATTTTTAGGAATCTAGTTTTTATTCTTGAAGAAAAATGATGTTTAATAATTGTCTTGTATATTTTGTGTTGATGTAACGTTTTAGAAATGTATAAACTCTTGAAATGCAGAAGATAATAATTTTTTAATTAAAATTGAAATAAAAAATTATTATACGTGATTAAATCTAAAATGATTATTAATTATACTGTTTGTCATATTTGAGAAAATCAATAACATTGATATATTTATTCAATTAGTTTTAATTATAACTTTTTAGTTTTAAACTATTACTAAATTATAGTAAACATGCTTAAATAAGTAATCAATCAAGAGAATAACTGATTTGATAGCTAAAGATAAATATAATTTATAATGTATTCTGATATTATAAATTCAAAGTTATTTAGTGAAAAAATTATAATTATTTTAACATTCGCTATACTTTCTTCTTTATCATATATATATTTAATTTAATAATATTCTAATAGTTTTAAATAATATATAAATTATTAAAATGTCTTATAAAATTAATTTATAAAAAGGCTTACATTTTTACATACAGTTTAAAATTCTCACATTCTTATTGAATCGATAGTAAAAACTATATTTTAACATAAGTATGAAAATCTAAAATAAAGTGGAATATTTAATTTAATAAATATTAAATTATTTTATAATATAATTAGAATTGTAATTAATTTATACGAGCGAAATTATTTCTCAAATTTAACATATTGTATTCAAATTACTTTTATTTTTATACAAGTAATCGATAAATCTAATTATTTTATTAATTATAAATTTATATCTAAATAATATATTTTGTATTATAAAATAATTTTTATAGGTTGAATCTCATTGATCGAAACGTATGCTTCGAAATCTTATGATTCTGTTATTAGGAATATTTTCAAGCTCTAATAAAACTAAATTGTTTTTTCCTGTTTTGAGAAATGGTGCTGGGACATACAAAGTTATTTGTGGCCCAACCAAAGGCCAATATCTTCCAAGATTATGACCGTTTACATAGGCAACTCCTTTCCCCCAATTCGATGTATCCAAAAAAGTATCAAGCGGTTCACCTTTGATTTCAAAATATCCTACAAGAAATTGTGGACTACTGTAAAGTTTTCCAGTTTGTTTATTTGTATTGATGATACTAAATGATTCATCCGTTACAGAAGATAGTTTAAAGCTAGTGACTTTCCAGGGGCTCACTATGATATTATTTAATGTTGCAGATAAAAGTCCCTAAAACAAATTTACTTTAATACCTCTATAAATTTATTTTAAATCAATTCTATTTTATTATAATATATATTTAAAAGCTACAACTATAATTTTATATCTTTTCTTATATAAATATTTAAATTACCTTAAAGTCTTGAACATGGTATTTTCCAAAATTTACCCGACCCTGATTTTCCACAAGAAATTTGACAGATTTTATTTCGCTCATTGATAAAAGTAATGAGTAATTATTATTTCCTCTACTTAAAATTCCACATAATTTATCATTTATGTAAACCAAAGCTCTATCATTAACTATTGCTGTTAAATTAAAATGTTCAAATAATTGAAACGGTGTTAAATCAGCTTCATATAAAACTAACCAATGAGGAACTCGTAAGGCTTCAAATGTTGGAGGTTCTATGAATTCATTTTGCAAGGTGCCGAAAGCCAGTCGACTTTCTTCAGTAAATAAATCAAGTACTGGTAACATAGATACTATTCCATAATTCCCCTTCATGCTTTCTTTTGGAATTTCTAAATGTAATGTTGATAGATACTAGAATTTTTAGAACAAATTAATTTGTTTAGAATAATGAATGTGAACTTTAAAATAACTTAATAAATAATATTAATGAAAATTATAAATTCAGGATAATAATGATCTTTTATACCTTTATCAATTAATTACAATTTGATTAATTAAATCAAGAACTAAAACTTCTGTATATCAGTTTAAAAATTATATTTTTTTGATAATTGTATATAAAAAACGTAGATTTCTTGATACCTTAGTTTATTTATAAAATTTTTAAATATTCATATGTTATAACATATTTACATGTGATATTCATATATACCTATAATTTTATGTTTAAATATCTACACATTAAGAGTTTTATTTAGAATATAAAAATGTATTATATACATTTTTTGGTATCGTCTAAAGTTCGGATTTAAAGAGTTTCAATAATAGCAATATATAATAATAAAATAACGACAGAAAAATTGTCCTTTGATGATTACTTAAGATTTAATTTAGTATTAGTATTAACATATACGAGTAGCACGTTATAAAAATGCCATATACAAGAATTTATTATTATTGTTGTTGTTGTTTTGTTGTTGTTATTTAATTATATTTTTACATATCGTGAAAGTCATGTAGATATTTATATTTATTATTGTTAATATAGTTATTTTTAAATAAAATAACTAATTAGTAAGAACTTATAAATAATTTTGCTTTATTACATTTAATTAACGTTTCATTATAAGCCAATAAAATTAATATTTATTATTAAATTATAATTTTTAAGTTATTAATGAATGAATCGAAGTTCAAATTTATTTAGATTAATAAAAAGTTGTCTAAATGTAATAATGAATAATAATAACAGTATGAACAATAAATTAAATATGAATTATACTGTAAGAAATTTTTAAAAATATTATATATATTAAGACAACAATATTGTATATAATTAGTTTCAAAATATAAATTATATGATAAAAATTTTTTATAATTAAATATTCAAACATTGTATTTTATAAAATATTTTCTTGTATAAATTAAAAAATTATCAATATTACATTAATCTATTAAAATATATAAATTATTATAAAAATACCTTTGAAATGATTTGTCTTATTGCGAAGTATTTTGCAGTTGGATCACCGGCTTCGTTAAGTGGGGCATCATAATCGTAAGAAGTTATTTGTGGTAAAAAAGTGTCCTCATTAGCATTCGCACCTAAATTGAAGATTACATTAAGTTTTTATAGAAAAGTTTAAATGATTTATGTATATGATCTATATATTAACCAGATGTGAATCCATAATTTGTTCCACCATGATACATGTAGAAATTTATAGAGGCATTAAGTGCCAGAAGTTTATCAAGCATAGTTGTTAGAAATATAGTATCAATACCAGTAAAACTTTGATTCCAATGAGTAAGCCATCCAGTATACAATTCTGCATTCATTAATGGACCCTATGTTTTATTATATAAATTAATTGTATATACTTAAGTAAAGTTAATATACTTTTTAGAAAATATATATGTAATATCATTAAATTATTCGTAAAGATTATTCGAAAAGTTATTTTAAATCTAACCTTGGTTTAAAAAATATATAGTATTATATATCTAGTAATATAGTCGCACATAAATAATTTAAATAATATACAGTATATCGAAGTTTTTAACACGTAGTTATATTGATGACTTCATCATGTAATATACATATATATATTCTCTTTTTTATAAGCTAGTGTTTACTGTTAATAACTAGATAAAAATCTGAAAGTATTGAATTTAATTAGTAGTAAGGATGCGGAAGAACGTTATAACATTATTGGAAGAATTTTATTATCGTGAATATAAAAGAGTAAATTAATGCATTTCTCATTCAATAATAATATTTTTTGCGAAATCTAATCATATTATAAAATTACTTCTTTTAAATATTTTGAGAGATTGTTTATTATTTTTTTTATTATTAAAATAATTTTAATGTTTTAATATAAATATTTTTATTTTTTTAATTTACCTTTTTCAGTGTTACATAATTTAAGATTAGTTGAAATAAATGCAAACTTTATTACAAATTCTTTGGTTTCATTACATTTAAATATCTTTCATCGTAATTAAAAAAAATCACATGCAAGTATCTGTATACTTGTTTTACTGATAATTTTTCCATACACAAATATTTATAATAAATATTATGTATTTGAAAATTTTTTATAGTGAAAATTTTATAATAAAAAAAATCAAAAACAGACTAAAAAAATTATTTATAAAAAATATATTCATATTTTTAGATATATTCATATTTTAAAATATATTCATATTTGTAGATGAATTTTACTATAAAATGTTATTTAATAATAATAATTTTCTGTACTTTTTTTCATACATAATATGTATCATCTATGTTAAGATAAAATAATTAACCGAATCTATAAATATTATTTTTTATCGAACGAAAATCTTATATTCTGAAAGATTATAAATGCAAGACGTCAAAAGAGAAATTAACTAGCTAATATATCATAATTCCATGAATGAAGTCATAATTATTTATTTAGTAGTAAAGAAACATTATAATTTTTGAAAATTGAATTATTCTTGAAATTAACCAATATTTATTAATAAAGATTAAAATTATTACAAAAGAAAAGTAATATGAGAGACTGTGAGAAAATAATAATAGAACAGAAGAAAATACGAAAAAAATTGTAAAATACAATGAGACATGAAATAAATTTAGTTTCGTTAAAATTTGGTATAAAGGTTAAGTACGATAAGGGGATTTTGGTAAAAAGTGTCGAGATATTGTGATCATTTAGACTATATCGTCCCCTGTGAGTTGATGTGGATATCTAAGAAAAGAATTTTTATTAAATACACGTTTTATTACCAATCGAAATAGTGTACGATTATTTCTTTTATAAATTACCGCGTTATTTTTATGGTCATATTCTTATTATATTTATTAGTATAATGCAAAATTTAATAATAGATATTGGTACAAAACCGTAAATATATAATTTATTTTGTTTCAATGATTTGTAATTTAACTTTTTTTAAGTCTGTTATATTTAAGTTTTTTAGATATTTTATTATTCTTTAAAACAAAATATATTTTACGCTTTCATTAAATCGTTAAACTATAAAATCTCAATACTTTTTTTTTCATAGTTAAAACAATTACAATAGAAATACCTTTGGCGAAATTGTTTTCATTACGTTCAAATGATATTCCAAATTTTGAGTAGGTGCAAAATCAATTGTTTCATAGACTCCTGGTATGCTTCCACACCTTAACTTTTGAATATTCATTCCATCTACAGTAAATAAAACAGCGTCTTTTCTAACGTATAGATCAAAAATTTCATACAACTTTTTTTTATATTCATTATCACATATTTCTAAACTTCCATATTCATTTTCTAACTATTAAAATATCCAATGATATAATTCAAATATAATTTTCATAATAATTGATCTTAATTTTATTTTCATAAACTTACTTGCACCATAATTATAGGACCACCATTTCCTCGTAAAAAAGGCTTAACTTTCTGCAAAATTTTGTGTAAATATCTTTCCATAAAAAATATGTAACCTTCAAACATATGTAATAATTTAAATTTATAAATATTTATTAAAAGCTTTATTTATAAATAATGTGATTTACGTTCATCTTTTGTACGTAGTTTGATATCTGGTACAAGTGATAATAACCAGTATGGAAAACCTCCCTATAAACATCAAACTTATTTTTTTTATTTTAAATATTCCATAAATTACATATAATATTTGAATTCTGAATGAGAATATTTCTATTTTATTATCTTTAATTAAGAAATCTCTGACAAATTTTATAAAATTTATACCATTCAAAATATGAAACCTTTTAAATTATTATAACACTATAATTATTATTTGAACATATATTCGGTACGTAAAAATATTGTTCGATTACTTACGAAATCTCTTTCGCCACAAATATACGGACCGGGTCGTAAAATAACAAGCAAATTTTCCTCTTGTGCTATTTGAATAAATTCGATAATATTTGCATTTCCATCCCATATCCATTTGTTAGGTTCAGGTTCATGCGTACTCCATTCAACATAACTAAAAAAAATATTGAATTCATATTAATTGCAAAATTATTTTTAATATAATAACTATATTTTTTATTGTGTATATTTATTACGTGGAAACTGCATTTAATCCACCCATTCTCATTTTTCTAATTATATTTCTCCAATTTTGTTTGGGAACTCTAAAGTAATGAAAACTTCCAGAAATAAATTGAAAAGACTGTCCATCAAGAAGAAATTGATCATTTTCATAGTCGATTTCAAAACTATACTTTTGATGATTCTATAAGAAAAAAATATTATATCATTATAATAATAAATGCAGTCTTATTATTATTAATAAATTTATTTACTCGTATTATTTATTCAAACAAATTAATTTATTTAAAAATGGAAAGTTTAAAGATAATTTTGTATGAAGTGATATAAAATACTTACATTTACTTCTGGTAATGCTGTAAAAGTACTCAGTAGTTGTAAACTAATTAAACACAACTTTTTCAACATTATTCCATTTATTTTTCCTTGGTTGAGAATTCAATTTTTTTTAATATAAAAAAATTGTTTTACTCTATCTCTATTAATATGTATTAATTTGAATATTTTTATACTTAGGCTTTCAGTAAAAATAATTCAGTTTCTGTATTTTATAGCAATTATTTGTAGAATTATTTATCGTAATAATTAAGGATTCTTTTATTTTAGAATCCAGATTATGTTAAAGGACTTAGTACGTGTTGATACATCTTAACTAAAAAAATCTTAATATATTGTAGTATTTTTCATATTCGTAATTAAATATATTTTTTATATTTTGTTGTATATTTTTCTACTAATAGTACATATAAATGGATAAAATTATATCATTTATTTCATGATTAAGTTTTCTTGAAAAAAATGTATCAATATTGCACCTATGAAATCTTTATTACATTACTATTGCATTAAATATGATGTTAGATAACTAAATATTAGAATTATGTAGTATATAATGATGTAATATACATTAGAATAATAATGTATTTTTATCTTACAAATAAATTATGCCTATGTATTTCAAAGAACTCAGTTTCTTTCATATATATTGAAATAATAATTAAATCACAGTTTTCTCTAATCCTTACATATTTTAAAATAATAACATACTCATATTTAGATAATAGTTGTTAAAAATTCTGGTCAATCATAGTTAATCAGAAAATAAACCCTAAGATCAGAAATTATATTATATAGTTATAATTAAATATCTAACATATATTTACAGAATATATAGGCATAAAGCATTAAATCAAAAAACAAGAATTTTTTCATGATTTAATTTAATAGAATTTAATGTTTTTAACGTATGTACAAACACGAAATAATTCATTCATAATTTACAACTAAACAATTATTTCTAGTATAAATTTCGGTAAAAAATATTGATAAAAAATTATTTATATACAAATAATATTATTGCATTTCTAATTCTCTAATTCTCTATTTGATCATTAATTTAAAGACTTTCTTATTTAAAAGGAATATTAATCACGTTTTCTATATATCAGTTACTTTGAAAAAAAATTTATCGATTAATACATATCATTTCTTTATTAAAAATAAGAAAATAACTCAATTTAATAAATATATTTGTAAGTTAATAAATATATTTATGATATAATTTACGCAATGTATTTGTAATAATTAAGTATATTAAATAAGTGATTTTTTAATGCTGAATAAATTTTTAGTTTTCTTAACTAACTAGTAAGGTAATTTTGTGATAATTTTTAGGAAATTTCGATTGGAATAATTTAGTTACTTAATGTAAATCATTTTTAATCAATGACTTATTATTAAAAGGTTTAATACTTTTTAAATAAATAAATACAATATTAAAATTCCAGTAAATTCTTGCAATTTTATTAAAGATACGCAGAATTATGTGCGATATTAATTAACTTAGCGTTGATTGATTTATAATATTTTGATAAAAAATAAAGTAATTGAAGCTGACATATAATAATTGTATTATTGAAATATTTTCCTTTTATTTATTTTTCCGTATTTTAAATTGAATATTTTCAATATTTGTTCATTAAACTTCATTTTAAATAGTTTATTTATTAGATTATTTAGAACCTGTTCTCTAAAACATTGTGTTTCGAAATTCTTTGTAAAGTGGCATCTTCTTATTCTTTACGAACTGTTAGAAACTTCATAGAATTCCAATAACAGTAGTGACGTAGTTTTGAGATCGTTCAAGGCTAGCAGAATTCTCATTCTGCCTGAGTAAATTAAAAGGCGAGAAATTGAATTTTGAAACGTGACAAGTAATTAAATTTTAAAAATCATATACGTATCCCGAAAATAAAATTATTTATTTGATTAATTTCGTTATTGATTTTTGAGAAAATTTTTTCGGCTGAATATTTAGTATTTCTTGTAAAAAAATTTTATTCAACATTTTAAGTTGAGTAAAGATTTTATTACTGATTTCAATAAAATTTACATATTCTACAATAAAGTATATTACCTTAATTATATGGATATTTAAACACAACGTAATTTTTATTTGTTACTTTATTTGAAATATTTTTTACTTATAATTCTTAAAAGATACATTGTATGAAAGACTAACTTAGTTAACAAAATACAACGTTTTTGCTATATGTTTTGTATTAAACTTATTTTAAATAGTTTCCTTGCTAGCATAGATAAGAAAATTTATTTTATTAAATAATATTTTTTAGTTTATTAGAGATCATGTATAGTCTCTTCAATAAAACTGATGAATCGATATTTTTTCATACATTTGTATTTGTTATATAAAATTAATATTTTATTAATATTTGTCTTGGTAATATAAAATTAATATTTCACGCAATTAGAATTTTATTATAGATGTTATGAAACAACATTATGCAAACTGTCTTCAATCGCATATACAATTCTGAGATTAATAACCTAATAATGTTCGTTAATATTATATAAAATTTTTGAATTATTTATCATAAATCTAGTTTTGTGTTTTGAAAAATTTGTACACAATATCGATTCTCAAGAAATCTATCTCAACTATGTAAAATTGTTTTGATGTATTTTATAATATGTGTAGTAAATTAGATCTAAATAACAAATATTATTGTATCTAGAATAGTTGTAAAAAGTAGATGATATGTACTTCAAAAGATGAAAATACTAAACTCTTATTTAATATTTTCAAATAATAAAATAAAAATTTCTTTTAATAATATTAAATGAATAAGTTTTTTTCTATAGAAGAAAAACAATTATATAATAAAATACTTCTTATGCTAATCAAACATTATAGCTTTTAATACTTATATATAATTTATTATTATTTACATTTCATATTTATATTTTATAATTTTTCATATAATTATAAAAAAATATTATACAGTTTTTTTATCCAGTTAAAAAAATTTTTATTATTCAAATTTCATATGACAACATTATAAATGAATAAAATCCATAGTGAATACTTCAAATATATATCTTTTTAATGTTTAAAATATATAACTTTAAAATATGTATTTAGAAATATATTTTCGACATATTTAAAAAAATTTATTATTATTTTTAATATTATTTGTCTCTTTTAATTATTTAAAATATAAAATTCTTTTACTGGTTAAAAGAAATCATTTCTTGCAGACTATACTTGTTTTCAGATATCTTATTACTTTAACAACACTTTAGATCAAATCATACATAGAATAAATATATGTATAAAAAAGTTTTTCTGATTTTTAGAAAACAATTGTATTTTCGAAGAAGACTAATATAATATTTTATTATAAGTATTTTCAAGCATTTATATAGCATTAGTTTATAATAATATAAATATAGATCATATAAGTTCTTATTTATTTTGTAAAAATTATCTCAATTAAATACATAGAAGAACGTGTATCTCACTATTTCTAAACTTTAAACATGTTTTTTAATATTTTGTGTATTGTAAATAATGAACGTGCTTATCTAAGACTATAACTTACAGCTTAACGTAAGCAATAAAAATATTAATTTCATAAAAACTAGTAACCCGATAGATTAGTGATTGATATAAAAATGTAGTTACGTATTGTTATTAATGAAATATTTACGTGTATATATATATGTGTGTGTGTTATATGTATATATGTATATATATGCAATTCAGAAATTTTAGTATAATTTTTAGTTTGTTTTAATTTTTATAAATGGATGTAAGCATATTAAAAATATTTGAATGTTTATATTTTAATATATTTTATAGTGATATACTCATAAACAATTTTAAATATTTTATAATTTATAAATCTAAATATATATAGTTGAAAAACATGTTAACAAAATTAATTATTAAAACTTTAATATTATCAATCATAAAAGAAATATTATAAATTAAGTAATTGTTCTAAGCTTCACATAATATTTTGAAATAAAAATTTTATTTACACACGTAACAAATTTTATTTTATTTTGAATTTAATTTTGTGATTTGAACTAAAAATATTTACATTCTAAAATAAAAATGAAAAAATAATGAATAAAAGGTATTTGTTTAATTATTATTTAGAAGAATAGTTTATTACGGTTTAAATTTCTAATTTTTTGTATTACTTATATACTGATACATTTGTTCTATAACTAAATATATTTATTATTTAATTTAATATATATCAGATCTTTGTACAATATTGGTCTTCCGTATTATATATATATTTTTTTTTAATATTATTGAATACATGTAGTAAATTTGTTTAATTGTTCAATTTAATTTATAAATTAAAAAATGTAAATAGATATTTCACAATAATGGATATTTTTAACAAAAGTAACCATATAAGTGATAAATGAAATATACTATTATATTATTAAGTAAATAATTTACTGTAATAGATAAGATACTTATATCTATAGAATTCACTTGGAATATTCAAATAAATTTTATTTAAATTTCAATTAAACATATTTTACTTCATTGTTTAAGTGAAAGTGATTATAAAATATTGATTTATTTTTTAAATCAAATCTTAAATAAATTAATAAAGTGCTTTTTCTTATTTTTTTTATTATAGTTGGTATCACAATTAATTAAATAAGCAATTTTTGTAAAAAATTATAAGCTTGTTTGTTGAATAATTTTAAAGATATTTTGTTTCTTTCTCATATATATAATTTGATGTTTATATAATGTAATTAATATTTTGACAGTCTTTATAATTATGATTAATAAATAAATACAAAAATCTATTACTTACAAATAATTTTATAATTTATTATTTATAAATTTCTTTTAAAGACAGTATGAATGTAATGTTGAACGATGAAAAGACACTGACAGATTTAAAAGCATTGCTTTCGTGTCTAAAAATCGTGCATAAAAAGTTACAGGGCCGTATATAGAAAAAGTTATATGCAACTAAATAACTTTTATACGTATTTTTTTTTAAAATGATTATAGAATTATTAATAAATAAAATTAATTAATACAATTAAGAAAAACTAGATATAAGAATCTTGTATAAATTGAA
Source organism: Dolichoris vasculosae (assembly GCA_018907195.1). Lineage (NCBI taxonomy): Eukaryota > Metazoa > Arthropoda > Insecta > Hymenoptera > Agaonidae > Dolichoris > Dolichoris vasculosae. The sequence continues at coordinate 2,899,826 of JACCHY010000001.1, forward strand.
ACTGTTTTATGTTATTTTGCTTTAACAAGATTAAGTTTGAGATATTTAAATAAAGAAATTATTCTTTTAAAAATTGTATTCATCACAATAGCATAGATATAAATATCTAAATTTAAAAATAATTTTTCAGATAAAGTTATATTATCAAAACTTATTCTTAATTCTAAATTTAAAATGTTTGGGATGACTTCGTTTTGTATTTAAATATCTACTTTAAATACTAATATATTCTTCAGACAAAATAATTAGAAAAATTTTGTATATAAAACATGAATATAATCTTAATAAAATACAAGAATGAACATAGAAAGTATATGAGAAATCATAATATAATAGATTTATAAATAGTCATTTAAATCAAACTTTAAATACTATATCCACATAGAAAATAATATGCGTATTATTTCTTTGTATGTTTCTTTTATACAAAAATTTATTCTAAAATAAGTAATTGTTTATAATATAAAATAATTAATTTAATTTTTCTTTAATTGTTTACTATCTAATAAATATTGTAATTAAAAATTAATGATCTCTTACAAAGTTTTGTTAGAAAACTTTTATTAGTAAATCAAGTGATTTAAGATATATATGATAGCTTTAATAGAAATATAATTGTCGATGAACTGAATTTTTATCCATTTAATGCAGTGATTTCTTACGTCAATCAATATATTTCATTTAGATATGATATATTTAATATTTTATTATTCTATTAGATAACTCTGAACGGAAATTCCAACTTGAATATAATTAATTATTTTAAAAAATATGAAACAGCTTATAAATTATTAAATAAATTTCTAAATATAATAATACTTCATTCTTTAATTGCATTAAATTATAAAATAAAGAATAAATCTTTATAATTAATTTAAATTTATATCTATCAGTATAATTCCATATATTTAAAAATGGTTATTTATAAAGATCAATATATATATTTTAAGTAAGAATTATAAATAAGACTTTTCAATGGATGCAATATTTTCAATGAAGTATTAATACCAATAAAGGCTATAGAATATAAATAGAATATAATAGATAATAAATTACAATATATTAGTTTTATTATATAAATTGATATATTTACTGACATTATTTATAAACTGAGATTATGACGAGTTGTGTATTAAGATTTATTCTTAAACAAGTTTATCATTTACTTAATCCAAATATATGAGTAATCCATAAATTTAAATATTTTAATAAATAATTAATATTTTTGAAAAAATTAAAAAATATATTGTATATATTGTATATTATAATTTATTATAAAAGAAATCTTTATTACGGATTGCAATAGATTTAAATATTGAGATGAAATTACTTATAAAATTTTCATATTATGTGAATGTAAATCAATTAAATTATTTTAAAAATAAGAATTTTATTTTTATAAAATTGAAATTTTATAAATTATATAAAAATCAATATCTTTAGTTACCAGATATTACTTTTGCATCATTTAATTTGTTTAAATGAAGAATGTTATTTGCAATTATTTTTAGAGTCTTTAATTAAGCTTCTTTATGAATTTTAATTAAATGATCGATGCTTATACTATTAGAATTATAAAGGAAATTGAAAACTTTTGTTTATTTAATTGCGATATCATATAAAATTGGAAGAATTAAATTATACTTGAGAGTATTCATAGTTATACATTATGATTTTATTCAGAGATTCAAAAAATATTAACAAAAATAGAACATAATTGAGTTTATAACAGATAGTAAAACATAATGCCGCTCTACAGATATTTTTCTACACGATAAAAGTAATACCTACTACAAAGAGCATATTATCCAACTGCAACATACAGTTTATCGTCGACTTCAAAAACATGTTTTTCTCATTCTTTATTTAAACATGAGTATGAACAAAGTCAAAATCTCTTATCTACATTTTAACTTTAATCTACGCACATCTAAAATAAGTTTAAAATAAAAAATAAGATGAAATTATCTATCTTTGTTGTATTGTAATTAATTTAAAATTTTTATTACGTTAAAAAATAGTAACTGTTATAGTAACTGTTATTTATAATGAAAATTAAAAAATACAAATATATTCAAATTTTAGTAATTGCTCTTTCAATTAAAAAGAAAATAATACATATCTATAAATATTTCAAAAATAAATCACAATTTTTAATATTTATTATCAATCAATCAATTTTATTAAAATGATATAATATAAAATATGTGTAATAATTATATAAATTACCAATTTTATGAATTTTTCATTTAATTTTTTGATAATAGCACAAAATAAAGAAACATAAAATAAAGAAAAAGTAAAATCAATATTTCATATGAAATAAGATAAAAATTTATTTTTAAAGTAGATTTAATGCAATATCCAAATAAAATCGAAATAGAAACGAAACTTTAAAATTAATTAGAAATTAATACTAGCTTAATAATGAAAAGAAAGTATCAATATCTAAAAAAAATTCGTAACAATGAAAATAAATTTTATTAATAAAAATAAGTAAAAATTAAATAAATAATTAAATAAATAATAACCAATAAAAGAAAAAATTTTTTGACATCGACAACAATTAGTAAAATGATAAAAAATTTATCTTTAATAAGTAAACAATAATATTAAATATAGTGTATTGAAAGAAGATTAAGTAAGTTAAAGAATTAAATCTACATGTCACGAAGCATAAAAACTTTAAATTTTGCTTCGCAGGAGGTGTAATTAAAATGATAATTTTTTTCTGTCTTTCTTATCATTTAAGATTCTTTCCGCTATTTTTATTGACTCTTTTTTCTTCGGTTAGGCATGTTATTTGAAATATTTACTCGCTATTTTTCCTCACCTTTTTATAACTTACTCTCTATTTTAGCTTCTTTTTTTTTATTTATGTATCTATGTTTATTATTCTGTTTCTTTTAATAACTTTTTATATAAAACTTATTTTGATTAAAACATGTATATTTATTAGTATTATTTTAAATAAAATTTTTATTTTATAAATGATTTAATGAATGCATACTAAAATAATTATTAATTTTATGCGATAATATTCAAAATTCTCCTAATATTTTTTCGATTAATTTTAAATTATGGCTTGAAATAGAAAAATAAATATAAAAATCGATTGATTATGAATAAAGTTATAAGTTATAACTTATAATTTTTTTTATAATTGTATGAGAAGGAAATGCAAGATTGAAAATTATTATTGGAAAAATGTGTAATTGACGTTTATGATGATATTCAGTTATTATAATAATGTATGGATTTATTCGTAAATATATTCTAATACTAAAATTATTTTTCACTATTTCTAATGGAAAAGTTGATTTATTTTTATTAGTGGAAGAATTTCTTATGGTAGTAGTTAAAAGATTTTATATAATATGTAAATGTACTTTAGATTAACAAGTCAAATAATGATTCTTTACATCATACATTTTATATAATACAAATATAAGAATAAAAAATTTAAATTAGGGAAAATTCCATGTGAATTTTATATAATCTTATTTTCATCGAGAATACACATCGATATTTATTTTAAGATTTAGCGAATTTTTAAGTCAATAACATTTAATCTTAAACAAGTTACTTTTGTAATTTCTAGATATATTAAACGCAAAAAAAATTGAGCATTTTATTTTACATTGAAATATTGTACTATCACATACATAATATATTAGATATTATTAATCCTAAATCGGTAATAACATAAATTATTTTATCATGAAAATTTAAAATTCAGGGAGTATCAAAATATTATATACATTATTTAAGTTTTTAATGCTTAATATAAATATGGAAAAATCGAAATGTTGTCATTAACCTTTTGTATATAATTATGGATAATCTAATACTGGATTAGTCTGGAAATTAATTTTACGATTTTTTGGAACATACTCCAATTCCACTAAAACTAACGTATTTTTTCCTTTTTTCAAGTATGCTGCAGGAATATATAAAGTAATTTGAGGTCCTATCAAAGGCCAATATCTTCCAAGATTATGGCCGTTCACAAAAGCAACTCCTTTTCCCCAATTCGATGTATTGAGATAAGTGTCGAGCAACGGTTCAGTGATAACAAAATGTCCCATAAGAATTTGTGGTCCACTGTACAGAGTTTCTGTTTCGATTACCCAAGATCGAATACATTTTAAGGAAGATTCTGAAATATTGTCAAATCTAAAACCTGTTGCTTTCCACGGTGAAATTTTAAGATTGTTTAATGTTACATTGAATAAACCCTGGAATTAAAAATTTTTTATTTTAAAATGCACATCAAAATTTGAAAAGAATCTGTATTGTTTATTTATTGTTAGATAATAAAGTACGATGAAAAAATTAGACTCAATAAACAATAATAGAAAATAGTAATTTTAAAAAATACATTATGCACTATAAGAATTTTATTATATGTTCTTGGATTTATTGAAAAAATATACCTTAAAATCCTCAACATCGACATTTCCAAAATTAACGTGACCTTGATTTTCCACAAGTACTTTAAGTTCTTTTGCATTCGAAGTTTTTAGCAATATGCTTTTTACGTCATGAGATCTGCTTAAAGTTCCCGAAAACTTTCCATCTAGATAAATTAATGCTCTGTCTTTAGCTACTGCATACAATGTAGGCTCATCATTTGAATCATCATGTGCTGGTATGTTAGTCTCGTATAAAACCAGCCAATTTGGGATATTTAAAGCTTCAAAAGTTGGGGGATCGTTTGCTTGTACCTTTACAATTCCAAATAAGTTTCGAGCTTGTTGATCGAATAGTCGGACAACTGCTTTCATTATTACTGTACCATACTCACCTTTTAAAGATACAGTTGGTATCGGTATTTTGGGTAATTGCAGGTACTAAAACCCAAATTAATTGAATTATTTATTTAATACAATTTTTTAATAAACATTTGAACTATTTAATTAATAACTATAAAAATTTAATTTTGAATTATAAATTAAATATAATATAAGCTATTATATTGTATTTTTGTTACATCATTTATTGTGGAAATACTTTATAATTAGTTTCTAAAAATACCTTTGCAACAGTTTTTCTTATTTCAAAATATTTTGGAGTAGGATCACCAGCTTCGGTCAAAGGTGCATCATAATCGTAAGAAGTCAAATCTGGAGTGTAGTTGCCAAATATGTTAGCGCCTAAAAATTACATTGATTTATTAAATATAAGACATTTTTATGAAATACTGTTTATGTTAAAATATTTTTTAAAATATATTCAACAATACAGTTACATCACAGTTCTTGAAATTTAAAATTCATAATATATTAGATTAATTTTATTTTACATTAGGATATTTGATTTGAACCAATAAAATTCAAATAGTTTTCTTAAATAAAAATATTGCATATCATTAATAATGATAATTTGTATTAATAATTTTTATAATTTTTATATAAATATATTAACGTTGGTTTTGATATATTTATTGTGATAACATTTAATAAGTAATATATTAATTAATTGCATGAGCGACAAAAATTGATTTATTCATTTGGCTTATAAATTAATTTATAACATCTTTTAAAAATTAATATTACCACAATCTTATATGATACTATAATTCACACTAAATATTTAAACATATTTATTAAGAAATTGGTATTTTAAATTTTTTAAGATTAACTCTTATAATTATTGCATTTTATCTCATCGATAATAAACAGTAAAAATAAAAATGCCTACTGAACATTAAATAAATATAATAAATAATGTAATTTTTATTCACTGAAATATTTGGCAACCATTTACAAATTATCTAACAGGTTTTAAGTCTGAATTATTAGTGAATTTAAATCTTACGATAGATGTTGAACTAATGAAATATCTATTTCATTTCTATTCTGAGAATTATTTTCATTTTATCATTTATAATAATTTTATCTAGAGTTAATTACTACATACATTGAATCGAGATAATTCTATAAATAGGTTATAAATACATCTATAATTTAGATAGATAATATTTTTATGTAAATTAATGCTTATATATTTAGCATTGATAAAAATTAAAATTATTTTTTTTCGCATCTTACCCGAAGAGAAAGCAAAATTTGTACCACCGTAAAACATATATATATTAACAGATGCTCCGATAAATAACATTTCATCGAGCATTTTTACTACGCTTTGTGTATCGACCCTTTGAAATTGTTCTCCCCAATGACTTAACCATCCTGGATAGAACTCCGAATTCACCAATGGCCCCTTAAATTTTTTTAATATAAATAGTGATGACTAAATTTATATCATTTAATTTTATATACTTACCTTTTTTTCAAATTGCCGCATGATTTTGAAGTACTCCGTGACATTACCAGAAGTACCAAAGTCAATTGTCGCGTAAACATCTGAAACTGTACCACATTGCAATGCTTTTCTGCTGGATCCATCAGTCGTATATAAAACAGCATCATTTTTTACATAACTTTTGATAAGATCTCTTAAATGTGTCATATACTTGTTATCACAAGCATAAAAACTTCCGTATTCATTTTCCACCTTAAAATAACAATAAATTAACTTATATGGAATTATTCGATAGAAATATTAAATATTAATTTTAATACGTACCTGAACCATGATAATTGGTCCACCTTTACCTCTAAGTAATGGTTGTACTTTTTTTAAAAGTTCATGTAAATACTCTTCAGCATATTTCAAGTACCCTGTTATCACAATAATATTTATTATAATGCAAAGAACTTTATATGACTGTTTTAAATGAATTTTTTACGTACGTTTATCACTAGTTCGCAATTTGATATCAGGTACTTTGTTTAGAAGCCAGTGGGGAAATCCTCCCTAAAAATGTTTTAACTAGTGTTTTATGTTACAAATATTAGTATAATAAATAAGCTTGTAAAATATATGAGCTATAATAATTTTACATAATTTAACTATTTTTAAATGTATTGATCGATTATTTGACTTGAGAAGAATTTATTTATTAACGGAATATCTTACAAAGTCTCTTTCAGCACAAATGTACGGGCCTGGCCTTAATAAAACTAATAGATCCTCTTCTTGTGCTAATTTTATGAATTCAACAATATCAGCATCACCGTCCCAAACCCATTTATTCATCTCAGGTTGATGCAGACTCCATTCCACATATCTAGTGATTTATATTATTGCATAGAACCGAATTAATTTTTGTTGTTTGATATAGTAATTTAGTGATTATGGATAGGCGTACGTTTAAAATTAATCGAAAAATGTATTCATTTTATAAACTTACGTTGAAACTGCATTTAATCCAGCAGCTCTAATTTTTCTAAATCTATCTTTCCAATATTGTCTTGGTGTACGAAAGTAATGAAAACTACCACTAACATATCTGAATGGCTTTCCATCGAGTAAAAATTGATTGTTTTCAAAATCAATTTTAAATGATGTATGATTTTCAAGCTATAAATGTAAAATAATAAATTTATAGAATTTAAAGAATTTAATTGTAAAATTGAAAACAATTTTTTATAAAAATAATTAAAGAAATTTTATTTTAACAAATCTTATTATCAGCTGAATACTCGTATTAATTTTCTCTTTATCAGTGTAATCAATAAATCGTATTTTATAATATATCGTATCAATAAAGATAACACTTTTTGAAATATTAAGCTGCAGATTATTAGTCGCATATAAATACAAAATTAATATAAAATTTTTAAATTAGTGCATTGTAAATTAAGAATCTGTAGATTAAAAATTATAAATTTTTATATAACGATAAAATTTAAAAGACATCTTCATTATATATTAAAAAAATGTATTTGTTTACGATAAATGCTACTTTTTAATTTATAAATTATTTTTTATATATTTGAAAAAAATTAAAATGATAATATTATTATAAATTAGTTATTACATAAATAAATACAATACAAATAATGAATAGTATTCTAATAAGATTAAGGTAAGGATGTTTATTGATAAATCGTACAGATGGAACATTCAAACTTACATTAGGTTCAGCGGCGCTTATGTCATACGTAATCAACAATATACTTAACACTAAAATCAAAATCTTTAACATTTTTGTCTATTTTATGCGTCTCTTGCTTGTACGATGAACTGTCGGCAACTAAAGAACTGGTATTCCATTGATATATTTAACCAGTTGTATTCCACTTTATATAGCAACGAATCAGCTTGGTAAGGCAATGTGATAATACATATCTTAAAATGTGCTGGTTCTTCGTGTTTTACAACTGATATCACATTTCATACACTTCAAAATAGTAAATAACGTTGCAAAGATACAAATAGTTCAGATTGGATAGAGACAATAATAGGAGAAACTAACAATGTTCTCTTCGATAAATTATGCTTAAAAATATATATGCACGAGTAAAAATGTTCAAAAAAGAACTTATGGAATAAAATTATCTTTAGGAAAATTAATCAAAATAAAAGGTATTTTTCATTTATATACGATATTTCTTTACTCGGTTTAGTAAGTACAATAAAAAAAAGTACTCAATGATATAAATAATAAGGAAAATATTATATCTGTATATTTTTTTAATGATACAATTAACAGAAAATGTCTTTATAAATTAATTGCGAAAAATTAAATTGATGCATATTACATTTAAAAATATCTTTCTTGATATCATTTTTTTTAATATTATTTTTCTGATATAATATTCTCAAAAAATTTTAAATATAAGATCTATTTAAATAGAAATACACTTATGTTTCCATTTATCGTATCTTGTTATTTTTTTCGTTTCTGCTTTATTGAGTTTATAAATTACTGATTAGATACATTTAAAAAAAAATTTTATACTACAAATTTTAAATTAACTAAGATATTGATAATAATTTTTGAAACGTTATTGAAATTTAAGTACTTATTCATTTATTTTATGTTTATTATAAAAATTATCGAATATCTCAAACAAAATATACTTTATTCATAATTAAAATAAATAAAAAGAATACATTCCAAAAGAAAAAATGTACGCATATTAAATTTGAATACATAGGAATATAATTTATTGTTAATTTACAAAATAATTTCAAAGTTTATACACATGAATTTAACTCAATAATCAAATATTGTACATATTTCAAGTCTAATTTACTTTAAAATTTAAAACATATTTTTTTTGTAAAACAATATATTTCGAAATATAAAACAATAAATATATATATATATATACACATACATATACGTATACATACCTAGAATATATAAACATTCTTGATTGATTACTATATATGTATATTAAAAATAATTTGAAAAGATTAAAGTTATTTAAAATAAGTTCGAAGTGAATATTGAATTATTTTTTATTTATTCCTTCAATTTATTAATAGCTACATTATTAATGTATGTATATGTATATAGATTACTTTTTGTGCACTTGGTAAATTTACACATTTCTGTTATGTACAGTTGAATACAACTAACATAAATAGAAAAAATTTCAAATAATTTGAATAATGCATTAAATAAAAATTAAAATTATCACTTTGATTTAAAAATCTTTTTAAGATAAGTGATATAATTAAAAAATTTATAACTAAAATCTTCAAACTAAAAGAAAATCTTTAAAAATTTCAACAAATTTTTAAAACCTTAATTAATTTCGGTTAGAATTAAATAATCTAATGATAATTTGAGCCAAGAAATTACATAAATTATAATTTTGAAGATTTGATATTTCATTTACGTTATTTGAAATTGATTCAAGTACAGATCCGTCAGGTGCAAGAAATAGAGGTAAGCATTCTTGTGGTACACCAGGCCAAAAGTTCTTAAATTTAATTGTCGAAATGAGATTTGTTGGTAAGACTATCGAATTATTGGGATAAATGTTGTTTTCCAAATTTACTACCACATCATTATTTTGTATATCAACATCGTTACTAAATAATGGAACATTTGTAATTTTTTCTGTGCTTTCATGTAAAAACTGCATGGATGCAGTAGATGCGTAAGGTATATCTGTGAGTCTTGTAAATAAATCAGGTCTGTCCGTATATTCATCGTTTGCCAAAGTTCTAGTAACAGGAACATTAGATGAAGAAATGTTATATTCATAAGAAATCGTACCACTTTTATGTTGACCAGCAATTATAGGCTCATTATAACCTTGAGAAGTAGAAGGACGGAAGTTATGAACTTAATTCTGTAATGATGATTGAATATTACAACTAGATGTAGTTCACACTTCATGCATAATTATAGGTATAATTAAAATATGTGTATTACCTGGCGATCGTTCAGTGACTTTCGATACACCAAAAGTAGAGTTTGCAGTTCCATAACCGTCGCTAACGTGATTCCATGATTCAGTCACAAAATCAGTAGATATATGAAATGCATCATCTTCAGTTTCATCAATGCTGTGTGTTGAAAATGTCCGATCGGCTGCATTAGGACTATGATGTGTTGGGAAAATATGATGACTATCACCATCTGAATCATCAGCTTCCTCATTCAAATCAGACGCTGTACGAAACGCATTAGGTTTATGCGTTATGTAATGATCTTCAGCTTCATCAACGCTATGTGTTGAGAATGTCCGATCAGCTGCATTGGGACTATGTGTTGAGAATGTCCGGTCAGCTGCATTGGGTCTATGGTATTTAGAATGTTCAGCCGCATTGGTTCTATGAGTGTCATGTATGAATCTTTTAATGCTGCAGTATGAACGCATCAGCTTCATGTGTTTATGTAATGATGTTTCAGCTTCATCAACGCTTATGTGTGTTGAGAATGTCCGATCAGCTGCATTGGGACTATGTGTTGAGAATGTCCGATCAGCTGCATTGGGACTATGAGTTATGTAGTGATCTTTTAATGCTGCAGTATGAAACGCATTAGGTTCATGCGTTATGTAATGATCTTCAGCTTCATCACGCTATGTGTGAGATGTCCGGTGAGTTGGAATCGGACGCATCAGTGTGTATGAATCTCGCAGCTGCGTTATGTGAGCGTTATGTTAGTGCTTCAGTCCGATCAGCTGCAGTTGGGACTATGTGTTGAGAATGTCCGGTCGAGTTATGACTAGTTACTGCAGTATGAAACGCATTAGATGCGTTATTGTAATGATCATGAATTGATTTGGGACCGTGGAGAGTTGTGCAGTAATCAGCTTCGACCATCTCTGCTGTGTTGAGAATAGATCGGCTGCATGACATCAGCTTCCTCATTCAAATCAGACGCTGTACGAAACGCATCAGTTTAACCTGGGCGTTATGTAATGATCTTCAGCTTCATTAACGCTATGCCTGGCTGAGCATTGACCATATGATTGTTGGGAAAATTCCGATCACCATAGACTATCGAGCTAGCTTCATCAACGCTATGTATTGCGAATGTCTTTAGCAGTATATTTTTAACTCCAGCTGCATTGGGACTATGCGGTGAATTGGGACGCTATGTGCACGAAACGCATAGTGAGTTAAATGATCGTCCGGTCTTTATAGATGATTTAATGCGGCATGTAATGATCTTCAGCTTCATCAACGCTATGTGTTGAGAATGTCCGAGTCGGCTGCATTAGTTTAGGACTATGATCAGTAGTTCATTATGTAGTCAACCTCGCTAGGTAGTCTCCAACTGCAGTATGAGAATGTCCGATCAGCTGCATTAGGACTATGTGTTATGTAGTGAAAGTCTCGGACCAGGATCGCAGGGCGTGCGCTCAGTTCACGCTGTACGAGAGTAATGAGAATCCCATCTCAGGACTATCACCATCTGCCGATCCAATGACGCTGTACGGGACTTACTATGCAATGAGGGACTTATGTATCTTGTTAATGGACCATCTGATCAAGTTGCTGTCATGGTTTATGTATGATCAGCATGTATGCTTCGGTCATATTTAAGTGTGGTATGACTTGGGCGTTCTGAGAATGTTGATCTTCTTACGTTAATAATGTAATCCGGTTCTGTATTGCGTAAAACTGTTACTATGTCAGCTGCATTGGGACTAAATCGCATCAGCGCATTATGGCGTATGTCCGGTGAGTTGAATCAGGATCAGCTTCATTCAAATCAGGCATGCGTTATTCGCTTCATTAACGCTATGTACTCCTGCATGCTATGAGTCCGATGGACTGTGTTGAGAATGTCCGATCAGCTGCATTGGGACTATGTGTTGAATCTGTACCATCGTTCAGCCCTCAACGCGAATGGCGTGAACCGATCAGCTCTAAGCTGCATTATGATTTAATGCATGTGTTGAAACGAATTAGGTTCATGCGTTATGTATGGGTTCATCAACGACCGATGTGTTGAGAATGTCCGATCAGCTGCAGGGACTCGCATATGAAACGCAGTGTATGCGTTATGGTATTGATCTCCAGCTGCATTGACGACTATGTGTTGAGAATGTCCGGTCAGAGGGACTATGTGTTGAGAATGTCAGCTGACCTATGTGTTGAGAATGTCCGAGTTATAGGGTGATTGGACAGTTGAAACGCATTTCATGCGTCGCGCTGCAGGATATGATAAAAGTGCGCAGCTGCATTGGGACTATGCGTAGTATTATCATTGGGACTATGTGTTGAGAATGTCGATCATCAATGTGTTGGGAAAATATGATGACTCTCCATGACTCCAGCTATTATTGCATCAGTCATTTATAGACTATGTGTTGAGAATGTCCGATCGGCTGCAGCGACTATGCGGTTCGTTCGCTTCAGCTGCTATGTATTGCGAATTAGAAACGGGCTGCAGATTGCTGAGTGTGTTATGATGATCTTTTAATGCTGCAGCTTGAAACATTAACCTCGCTTGTTTGGTAATGTCCGGTCAGAACTTGAAATTGATCTCCAGGCTGCATTGGGACTATGTGTTGAGAATGTCCGATCAGCTGCATTGGGCTATGTAGGGGACTGCGTTGAGAATTCAGTTTTAGCTCAGCTTCGTGTGTTATGTAATGTTAGAGTGTGTTGAGAATGTCTCAGCTGCAGTATGAAACGCATGTATCCGTATGAAACGCATCAGCTTCGTGTGTTAATTGATTGGGACTCCAGCTCATTGCTATGTGTTGAGAATGTCCGCCTGCATTGGGACTATGTGTTGAGAATGTCCGATCAGCTGCATTGGGACTATGTGTTGAGAATGTCCGGTCATCAGCTGCATTGGGACTATGTGTTGAGTTATGTAGTCTTTTAATGCTGTAATGAGTTTGGTATTGATCTCCAGCTTTAATGCTGCAGTATGAAACGCATCAGCTTCGTGTGTTATGTAATGATCTTCAGCTTCATCAACGCTATGTGTTGAGAATGTCCGGTCAGCTGCATTGGGACTATGTGTTGAGAATGTCCGATCAGCTGCATTGGGACTATGTGTTGAGAATGTCCGATCAGCTGCATTAGGACTATGAGTTATGTGATTTAATGCTGCATTAGGTTCACTATCCGGTGCATTGTTGAGAATGTCTAGCTGTGTATGTGTTGAATGCTCCGATCCGGTCATATAGTATCTTTTAGATGCTGCAGTATGAAACGCATCAGCTTCGTTGTTATGTAATGATCTTTCAGCTTCATCACGCTAATGTGGTTGAGAATGTCCGATCAGCTGCATTGGGACTATGTGTTGAGAATGTCCGATCGGCTGCATTAGGACTAATGGTTGAAAATGTACGATCTGCGGTATTAAGACTATCGGTTATATAGTTATCTTTTAGTGTTGGTGGATTAGTCGATAAAAGGTAATGACTTTCCTTTGGTTCACCATGAGATTTATCTGTGGATAAATACAGGTTTGATTCATGTTATTTTTGTTGGTAATTTATCTTAACGTGTTATCTAGTTGTTTTTATTGTGATAAAATACTTCAAGTAGTTTTTGTTTTGTAAAAGATGATAGAAATATATGAATTTCGTTGTTTTTGTCTTGTGTAATCAGTGTTTTCATTTATTTCTTTAGCATTTATGAATGTATTATCGATTGAGATTGATGTGCTGAGTTTGAATTTTTTTATTTGGTATTACTACTTTAATTTAATAAAATGCATTTTTAATATTTATTCTATAATCGAATTTCTGGTTTTCATGTTTTGAATAATATGTCGGAATCGAGTGTCAGTTAATTCAGTGATGAAGGATTTTAACATACAATGTTGATATAAATATTGTTTAATTTTTTTTATTATATCGAATATGATTCAATTATATTCTTTTAAGATTTATTTCAAAAGTAATTTTTTTTGCTTTTAAATCTATTTTATTTTCTGAATTCGTATTTTTTTGTATCTGTAGTTTTAATAATACACCAATTATTCTTTATTTTTTTTGTGAATATAATAGTTATTTTAACTTATTATGTTGTATATAGTATGTTTTTTTGAGAAGGAGATTTTAATCATATAATAATACTTATAATTATCATTTTCGAATATTTAATAAATATTATTTCTAAATATTTTAGTAATTAAATTTATTTAAAATTTGATTTAAACTAATGTTAATTATAAAATATTATAATCCTTACCTCGACTTTTAAGCAGAATATTGAAGAATTATAAATTTTTTTAATAAGTATAAAAGACGTATAAATGTAAAAATAATCATAATACGATATTTTGATCATAAATATGATTATAATAAATAATTAACGATATAGTTTCCATATTTTTATATACAATTTGAATTATGTTTGGTATTTACATCATGGAAAGATGATAAACTAATGTTTATTAACATTAATTTATTGAATATAAAGAAACCGATATTATTAAAAAATATTTGTTATTTTATAGTATATTTGCTAATTAGTAAGTATTATTCAACGTATATTGTAATTAATATAATACCTTTTGTTTCTGTACTAGGAGTTGAAGTATCATAATTTGAATCGATGGAGGTTTGCGTATGAGGTTTAAATTTTGAATGGAAATGGTTTATAATATCGGCGACCTCTTGAATAAAGTCATCAACTTTTTTATCTATTTCTTCTTTAAGTTTTGAAATGTATGACCTTCCAGATTCATAAACTTTATGTTTATTTAATTTAAATTTCTTAGTTTCTATTTTGAAGTCTTTCTTTATTAATCGTTCAGTATTACTGATATTTTGTTTCAAATTGTTATATGATTTAAACAAATTTTTTTCTAATCTCGAAATTTCTTCGTGTTTTATGTTTTCATCTGCAACAATTTCATCCAAAATTTTTTCCCTAATAAATCTGTAACTATCATTTAATAATAATTTTAGAGCAATATCAATTTCTCTCCATTGTTGAATAATGGATTCATTTAATAAATAAACGATTTTTAGATTTGTGAACTTTTTAAAATCTGAATAAGGCTGCTGGGTTATAAAATTATCCGGCGCTTCACTATTTTTCCAATTTATCTCAGAATTTAAAAGGAAACTTGAATCGATATCTTCTTCACCTAAATTTGCTTTTAAAAAATTCACATTATTATAATTGTTGAAATTTCTTTCATTTTTCTTTATTTTTTCATAAGTTTGAGGGTCATAGCTTTTTCTTAAATATAGACTTGTTTTAAAATTTTGCAAATTTATTTCCTTTTCATTTGTTTCACTATTATTACTTGTATCATCTTCTCTACTTTCAGTTTCACTAGAACTACTAATGTCTTCACTTGAATGTTTTTTTTTTAAATGTTTATTTTTATGGTGTTTAATTTTTTCTTTTGAATCTGAATCATTTTTATTGTCACTATTAGACTCATTACTATCACTTTTACTTGAAGTCAGATTATTATTTTCATTCGACTCTTCACTATCGTCTTCGCTTTTTAATTTTTCATGTGTAGATTCTGATCTTTCTTCAGATAATGAGTCTGGATGGCGTTTTTTAATTAAATGCCGATAAAATTCTTTAGAGTCATTAAATTGAAGTGAAAATGGATTTTTTTCATTTCTTTGAAGTTCTTTTAATTCGTTATCACCATCTTGGTTCAAAGAATATCCAAAAGAGACACAAAGAAGAGATGCCAAACATAAAAATTTGATTACTAAAAAAACATGAAAAAATATTTATATATTTTATGTTTGATAAATAATGTATGATATGTAAGAAAAAATTTTTGCATTTTTTTTTAATTTTTAGTTTACATGGGATTCAAGCATGTATTTTTGCATAAATACTTTCCTTGAGTTTTCCTATTCAAATGAGTAAACTTGAATCAAACTAATTATGCAATATGTTTTTATTAGCTATTAATACAATAAATGTAATATAACTCTATTGCAAATACAGAAATTAGCATATTTTTGATAAATTTTGTTTCAAATTTTAGAAAATTGTAGCTCAAAGTTTGAAATGTTAAAAGTTATTTTTGGAAAACTTAAATAAAAAATATTCATGAGTATGTAAATGTGAGAAAAAATGAATTTATAAATAAGTAATTTATAAATGAGTAAGCGAAAAATGAAAAGTCCCATGAATATAACATACAAATTAATTATAATAAATAGTAGGTAAGAAAAATTAAAACAAGTTATAGTTTACTTTAACATAATTGAACGTACGTCGTATTTCTGAGAAATTCATTTCATTAATCTCTATTCGAGAGCGGCAGAATTGGATGAACAATTTATAGCAAATAGTAATATCGATCAAGAAACATGCGTTTTCATTTGTGGCTTTAAAACGTCAATGTTCATAGTAGAGATATTTAACTTTATTCGGATAAAAAAAAGAGTCGAATGTGCTGTTATATCACTGGTCTTTTCATTTTTTACGATGTATAAGGGATCTATTATTATAAATTTGTTTAAAAAATATCAAATAAATAAATTTATTATATCAAAGCTTTTGTATAAGAAAAAAATATTTTCATCGCGAGAGATCGAACATCCGTATTACGTTAGGATAAATTACTTTCATATGCAGATTGTTATATAAGTTATATTTTGTTAGAAGTTCAGGTGTTAAAGATTCACAATCATGTTATTTAAATTAGCTCGTACTATTAATATTTTTTGTAGCTGAATAATTTACTAGAACATTTTGCATAAGATATTTTCTTAGATATATTTTTAACAATAATATATTCAAAATCATAATATAGTTACGAAATATATATGAAAAATAATATCAAATAGAAATTAATTTTACGAAAAACAGTAGATGAGTAACTTGTGATCGTTTTATTAAACTATTTAGAAATTATTTTATATTTTATTTGAATATTTTTAAAACTGTGTTAGTTTAAATCTACATAAAGTTTAATTTAGTTTAATAAAATTTTTTTTTATATATTTTTCATTCAAGTAGGGATTATAAAATTATTATTAGTTAATATAAACATTAGAATTTTAAAAGTATCTAGCTTTTTTGAAAAAATTATTTGAATAATAATATTATATCGATGTTACTTAAAAATTAAAATAATATAAATAATAATATTAAGATATTTCAAAAAAATATTTTTGAACTTTATAAATTATTAATATTAAACTATTGATATATCTTTAATTAAATATTTCAAAAAGTTGAATAAAAATTTAAATGCTTTTATAGAATTTAAATAATCAGCTTTTTTATTCTTATACTCTTTATACATACAAAAAGTATAGTGTGTTTGTTTCTGATATAATATTAAAAATTCAAACTCAATTATTTATATGAAATTTAAAATTAAATATTTCAATTAAATATTTGAATTAAAAATTTCATACACGAAGAATATCTTTAACAAAATATGTTATTTAAATGCATAGAATTATCGCTAGGTTGAATAGTTAATAATAATTTTAATTTATAAGTAATACAGTGAAATTATATTTTACCTTGCATTTTGTACACAAAACTCTCCTTAAAAAATGTACTCTCTTGTTAAGGAAATTTTCTCGTTTTATATAGTCACATTTTAAGAAGGAACTCTTATCGCAAATTTGTGTGCTTACTTCTTAATTCAGATAATATTTTTAATTTATAACTATTTTTATATTGACTGATCTTAAAAGAATAAATTTGTTTTAAAACAATTATACAAGATCAAAAAATATAATGTAACAGAAGATTAAATGATATTTTAAAGAAAAAGATAATATTAGTTTCATTGCAGTATTATCGAATAGTTAAGAATATAAGATAAGTTTAAAATTAAAAATAAATTTGTATTGAGTTATTAAATAAAAAAATTTTTAATTATACTATATAATTGAGTACAAAATTAAAAATTCAGTTAATATAATCTCAGTCAGAGTCTTTGGTATATAATTTGCTACAAAATTGATATTATGTAAAATAAACTTAAATTTGAAAAATTTCTTTAGTATAATAAGTGTATTAGTAGTTGAATTATAATTTGATTTCATACTGTGTAAAACTAATAATAATTAGTGATTAATAACAAAATATTTTTTAAATAATGTTATATAATTGTATTTATATATTATATTTACAAGTACAAATTATTCCAAATGTAAATAAAAGAATATAAAATGTGTATGTCAAATACTATAATTATATATCTAAAAATCTTATACATTTCTTATCGCATTGATCAAGTTAAGGTTTTAAATTATTGCTAAAATAAATTGTTAAATTGATCGTGCAATAAATATTTCAGAAATTGTAATTAAAATTATAACTTCTTTGAAAAAATATGAGTCATACTTTTGTTTTTACATACATTTTAAAACAACAATGTTATGAAAATTGTAAATATTATTTTAAACAATATTATAATATTATTTTATATCATGTAAATATTTCTATTGTACTATTTACATAGAATAATAAATATTTTCATTTTAATATTACAATTTTTCTATAATTAATTTACTGTGTAAATTTTATAAGATTTGAGTTATTAACAATTCTAGTTAATTACTATTTTACGAATTTAAACTTTATATTTTTATTTTTAATAATATTATTGTTCTACATATTTTCATCGAAAATTTTATTGGGTATATGTTAACATTTTTTTATTTTAATAATACTGCGGATATAATGCTTTATTTCTAATGTAACAAATAATTTGTTTTAATACTTGTTTGCTACCGTGCATATCCACTCATCACTGTGCTTCTAATCTGTAGAGCTTCAATTAGTTGGTGGATAATCTTAAACCAGCCACGCGCTCTCTACCCTTCTCATGCTGTTTCCTATGCGTTATGGCTTATTACGACCATTACATCCCTTGCTATGCTCTTTGTCTTTCCGTTTCTATACCGAGTTTTAAAAATCAGGCACCCGTGACTTCACAAGATGGCCGGTGTCTTGAGCCCTGGCCCCGACTTGCTGCGGTCTTG
This sequence comes from Dolichoris vasculosae, assembly GCA_018907195.1. Lineage (NCBI taxonomy): Eukaryota > Metazoa > Arthropoda > Insecta > Hymenoptera > Agaonidae > Dolichoris > Dolichoris vasculosae. Next base: position 2,919,049 of record JACCHY010000001.1, read on the forward strand.
TCTCTTAGTCCTCCAGGATATCATGATGTCTCCGCGCTTACCGTATTATGGATCGGTAATATTAAAAAAATTTTGTTTTGATTTGTTGATTTTGTTCCCCTCTCTCCCTTCTTCCCGTCCTCCGCCTTTCCCCCCCCCCCACCCCCCCTTTGTTTGTTTTTTTTCCCTGCCTGCGTTCCCCTACACCTCACGACCCCCCCCTCCTGTTCTATCCCCCTGCTCGCTACTCACCACCTACCGCTATCCACTAAGTCTCTGATTCATGACCGCGGCCCACCCCCCTCCCACGCGGCGCGCCAAACCTTAAAACCCCCCGATGCGTTCACTCGCGCACCCTCCCGCATACGCCGCACTTCCATCCCCCCCCACCTTTCCCTTCCTCCCCCATTTACGTGCCACCTCTCCCCCCTTCCGCGCACCTCCTTCCCCCCAGCTCCCTGCAGCCCCTCGACCTCGTATATTACTCCGTTAACTAGCATCCCCTTCACTGTCTACCAACCCACGCCGCCTCCTCCACCAACGTCTTTCTCCCCCCTACTCACCGCTCTCTCGCCCCCTCCTCCGAACACATCTACCCCCTATGCTATCCCTAGCATCACACTTTCCGCCTTCCTTGTATCAACACCCACTACTGTCCTCTCCACTCATATCATCCCAGCTACCGCCATATCAAATCCCCCTTAACCACCCACTCCTTCGCACACCCAGACTTTTTTTTTTTAATACTTTCTTTGATCGCTTGCTTCCACTCCTTCTACCACAACTCTGACACCCCCAATGCTCCGTCCCCCCTTAACCTCTTGTTTTCTCTCCTTTATCTATCCTGCCTCCCCCCACCCCTCCCCCAGCCACCTGATCCACTCCCCCCTATCCCCAGCTCTCCACCCATCCTTCATCGCCCATCTTCGCAACCTTCCCCCTTTTCCCATACCCCACCCCCCCCACGGGATCGTGTTCCTTGTAGCTCTTCTCTACTATTCGCCATGCCACTCTTCCTCCCACCCCCCACCCAACTCAGACCCCTGAATACCTTCTGCTTACCTCCTCCCACCCTCCATCCCCATCCCGCACTCTCTCCCCAATTCGCGTCTTCATTCCCCCTCTTCCCTCCACCCCCACCGCTACGCAGCCATCCTCCGCCGCACTCATACTCTTTCTGAACCTCACATCCTTCTCTCCTCTCTCCCTCTCTCCTCTTCCTCTTCCCCCACCCCCCATTCCCTCCACCCCTCTCCTCTGCCACTATTTGGCACCTCGTCTCTGCCACCCCACCCACTTGCCCACAGCCCCTCTTCACCCCCACCCTTACCACACACCCACCTTGACCGACCACCCCCCTCGCCCCTACCTACTCTAAGTCTACTTACTCTGTAGCTTCTATTGTTGTCTTTGAAAGTTAGTACCAGACAATCGGATCTATACTGCGTCCCCCCCCCGAGAACCCCCCCCCCCCTGGAAGACTCCGTCATCCTTACGCCTGGTGAAAGTTCTAGAAATGGATTTTTTTCCCATGACATGAATATCGTCATTCGTTGGTCAACTAGGTAGTTTTCTAATAACAGCACGCAGTTTGAAACGTGACTTCATTAATCAGTTGCAATAACTTTATACTAAGTAATAGACTGATGAAATTTTTTGTAATTTCTATTTCTTGAAATATTGAGATAAAACAAAAATCAAAAGTAATTTTTAATTTTATAATGAAGTATGTATAATGAAGTTGAAAGTATGTGAAGCGAGTATTAATGAACCACATGAGATATAAGTGTAAATGACAAAATTAAAACGGAAATAATTTTTATCGCATTTTTAGAACTAAAACCAAGATTTACAAATAATTTATTCCATTCAAACTACTACATCTTCCCACTTTTATTGAGTTTACTAGAAAAATTATACTAACGAGATTACTAGAGTTTTCTGGAATTATGCATGTTGAGATTTTTTTCTCTTGCATGATAATGCATCTATTTATACGATTAAAATAGTGACTCAATTTTTGGCTCGAAAACAAAAACTTCTATTCTATTAATCTCCGTATAATATACATCTAATTTTTAAAACAATTCTTTATGATAATTAAATTTACACATAAAAGGTTAAATTATAAATGTAGAAAAGTATTCGAGATGAATTTATACAAATTTAAGATAGCTTAAAATAATCAAGGATTCAAAAAAAACTTTCGAAAAATATTTTCACAAAATCAAATTTTAAATAATTAAATTTATTACGAAAATTATGTAAATCATATTTAAACTTTTTAGGTTTAAACTTTTGTTGTTTTTAATTATCTCAAAATTTATCAAACATACGATTTTGTTATCAAAATTTGATTTGGAATAAAATTGTGTCACTTTTGTAAAGACTGTTATTCTAATAAAAATTTGTATAAAATTAAAATTATTATGATTATTTGAAAATAAACCTGAGTATATTTAATTTTAATCGATCTAAGAATCTTATATTTAAAAATATTTATCACATACTCAAACATTCGTTGAGGTTCATAAATTCATCTTTTAAACCAAAAAGTTTTTATATCAAAAATGAGGTAATATTTATCATATTTATATGGAATCTTTTTTAAATACATATTTAAGATTCGAATTAAGAAAAAGCTGAACGAAATTAATTTTTCATAGTTAAATAAACTTATTTTTTAATTTATATAGTAAATTTAACATATTTTTAAATTAAATATTTAAGTTTTTAGTAATATAACTTTTTAGAAAAAGGGAAAGCCCTTTTTACGATATAAAAATTAAATATAATTTAGTAAGTTTAAAATTAAAATATTTTAGAGATTATAAAAATTACTTGTTTAAATATTTATTTTATAAGAATTTTTGTACACAAATACATATTTAAAAATGAAAATCCTTGAATTTTTTATTTATCTTTTGTAAATCGGTTACAATATTGTAAGTTCTGAGATACATAATTATTGAAAGCTTTAAATATACACATATAAGTTAAAAACTCTTGAATCTGTAAGATTTCTTAAAGCATGTACATATATTTTTACTAATTGCATACTGTTGTATAAATACATAATATCTATACTAAGATCTTTATTAAATCTATTTTACAACACAATTTGGACTCGTGTGAATCATGTCCAGACTTCGCGTCGACTAATTCTAGATAGTTTAATCCAATTAGACATAATTTGAGATACTAGGTTACGAGTTATCTCATTAAAGCATATCCTTTTTAAGAGAATCACTGAAAGCATCTTACATGTAACATGAGAATTCACACTTATACTATATAGAATGACTGTGCACAATAAGCCCTGAGCGATTATTTTTTCATGAATACAACCAATAACGGATAAATGCAAATCTAATATGTGTTTTGTTACTCGTTTTGCTTTATGTAAAGTAAGTGTATTACGTCGTAACAATGACCAATGAATAATGTATTCAGTGATAATTTCCTTTTGTTCACATAGTAGTTATCCTCAACTAATCGAAAATTTCCTTTACTTCGGAATGAATTTTTACTTCCTTTAGTATATTCTGGATGTTCCACTACCATTATCGAATATTTCGGTAGATTTTCGTAGAGGATCACTTTGCTGCATAATTTTTAGAAACTACTAATTTCTCGAATTTCTTCATTCACCGCATATTATCTTCCGAGTAAACGGTTTATCCAAAGTGAAGAAATATATGCGAAAGAACTATTTTATAATTTTTTCAACTGATGTATGCGATTTAGATGAATATGTATAAAGCAATCCAATTGATGAAGACATATAAAAAAAAGAATTACCTTATATAAATTTTGTATGAATACTCAACTACTTTTTTTGTTTGATTTCTTTTTGTGGGATTAGTAAGACATTTAATATGGCTGTATTTTATTAAGAATTGTTAGAGTATCATATGAGAAATCGTGACTGAAATAATAATTTTAAATAACAATATCATCCTTGTTCAGAAGAAAATTCTAGATTATCAGTTTAAGCTTGAATTATTATATATTTTTTTGATTTAAAATAATATAAAATATTTTTATTCCATATACATAAGTATCTTCATTTATCTTATTTAAGAGTAGCTCATAATAAGAATAATTATATTCTCTTAACGTGACTATGATTTAATAAAATAATTTATAATTTATAAATAAGATATTTAAGTATTTTAATTGTATACTTTATAAAATTTGTAATAAATTATTAGACAATTGAATAATAACTACATTAGTAACTGTTACTCTATATTATCTTCGGAAGTTTTTATTACAGTAAAATACTATGTAATGTGAAAAACTAAAATTTATATTATTTAATAAGTAATTCAAGGTTTTTTATTTTAAAAATAAGCTTATTAACATTATATTAAACGAATTTTTTAAATCACATACGTAAAACGATAGGAATAAATAAAAAATATCTGATAATCAAACAAAATTTTTATAAAAATTTAGGTACATTATGAAAACTATATGATTAATCTTTGATAATTGTTTTGATAATATTGAGTTATTACAAAATATATTTTGAAATTAGAAGACATTATTTCCTTTTTGTTTCATTTACATTATTTAAAAATGGTTGCTAATATCAATAAATGTTCCTATTAATTATATTACTTATACTTTAATTAATTTTTATTTTTCTACTAGATAAAATGTTGGGTTATATTTACAGGAAAATAGTTTGGTTGTTGTAAGAATTAGGAAAGGTCAATGAAACTTTTTTATCGTTATAAACTTGAATAAAACGAAAAAAATTCATTCTAAGTAAAATAAGTAAATACATGTTAATATTTATTGCAGCTGATAATAAGAGAATATTTAATGATTTTGTAAATAACAAATATGAGTTTCTTCACTATTTCATAAAAGAAAACTGATAATGCATTAGAAAATTCATTATAATAAAATATAATTTAACCTTAATAATAATCTTTAATGCACATAAGTAAATATTTTCTAAATTAATTAATTTTAATTATAATTTCATTACTTTGTTTTTTTATTGAACTCTGTATTTTAAATATAATAATAGTATAACTAATTAATATAGAATAAACTTAAAAATATTTAAGCTATAGTAAATACGCTAGTAATAATAAATAAATTTGAGCAAAATAATTGAATAAATTTTGTATAATCTATTTTTCATCTCAGGTAAGAAGTACTGAATAATTAATTATTATTTTAATTTATGGATTAAAATAAAATGTAGAAAAATTTTATATAAATATTTATTATTTTGTATTAAATTAAATATTTAATTAGTGAGACTAGATTAATTTTAATTGAAACAAATTTATTGTTTTATTATACAAATATTCAAAATAAAAATATGCTTTACATTAAAATAAATTAACAGAATTTAATTATAATATTGTGAGAATTTCATTAAATTCGGTTTAATATATTGAAAATGAATTTATAAAGCAAATATGTTATTTCATGAGATAATAATAAATTTTTTCAAACATTTAAACTGATTACAATTTTTATGAAATATAAACAATTAAAATAAGATTTTTATATTTTATATTATTTTATAACAAAAGTAGAATATAAAAATTTTAGTTAAAAATGAAGACTAATTATATTAAAAATAGGGTAATTCCTTATACAATTATTTATATATAATTACCATTATTATATATCATCATTTGGTTATGAAACATTTATTTATATAATAATAAACATTAAATTCACCAATTTAAAAATTATATTCATTCAAATGTTTGAATTGTTTTAATATAATAGTCTTACAATATTTTAGTTAAAATTTTTAAATTATTTCTAATTTAAAAATTTTAAATTTTTTTTATGAAATTTTTTCATGAAATCCTTCTTATATAATTCTACGTAGTCACAAAATTATATTCATCATTTCCAATCTGCATTAACAGACAAACAACAGATCTATTGAACAATAAATAAGTAAGCTTAAACAATAGTATATAAGCTATTAAATAAATTTTGAATTATTATTTGTTAATTTCAGTTTGAAAAATAAAATTGCATTGAAAAGGAAGCTTTAATTCCAGTAGCATTATCAATATAATGAATATAATTATAATATATAGTACATTAGAATATGTTTTTCAAGTAATATTAAAAAATAAATTTATGATGAACGGACAGAAAGTTATAGTGCATTCGTGATTGTACATAACGAGCAATACAATCGACGTAGAATCGAGATAATCGCGTGACACATTCGGTTATCCCTGAAATTCTGCAACCTTCTATGCAGTCTATTGTGAAATCACGATTCCCCTCCATAAATGACTAATGAGATACCAAAGGGAAAGGAAATAAAATCGAGAAACATAAAAGCCCGAGTATATTGTACGTCAGCTTTTAAAATTCAGTAGTACGTAAATAATGACATATTTTTTTTAACCTAAAAAACGCAAATGCATGTATATAATATGTAGATCCCCTTTGGAAATAGTAACACTATTTAAACGATATAACGGAAATACTTACGCATACTCTATACATATGTTTAATGCTTATAGATATAACAATTAAAAGTCGTTGGTCACAATTTGAAGATGTCACGTCGAAATAGGTCGTTACTTGCAGTTAGTACATATGTTTACCAGTTTATTGCGGTACGATTGTATATAATATCTGTATAATTTTCATATTTCGAATATTTTATCCAATAAAGAAATATTTTATGTAATGTAGCATTTACTAAAAATTAATGATACATGCTTCCTCTAATCAACGAGATGTTATTGTATTACGATTGATACATACGATGCGTACAAAAATATTTAGTATTTATAAATTTGAATTGATATATAGTTGAACAAAAATAAGAAACATAGTTTTTATGTATGGTTTTAATTTCTCTTAATTCATTTTTATATGCAAAATTTAAATAATCAAAGCTATATTTATTGTATAACATTGTAAATAGAAACTGTTTACTTTTATAGTAACAAGCAAAAAATATCAATAAAAGTTTAAAATTTTTAACCAACTTGTTTTCGAAGGAATTCTCAAAATTGATATTCGTATATATACAATTATTACGTGCAATAATCACGTCATTAATTATTTCATTTTTATTTGAGTCCTTGATTGAAAACTAATAAAAATTCTCTCTACGTGGAATTAATCGTCATTTTGGTATCGTTTTTCTTTATAAGATGATCATATGAACTTACGATAAATATCATCACGATATTAATACGATTCGATATATCATTCGAATTTCAATAATTTTATTTGGATTACGAAATTTAATTGAATTTTCTTTTTTATATATTAAGAAATTTACTTTTTTATTTATAAAGTTAACTCTTAGAGTAAACGATGAAATAAATTTTTAATAAATTTGATTGAAATAAAATAATATTTTCACTATACTTACCTTATTTTATTTTTATTTTGACTAGTTTATTTTCATTATTATTTTAATTCAAAATTTCTTATCAATTTTTTTAAAATAAAAAATTAATCTCTAATTGATAATAAAGTTACCAATACTATTGTTAAGTGCAATTATAAATTTTTTTAATGATAATTAATGTATTTCATTAAATAACAAATACTTTTTTAGAAATAATAAAAATTTTTTATACTTTTATTTATGATAAATAAAATATATAGTATAAAAATATTCTCTCTTTAAAAAATAATGTTATTTAAATACTATCAAATTTTTTATAAATACTTTATTTCAATTTAATTACAAATTTAACAAAACAAAATATTTCAAATGATTTTAACATTTATTAATTATATTTTGATGGTTTTGAATATTAAATTAATATAGTAAACCCGTTAAAGGTCAAAATAATAATTACTTTTCTACGACTATATTGTGACAAAATTCAAATATAGCGATAAAAACAAAACAAGTATATACACATTGAAAAAATTTGTATTGATTTCTGTTGAATTCATAACTGAAATATTATCTCTGGTATAGATCATCATTCGTCAATATATTTTTGGACCGAACAACTTTACAATAGCAGTTATTTGACCCACATACAAATAAAGCTTATTTTTAATAATTCTTTTTTAATGTAAAAAAAACTAAATATGTTCATTGAACATATTTAAAAATTCAAATTAGTATATTTTAACTTCGTTTACTGAACTTCTAAAATACTACTAAAACAGTTATTATGCAATTTTTAAAGGTAAAAAATTAATATATTCACAATTTTTAGTTTTTTTTTAATTCTTAAATCACGCTTTATTACTTAAATTCTTAAATTCTTAAAGACACATTTTAATTTTATTTTAGAAATTTTACTTTATGGATTCCTTTAGTCGCAAAAAATATTGAACCCAAGAACTTTAATATATGATCAGATTAAAACATAATCTTGGTTTTATTGCTTTCCCGTTAGGTATTTCTAGAACAGATTATTAATTGTTCTTTGAATCTTATACTTACGGATTTGTCTTTCGGATTAACTTTTTTCTTTTAAATAATTTAATTGCTAATTACATATTTGCTTTTAGATAATGATCTACTTTTATAGGTACATAATTTTTTAAAACAAATATGTTAATTTGTAAATTATTTAAATTAATATTTATAATCTAATTTCATAAAAGAATAATTAATACATACGAATAATTAACCATTTTATAATCGAAATACAATATTCTCCTTAATATATATTGATTTTTTGATATTTTATTAAACAGTAAAATAATATTTAAATAATAAAAAATATTTTATAATACATATTAAATAATAAAAAATTTTTTAAATATTAAATAATAGAATACAGTTAAAAGATCCTTAAGACATTATAATTTAAATAAGTACATATTTACTGTCATATTAAAACGAAAGTAAATAATAACTACTCTTTATAGGAATCGAAGTAGTGGATTGGTAAAATGGTAAAAAAATTAAGAAAGTATAATGCAAAACAGCTTTATTTAAGTAATATTTATGAATCGCTTATAAATTTATTTAATTTCAGTTCGGAACAACTTCGCCAAATCGAACTTGCTTATATAAAAGAATCTCAATTAATTTTCTAGTCTGGATTCGCGGAATAGGTATGAAAAAATTCGCCGGCGACTAGAAAATAAAACTAGTGAACCCACGAGTCGCAATTGTACAATTTAAGTATATACAACATATCAATAAAACACTTGCATAATCAGCAATTAAAAGTAGCATTTCTCACAGCTGCTCCTCAATCACTCAAACGTCTAGAATCATCCCGCCGCAAATATTTTACAAAGGTTCCGGAATATCACTGGCAGCATTAATTAATGCCGTAATATGCCATTAGCTATGATACCAAGTCAGTCGAACAAAATGTATTTCTTAATGAAATTGGTGGTCGCAGCTTTCCTTCGATCGTCATTCGCGTTCACAAGTAATGTGCGTGCATCATAAACCTCCTCGTCTTACCTCTCTCTCTCTTTCTCTCTCCCACTGTTCAATACGATAAAGTGCAATATTCAATTGCGTTCAAACTTCCATTCACGCGTACATATTCGTTACGTAGTGGGATAAACTGACAAGCTTGAGATAAATTTCAGTTTTACATCGTAATAATTTGATATCCGTTTTCAAATTTTTTGTTAGAAAATAATTTATATTTAAAGGAAAATTTTATTGAATTAGTGACAAAAATGGACTGCAACTTAATTAACCTTGCTTTAATATGCACTCAATATATATAAAATATTTTTTATATACACAAGGTCCTTTACTTGAATATTGCGTTATTTATTTTATCCAAGGTAAAACAAGATTGTATGAAATTCCATGCATCAGTAATTCGTTAAATAATCATAGTTTCTTCAACGAAAGTAATTCTATCTGCAATTTTTAATAGGAATTTCAGAAAATTTTATCAAAAAAATATAAAAATATATTTTATATAAGTGGTTTAAACGAATTCCACTGGTTTCGAAGTAGAGTGAAATCTGGTTTAGTAGTCAAATATATTTTTTTTTATTATAAATTTATCATAATGATCAGAAAAATATGTAATGGACCGTATTATTAGTGTTGCGCTGCTTAATATTTTTTCGAAATTTAATTTATGGATTGTTAATTTTGAATAGAGTTTTAAATTAAAATATTGCGAATGATATGCAAAAAAAGCATTGAAAAAATTGACGGATTCTGCAACTAATTAAATAAAACAACGTCAATATCATCAAGTCATCGATAGTTACTTTATATTATAATTATTTTTAATTTTTGGGTTTCAAAAAAATTTCAAATCATGGTTTATTTTGAAACAAAATGAAACAAAGCGATTTAAAAACTATAAAAATATAACTTCGGTTCGATCGGTCAAGTAAAATTTGTTAGTCAAGCGATTGAGTAAACATTATTTTCAATAGATAAATGTATTTTAATACTCGTTATTAAAAGTTTTAGCTATATTTCATCCGATAGTAAATTTTTTATGTAATAAATACTCACCAAATCGATGCAAAAATTTATTGAAAAATAATTTTAGACTTCATTGAACCGAACCTTTTAATTAAGTACCACCAACCCAAATCTAATTCACACTCGCACAGTTTGGAGTCGGTGTTAGACTCGGTTTATCGGTATCTTTACCCTACGAATCTCGTAAGCCATTCATTTTAGATGACTCGCCGTTGCAGACATTGTAAGAACTCTCAGAAGCTGCGATTACTACTATCACATAATTTATTTATCGCCGATCCGAAAATAATCCATAATCCCGAGATGAGAACGGTTCATCGAATATGTAGTAATGCAACAGATAAGCTGCATCGCGAAAATCGACTTTCGAAATTTCAGAGCAGCCCTGCCTCGACGATCCTAATAAAATCGATCCCAACCTCGACATCCGTGTCGCACGAGCGCCTTGGTCGCGCCTCGCTAATGCCAATGCAATTACGTACTGTTGAACGTATCGGGAGACAATTATTGCGAATGACATTACGTGTATTACAGATCCCAGGCGAGTTTATCCTCTGGCGCCATCTCTCACGTCTCATACCACCACCAGTGGGCCGCGATTTTCCGTATGTAGGCGCTCGTGAGTTAACGTTGTGGTAGTGGTGATGCCCGCGGGTAAGTTCTCCTTCCTCTTTCTCTCTCTCCGTCGCGGCTCGGAGGCCCTCGCGCGCTTTAACACGCGTGGCACTTGCCCGGAGAACGCATTGACAACGAGAGAACGCGTGGACGCGTTCACCGATCAACGCCGTCGTCGGTTGATACAAGACTGTGCGCGAGGTTCGTGCTCGAACAAACGCCACCACTCACGAATATCGCGTGTCGAGTTACACGCACCTGGTGCTTGAAAGGGAGAATGTTACACGGAGACGACGACCTTTACGAGACGACGAGCTTCGCAACTCGAGAATAAGGGCGAGGGAGGTAAAACAGACGGCTCAACGCTCAGAGATACATAAATACTCGAGCGAACGCTGATTTTCGTTTGCGTGCATGTGGATTCGGTAGCGACTGGAGGAAATAAGCACGTGTCGACAGGATTACGTGCGGTTACCGGCAATCGTGCGGTCCTCGTTGGTTAAGCGATTTTCGAACGGACGAGTTTGAAACGACGAGTTTGACGGTACAGATTTGAAGGAACGGACGTAAGCTTCGATCGGTAGCCTTCGACGAAGCTTCAGAGGTGAGTCGGCGGTTATTTACCAAATTTATACATTTTGCCTTTCTCGAATGCAAATTATTAATGTAATCGAGCTTCGATCGCCAATTTCTTTAAAAGTCGTTCCCGTTTTCCACCGATGTTCGTACATCAACGTCCTTCTTTCTTCTTCTTCTTCTTGTTTCTCATTTTGTTTATTGTTGTAATAAACGCTACAAAGCTTTTTTCTAGAAATTCTGGTTTATTTACCGAATATCGATTCAAACGTTCATAGATCGGTTATACAAAATTTTTCAAATCTTATTACAAATCAATGTATTCCTATATATTTATTCTAACCGTAATAAAATATTTTATGGAAATTTTCTTTGACTATTCACAGGTTTCCATGGTATAAAAGCTTTTTTTCTAAAGGTAAATTATTGATTCTTAATGTTTAAATACATTGAGTTTTAACCACTTATGTATAAGTGTGTTATAATTGAAAGTTAATGAAGTACAGCTATTTCACAGAAATAAAGTTGTAAATTTGTAAACAATATACCATTCCGGTTCCAGTAAAAATGTTTATTGACGCAGTTGTTTAATGAGCGCAATTAAATTCATAATTTTAATAATTTCATTTATATTGCATTAGCCTAAGCCATTAAAATGTTTTGTTTTATTTTAGGTCAATGAATGACTTTCTCGCTGTATTTTACTGTTAACTTTATAAGAGAAAAGAGCACTGAAAGTTATATTCAAACGATGATTAAGTGATCTAATTAATTTTACATTTGCTGTGATGCTTTCTCTTGCATTATTATTTATGTTTTTGCTTCGTCATTAAAATCTACAATCTCAAACTCATATTGATCAGAATAAAGCAATGTTCAAGGTTCGCCATTTATTTAGTTCAAATATATTTTGTTTACAAGTTTAATTTGTAGGCTTAATTAGGAAAATTATATTTTGCTTTTACCTACTCTCAACAAAAGCTCCTAGAACTTCTATAGATATCTCGCGGTATTAAATTCATTGTTCTCTTCAATTTTTGTAGAATTTAACAAGAAAAAAGAAAAAAAAATATCGTACGATCATTACACGAACTAATCAATCACAAAATATACAATTCAGGATAAATTCGAAATGAAACTTATTAGTTACCGCAATCGTATTGAATAATTGACTAGATACGAGAAAAACAAATATATGCACTTCGTACGTCAAAAGAAAATACAAGCTACCAATGATAAGCTGTAATCTTCTCCGTTCGAACGTTCTACAGCGTCATTTATTTTCGGGGCACATTGAATTGTTGCTCTTGATAGTTGATGTATAAACGCGTCACCAAAGCTAACGAGCTATCCTACAAGGAAAGAATTTCCTCGACCACACGCGATTTACGCGCGATTGTGTTGATGTGCGATGCGCACACCGAGCGAGCCTCCAGCCTATTCAAGTTTCGTCAGATACATGTTTACACTTTGTATAAGAGTTACGAAAGCTTAGAAAGAGAATAAATGAGTCGGTACTGGGAAAATTGTTATTATCTATTGATTTATTGAAATTTGATTATTTCAGATGTTTTTGAGAATATTCGAAAGCTAATCGTTTTGTGTACAGATACCACGCAAATAATATTATTTTACTGATTTATTTTCTCAAATGTTATTTTTCTTATATTTTTTTGAAAATATATAAAATAATTCACTAGATTCAGCGATTTGTGATAAATATTTAAAGGTCAAGTATAGATAAAACACCCCTTAATACATTGTGTTTCGGTTCTTTGAAATGACGGACGATGTTGATATAAATGAGTTTATTTTTAAATCATACATTTCAAAATACACTAAATCTGATAATCAAAAGCTTAGACAGTCGTTAAATTAAAAAAATCTGTAAAATATAAATTAAATTTTAATTTTAAAAAATTATCTAATTGAAGTGAAACGTGCATGTCATATAAAAATTGTTTCCAACAAAAAAAGTTAAATAAATGTACTCAATAAAACAATTCATTAAAAAAGATACTTAAAAATTTTGGTTTAAAAAATATAGTCTTCTTTTTAAAAATAATTCTTGTCATAATTATATTTATCATTTCAATAAATTTTTTTGAATATTTAAATAAAATAATTGTGAATATTAACATATTAATGTTAAAATATCAATTTATCAGTATTATCCAATTTATTTTCTTAAATTCAAATATTTATAATAATGAATTTTTATAAAAGTTGAATAAGTTTCCGTGTTGAGCCAACAATTTAAACTAAATTTATAAACTATGTTTATTTTTGAATTCAAAAAAGATAGATGCTTATGCACTTAAAATTTTTATGAATGAAAAAATAAAATGTACCAATGTATTCTCTTAAATAAGGAATTTTATTACATAGTCATTTACAGTTACATTGTTTATTAAATTTATAAATAAGATTTCAAACAATATATTAGATAAGAAGAATGATAGAAATGTTATTAAATTATAATTTGCATTATTAATAAAATTTATTATTAAAGATAAAGTTATTTTTGTAAAATTTAGTCTATGAAGTTAATAAAATCAGGTATAATTATTTCAGAACTATAATAATAAAATATGAGTATATTTGAACATTTTTAAAAAATATTATTTTTAAACTTTTTGTACTAATACTTGAAATCGAATAATAAAATTAATATACACTTATTAAAATAAATCGATAGCCCATTATATATTTAAAAAATATAGAATTCTAAAAATAAATTAAAAAAAAAATAGATTAAGTGATATTGCGTAGCAAATTAACTCTTATTTAAATTCATATTTGAAAGTTAACTACGGTTGAGCAGTAGTAATTAAAATAGTTAACTGAAAAAGATTTAGTAGATTTTATACAGAAAAATCTTAAGTGATGTATTAGATATCAAAGCTAGTTCGAATTGCAAAGTTCTGTCTTGGCAAATGGAAAATAATAAAATTCTTGTCAAGTAACATAATATAATATATAATTATGTAAAATTTATTAGTGAATTTTATATTCTATAAACTACATTCCTGAAAGTGAGATTAGTAATTATGCATACTGAAGTCCGCAGACCATAATCATGTCATACTTAGTTAATCTAAACTGTTAATACATAATTACTTTATCAAACAATCGTATCTTTAAAAAATACAGTCTTTAAATCTAAAAGCAACTATGTATTTCTCAAATTCAAGAAGAACGATTACATAAAGTTTTTGATCGATTATCCCACTATTTTCATCCTCTATTTTTTATAGCATCTGTCAATAAACCATAAAAGGGTTTAACATTGTAAGCATGAATGGGAATTAACGAAAGGTGTAGATGTTGACAGATTGTCAGGTTTGATTAAAAATCATTGATTGTAAAGTCATTTTGAAGGACTGCGTATTTCTGTGTATGTAACGCTTTTCATTGGTTAGTAAGTTGTGTTTTCTATCTACACCTAATTAAATGTGCATTGCACGTGGGCTCGGCAATGTTCTCTATCTTTCGCGCTGTTATGTTCCGAACTGTTTGAATAATTTGTAGCCGTGTGATTGTATGCGAGTGAAAGGCATCACTTATTACTACTTTTACGATTCTACGGCTGCAGTGTTTTTCGAAATCACAGTAAATCACTTCTTAAATTCTTTTTGCGATTTGAATTGTATAAGGATACTTCGCTTCTTGTGAAACGAAGAGGAGAATTCTCGTACTCGTAATAAACCGTAAATTATTGGAATGCTCAGGTGAATTGAAGTTTAGCAGTTATTGTTATAACGAAATAAAAATTACATACTGCAATTTACAGACAATGTAATTCGTTTGTTTATTTGGGTTTATGAGGATTCATAGATATTTCCAATTTATAACACGGCTTTGTGTACTTACGTATAAGATCTTTGTGCAAATAGCTCAGCAAGTCTTCAGCATATTTTATTTCAGCAGCAATAAAAGATTCAATTTTATGCAAAATATAATAGACTGGTTGTAAAAATACGAGAATGCTATTTTTATACTACTGCATGTTATAATTTCTTTCCTTTATCTATGATTATTAGTTATATTTCCAGATAAAATACTCGGATACGTCCATATGAATTTAAAATTTTTGTGAATATAAATGCAAGTATCATATTTATTAATTGTACTACGTACTTTAATCAAGCTTAAAAATGTTTAATTGCATAAATTTATTGCATACTTTGAACATTTTATATTTGTAAGAAGTGGTCCATACGTATATTTAAACGGCGCAGTATATAAATTGAATATTTCATTTCAAAATTAATTTGTTAACGTTATTTACGACTCTACAAAGAACTGGAAAACTTGGAATTACGTAGCAGTTCTAAGTAGAGTAATACTAATCATTATTTAATGTATTTGATGAAATAGCGGTTGTCAATCAACTCATTAATTAAAAACGGTTACAAGCAATAATAAAAGATTCGACTATGAACTGTTGTTGCATTTTTTAAATGTTTCTTACAAATAAAACAATGAATCTTTCATTATTTACGTTAAAAGCTCGTTAATAAACAAGATATATTACAAGACTTAAAGTATCGTTATCGACAAAACAACGTTTGTCTTACAAATTTCACGATTCATTTAGTTTCACTACAGATTTAATGTAAAATCGAAAGACAAAAGTGCGTCAACACAAACGTAAAAAACCCTACACTTCAACGTCAAATATCGCGATTTATGACGAACTCGACTGCACAAAATATAACTTCCGAACTACATCTGCAACATCTAGAATTTGTGTTATCACTCGAGTTTTCGTAAGTAAAACTCTTGCTAATCAACCTCGGATTTTCCGCGCCTTTCGATGATCGCGGTGAGGCGCGATTGACCGGATACGTCACGCGAATCGCACGAATGCACAGTAAAAGAGAGAGAGAGAGAGAGAGGGTAGGAGGCGCTTGCACGTGCGTGGAGTCGGCCACCAAGGTTGCGATATTTCGCGCGCTTTAGCGCCGCTCGGAATCCATGCCAATTCGCCCATCGCGCGCGTGCAAACACGTGATGAAACGTCGCGCGTGAAATAAACACGTAGCGGCACCCGAGAGTTACGCAGTTTGCCGGAGACTGTCTCTCTTTCTTTTCGTCTCTATCCGTGTTGCGAGCGGTATAGTGAAACGACTATTGTGGTCACCTCCGCCTGAATTTTATTATTACGAGAGGCTGTGCGAATCGGGTAATTCTAGGATCACAGCTGCTAATTAAGTTCGAGTTTTCTATTTTAATTTATGTGGATACCGGATAATGCGTGACCAATTGTCATGCATTCGTCACTGTAATCTCGTACATAATAATAAAATAAAGGTAGAGAGAGAGAGAGAGAGAGAGAGAGAGAGAGAGAGAGAGAGAGGGAGAGAGAAAATGCTACAGAGAGTAAAGCGCATTGATGGATTCCAGTAAATGTTTATGACAGTTAAATTAAATGTTTACATCGGTTCTGATTACGTTTACTCGCGACGTAATGCAAGGAAATATTACGAGATTAAGTAGTATCATTGTTACGATCAATACAATAGTATTTTATGTAAATACATATTTCGTCGTTGCAAAATAAATTTTTTACTTCGATAATATTTAGGACAATTCACAAACGATAAATTAGAGTCACGGAAAATAAAATAAATACACACATCATTAGACGTAGTCATGCGGGTATTGTAGTTAATTAAAATGAAAATTTGTTTCCCGATTCACGTGCTCGAAACGACTCTATAACAACTATTAGAATTAATTTTTTTTTATAAATATGAAATTCATGGGAAAATTCTATTTTTACGAGTATGGAAATACGCGTAAAAAGACGGAGTACTTAGAAAACAGTTTTATTTGTTAACGATCAATACGTTCACTGCGTCGGAAATGTCAGTATTTGGAACGAGCATGCAAACGATATATATGCATATATAGTTATTTCACCATCGCGAGGCGCGTCTTACTAAAAACACTGTCGCAAACTCGTATAACGTAGAAAAGAAAAACGACACAAATAATTCGTAGACGCGTGTAAAACAATGTTAGCTTGTAACTAGTAGCAAAAGACGTCGATCCCGGCACGCGTCGTTCTTTTAATTATTCGCGATCAGTGTAGACGAGCGAGACAATATCACTCCCGACCTTTTGCGCGCGAGGCGAGATTACCTCCTAGGATTCGTATTCGGTGCCGACTGTCGCGTGGATCGCGGATTGCGCATTAAGCATAAGCGCCAAGCCGACAATCCGTCGTAATTGTAGCGGCGATTCGGAGGGCGACCGCTGATAGAGTCCATAGTAACGAGAAAGCGACCCCCGGAGGATTTACGTGGTTTTACGCGAGACTTCGAAGAAGCCGGTGTCGGGCAGTATGGAGTGCTTTTGGTTCGGTTTTTACTAGATTTCACAACGGGAATTCGTTTCGAGTGTTTTTTAAGATGGGCAACAGGAGAGAAATTTACCGGAGTCGGAACGGAGTTTTATGATGAGCCGAATTGCGATACGCATATTTAACAGCTTGGTAACATTAAATCCGGTTGGGTTTGCTGATTTTATTTATACAGCGCTTCGTTTTAAACGCGTAAAATAATGCGCCAGCGAGTAATGGGTTATCTGGATATTTTTATTTAGCGAAATAAGGTTGTGTAATCGAAGAAACATTTACATTAATTTACGTACGAAAAAGAATATAATTTCTTTGGTATCCGAATGGAAACGTATATTTAATTTCGGTGGATGATAGATAGAACAGCGCGTGATAATGAATTTCCACGAAAGAAAAATTTCAGAAAATTTATTAATAAATGAGATATTTAATTATAAAACTAAAGTTCAATAAACTTATTGAACTCTTTCGCATAATGCACTGTTTATGTCAATGTTCACCGTTTTTATATTAGCTTATCAGCGTAAAATATGCGGGCTCTGCATCTGCTTATTCAAATCTTTTGAACGAGTAGGTAAATCAATGTTTCCTTTTTCTATTTTAAGCGCCATTTTAATTATGCTTGTATGATAAAATAAGGTGTATTATCATAAGTAATTAGTAAGACAAGTATGTATATAAGGCGTTTCGCAATAGCGAACCATGTAATTATTTTATCCGTTCGCTTAACTTTAAACTTAATACAACTGAATATGATTTAATTGCAAATTCGACTTCTAATGTCAATGTCAAAAATCACGACGAATTTAATTTCCCACCGTCTCGACATTGTTCACCTCGGACGATTTACGGCTCGTATAATGGTGCTGTCTCGTTAAAAAAAGAAATTTTTACGCTCGTATCGCCCAGGCTTTCTTAATTTCACAAAAAATTCGTGGATCGTAAAACGAACATTTTCCGTGTTTCCAATTCTGTTTGATTCATCCGAAGTAAAAGAATCCCCGGCATGCGTTGGCTCGATTAACAAGCCGGGAGTTAAACACCGCTGGGAAAACGCGCAAGTCTCGTCAGTTGATGTAATGTCAGGGTCTACGACGGCGGCGATGACGAACTTAGCGGCATCCGCGTGGCATCGCTCGGCTCATAAATTACGCGAGCCGCGCCTTTCCGGGTAAGCATCCGCATTTCCTCATAGAAGATGGTGTTAACGGTCAATGTGCACGAGGTAATTACTCGGAAGGATCTAGTAATCGTTCTCGACGCGGGAGTTTCAGTGCGAGAAGTTTTTTAGGCTACGGAATAAGTGGCGTAACAATGCGGAAGAAATAAACTTTTGATAATTAATTCCAACTGCGTTAATGATGCCGTATACCGTTGAAAAAATATTCTTCTTATTTTCTCTGACGTGATTATATACACTTTTATCTAACAAGCATCTATTTAATAATATTATTATTAATATTTTTAAATCAATCGAGAATTCTTCTGTTACGTAAACAATCCATGCGATTATGATATAGCTGATGTGCAAAGAGCGCAATACTTAAGTGGGAAATCGTGTATTAAGAACATAATAAATATAATTTATATGATCTGAAACATTGTATAAGTAACTTATCATTATTTAATGGGGTTTTAAATAATCTTGTTTTTCCTTCGCGTTCGAGTATTCTATCATCTTAGTATATTTGTTAAAGTATATAATATAATAATCTTTCAATAACAAGTTTTATTTAGAAAGTTTCAATATTTGAATTATTTTCGCATAAAGATATTAAAATTTAATAATAATTTATTAAAAAATCTATTTTTATTAGCTTTAACTAATATGAAAGTTGTATTAATCTTTGAAAAAAGCATAATTTTTACTTACTTTATTTATATAATATCAATTTACTGCCAATTAATAAAATAAAGAAATGAATTGGCACATGAATAGATTATAACGATAAACTATTTAATTATCTTTCTAAATTACAGTTACTTAAAAGTTATGTACTTAAAAACTCAATACTTACTTCAAAAATTATTACCGATGCCAAACGCAACAGAGAAATAGACTAAAACTTCAAGATTATTAAATCCGTTAATTTAATGTAAAAATAGATATTTTAAGTTACATGAAATAATATTCAAAATATTTCATTTAGTTTTGTATGAATATATCGTCTCTAATTTGAAAATGATTTTATTCAAAACTTATTTTCCACAATGATATCGATTACGATATCTTTTACCAATTAATTAATTTTGTTTTGAATTAGAACTAATTTGTTATGAAAATTCAGTACAATATATCTTAGTTTTTGATTAAATACAAATTTCATTTTATTTTTTCCAAATATACTAAAAATTAATGTTTTATTTTCATTTTATAAATATTAAAACTTATTAATCAAATATAATTTTTGTAGTTTTTAATAATAAAAGAAGAAAAATATTAATTTCAAACATTTTTTTATAATAATATATGAATTTACACGCATTTATTAAAATTATACATTTTACTTAAAAAACTTAATTCTTGTGTTGCAGATAATTTCGCAAAAAATAACTTTCGGCCTAATCACAATACTTAATTCTGACGTCTTGTATTATCAAACGGTGTAATGAAGAATTCGCAAATCAACGAACATGGTACGTTAATCTTGGATCATTATATAAAACTAAATAAAGATAGTTCATTCGTTCCTCAATAATATTAAAATGGCTGATTTACTAAGTAATTACATTACAATTTCGTCGTGCGTCTAAACTATAACGTTCGGTTCCTCTATTGCCTTAAAACAGGAGGAAAAAAAAGAAAATCAAGAAAATAAAATAGAAATAAAAAACAAGCGAGTGCGTTGTTAACTTTTGTAGGTAGCAAACCTGAAAGTTTATTTATCCTTGACAATAAAGGCTCGAATCCGTAGCCATTAAATCACTATCAAGCTTCGTCGTAATATCGAATAAAAGTCAGATCTTCGTAAAAGGACAAGAGAGCGATCGACGATCCCTCGACTCTGCGCGAAGAAAACCCAGAGAAAAAGATAAATAAGAGAAAGAGATAAAAAAGAAGTGAAGGCGCGAAAAAAGCGAGGGCTGCGAGAATATGCTCACATTTCGAAGGCTGCTCTCGATCGTCTCAAGGCTCACTCCCATCGCGTCGGTTACATTTTCTGTAGGCACCAACGACTCGCGAACGTGTCATTACGGCACATTCGATTTGCAGTGTCCCGGCCATTTGCGTTGTCTTGACGCCGCAGGGGCAGCATTAGTCGGAACACGCTCGTAAATAAAAGTGTTACAGGGTCGTGAACTGCGCCGACTGCGAAGATCGAACGGCGCTTTTTTTCGGTTTGATTTATCGGGTACCACCGACGTCGCTGCCAGGATTATTATATGTATATTTAGCGACTCAACAATCGAGCCACTTTTTCCGATCATTCGACGCGCTATTTTTGCGCTTAACGTCTTTCACTCCGACTGAATTTGTCAATTATTATTGTCTTTACAATAGAATCTTAAGACGGATCGATTAGAATTATCAATGCTTGGAAGAAAACTTTACGTGAACAGTTTGTTGTGTAATATGGCTTGTAACGCAAACTTCGGTTTATTTATTTATTAACCGGCTCGTATTCGTGTCCCAAATCGATTTACATGTTATTTAAGTTTTCTTTAAGAAGTTGCGAACGAATTCGATATTTTGACTTTCTTTCGATAATTTTTCGATTAATAATTTAATTTTCTATATCGTGTGAGATTTAGTTTAAAATATCTTTTCATTTTTTTAATGCATTGAATTTTTATTCAAAACTAGGTATAACTATTAATTCAAATTAATAATTTATCAAAAAAACTTTCATATCTAAACACAAAATCATCAAAAACTGTAAAATGAGTCAAAGTAATCGAAGAAATCATACTCCTTCAAATTTTAAAAGAGTTTTATAATCTAAGATACTATAAAATGTTTCGTTTAAAGTTTATATTCATTTAATCTGAAATAATAATCAGCAATATCTACTTTCCATGGAGTATAAAATTTTAATCTTCTATTTTTTTAAAGCAATCTTAAATTTAATTTTTTGTTAGTTAAACGATAATATAAAATACTTAAAAGATTATTCCATATTATATAAATACTACTTTGATCGATATGTAAAAAAATTATAATTCAACTATTATATATATTACATATTAAATTTTCTAATTAAATTAAATTAATTCAATAAAAATATAATTATACTCTTGAATAAAATTTTCTTGATGTAAATAAGAATTTTATATGTGGTTGTTATGACAATTTTATATAATTAAGAATAGAAATAAATAATAGGTACAACTATTAAAATAATTATTTTTTCAAATAAAAATATTGAAAACATAATCAATCAAGGCCTTTATAAGCTTATAAATGAAGTATGAAAATTGTTAATATCATTTTCAATTTAATGATTCAAACAATTATGTTTAATTAAAAGAAATCAGTGATTTGACTAAACTCAAGGGACGAACTTCAAAGACATTGTATTTAAAAAATATTTGTACTAATGCATACATATAACTGTTATTTAATAGAACAATTAATTAAAATTGAAATAATTTAATGTTTTAGTAATTGATAGATTAGTTTTCAGATTAAAAGTAATTTTAAATCATAAATTTATTAATTTATTGAATGGCTTGCATTGTTTAAAGAAACAATTCACAACCTTATAAGAACGCAATTAATAATTGAATTAAATATTTTAGCATAATTTGACATTTTCTATTAAAATTTTTATATATTTATTATGAACTAAGTTTTTATATAAAAATTTAGTGAAGTATATAAAATATTTATATAAAAGAATTCAGAAAGAATTAAAATGTATTATAATATTTTTATTTATTGTCCTGATTAAATTTGTAGAAATATCAGTCTAAAAAATTAATGTGTAAATAACTTTTATTAGATGTATTGTAACATATATTTTTTCAGATATAATTCTGATTATTGATTATTTGTGATATTATATTATTATTTTATTAAGTAATTATTTAAGCATTAATATTCGAGTTCATTGATAATGTTTTAAAAACGCAGTGCATAAAAAAATATTAATGATAATTAATGTGATATTATATAATAAATACTCTAATATTATTGATTAAAAAATATACATTAAATTATAATTTAATTTATAACATAATAAAAGTTAAATAAATTCAATTCTAATGGTTTATATTAATTACTTAAATGATCAAAAGATATGTGTATATTTTTCTTAAAATAGTTGAAACTTAAATAATTATTTTATATGCAAATTATGATTATATTTTAATGTAATATCCAGAAAATAACATAAAAAGAAAAATATCAATATGGCTCATACACTTTATAATATTCTCTTGTTAAAAATAAAAATCAATTTTTTTCCATGGAATAGAAATCAATATTTCTATTTTTATATTTGTTTTCTCTTATTCTTATCTATATCAATTCTATTTCGATATTTAATCAATAATAGAAATTATTATATCTTTAATGTATCTTATTTTTTTAATGTTTTAAAAAAAAATTAAATATATTTTATAATTCAAATATTCTTAAATTTAAAATACTTTAAATTGTAAAGATGGAAAAGTAAATACTATAAACAAAGTTAATCACAACCAAGATACTTTGTTATTATGTTAATTAAAATGTAAGCAATAAAATCTACAGTAATTACGAATGAAAGAATGAAAGAATAAAACTTTTAAATTAGTTACTATAAAGATAAATTAATAATAAATCTTATTATTTACTTGTTTGACGCAATGAATAAAGTACATACGTAGATTTTGGGTGTGGTATTGGGATTTAATTTTATCGGAGTAAAAATATAATTAATATTTTAACATTTTGTATAGAAATGCGAGAAATTATATTTAAAAATGATAGTACTACGAGATTTTACTTAACAAACGAGATAAAAGTTTTTTTGATTTCAAAATTATCTATATAATCCACAATGATAATGTTACGAAGACAGATTAAAGCATTTCCTGTTGACTTATTATATACCTGAATCGTAAGTGTGTTTCTTCATATATTGAA
Organism: Dolichoris vasculosae; assembly: GCA_018907195.1. Classification (NCBI taxonomy): domain Eukaryota; kingdom Metazoa; phylum Arthropoda; class Insecta; order Hymenoptera; family Agaonidae; genus Dolichoris; species Dolichoris vasculosae. Next base: position 2,943,064 of record JACCHY010000001.1, read on the forward strand.
TAATTTATTGATGTGTTAAGTTGCAATATTTACTAAACTCTGTATATAATATGTGCATAAAATTAGGGATTAGTATGTTCTTATCGCAAGAATCACTAATGCTATCTTATCCTGACCAATTATACTTTTAAATATATATAAACCTAGTAACCTGTCATTCATTGCTAAGAAACTTGTAGTTTCAGAAATAAAATTGAAATTAGCCTCAAGCTATTTCAGTCATACGTTATGATTTCTGGAATTCCTTAGTATTTGAATTGTACTTCATACCATTTTTCTGAATCTATTGTTAGAATATTTAATTTATTGCATTATTGAGTCTACGATCTTTTGATCTGATATTTTTCGAACTTTAATTTAAAATTATATACAGTTCGAATATTTTTATAGATTTAAAAGATAATTGGTATCACTGAAAAGTAAAATTTTCTACTTTATTCGTACATAAAATTTTATGCTTTTTTATACTTAGTACTGTATTATTTTCATACATACAATTTTGCACTATTCGATCTTTAATATCTCTTTCTAGTATTTAAATTAATATTTGACACTTACATTTATAATTTCACTACGGTTTGTTTTGTTTTAATTATAGTACTTATTATCCTATTAATCTATTCATATATTACAATAAAATAAATGTTATTTGATTTAAAATATACAGTTGTTGTTCTCTTTCATTAAGTGCATTATTTAAAGTTTATAATTTTTAGTATCATGTTCATTGTGCGAAGGTCTTATTGCTATTTAGATTAAGGCGACTTTCATTTTTCTGCAAACCAGAATTTTTTCTTTTTGTATCGCATCGCAAATCATTTTTCCTCGATTGCCGTATAAATTGACCACGACCGCGACTTTTATGTATAAAAGTTTTCAACACGACATGCGAGGAAGCAAAACTCGTTTTTGCTGGTTAGCTAGACATTCATGCGTATCGTTAAAGAAAAATTTTTAATGTTTAGGGATTCGAACATAATAATGTAGTCAGTTTAACAATTTAATCAGGTTAATTGAAAAATTTGTTATGCATTGTAATTATTAGTTGTTATTTACATTAGAATTTAATGGAGAATTATAAGATCTAACAGAGGTAAGTTTACAAGGTAGATCATTATCTTTAAATTTCTTAATAAACGCTGCACCTATATTTATACGGTTATAATATTCTTATATGCATATAATATTGTTTGATAATTTTTGAATTTTAGAATTTGAAGTATAATTTACTGACATATACAAATACAATTGTTTTTTAAGTAGTCAAATGTTATTTTTGGTAAGAATATAATTATAGCTTTAAAAACAATTCAGCATTTTGGATTGTACTATTTAAAATTAAAATTTATAGTCAATGCAAATTATTTGTCTACTGTTGGTTTTATTTTACTCGCATAAATATTCATTTAAATTTTAACATTTATGAAAGTACCATTTTAAATTTTAAATGAACGAATCAATTTTGTTTTTATTATTTTTAAATACAGAAGGATAATTATTAATATTTCATTTGAAATCTATTTTATCCTGAAAATTCATAAATCTAATTATCATAAAATGACGTTAGAATTCATTAATGTTTACTAACCAAACAACGTGCGGACTGTTTGATAATTTTACGATTGAATATAAACATTGATAATTCACTTATATATGTGTATAAACATATATATATACAAAGATATAGTTATTATGCGTATAAACAAAATTAAAAAATTCAGCGTGTAAAAAAATTTTACATGAGTAATGATCTTCGATAATTTTTAACGTTTGAAATAACGGTATGCATGTTCAAATACCTATGATTTTTAATATTTAATTATATACATGGTCCCTTTCACTCGAATCAATTTTACATTGTTATTTTACTTGTAATATTATTAATAAGTTGATCTTTTTGTTTTAATTATTATATTTATCGTTGGAATATTTTAAATTAAAATACTAGCAAATTAAACATTTTAAACAATATATTGTTAAAGTCATTTTATACTATAGGACTTTGATTATAATTGTTATTTTAAAAATATTGTATATCTAAAATTTCTAAAACTTTCATAAGAAAAAAAATCATATAAATATAGGCAAATCAATTAATTATATATTTGAAATAATATAAATATTAATTATTGAATCAATTTCGATATATTAGAATTCCTGTTTTATAAATAATGTTTGTATAAAATTAATCTACTGAATTTAATTTCTAGAAAATTATTTTTCATACAAATGAATATTTTTAACTTCAAATATATAACATACTTATTAAATCAAAAGACAATTAAATAATAGTTACAAGTTAACGATTTTACAAATTGTTTTCTACTCATAAAATTATGCATATCTCCCTCTCTATCTCTCCATATGAAAATCTATCAGTTCGCTCTCAATTAAAGTCAAAATAGAAAGAGTTAAATTTAATGTTTCCATGTCGATAAATTACATTACAATAGAAAAGCCTGAAAATAATGAAATTGAATAAAACATTGTATAAATTTATGACGTTTATTAATATAATATTGCGCATAGCGAGCAGACAATAGCGCTTTCAATAAATCATATTTAGATAACTGTATCATTCCAATATTAAACACATTTAAGATACATCGAGGTGAAGAGTCTGCCTTCGTTGCTGGAATGAGCAACCGAACAAACAGCGTCACGAATCACGATCAATACATCATTTAGCATAGACTAACATCAGCAATGGAATTTCAGACTTAAACGGCAAGCACATTATCAATGGTAAGGATGCCGAAGCCGCTGGCAATCAAATCGAGAGCACCAGCGATGCTATCCAGCGAACTATGGGCCAACTCGGCCGCTGGCAGATCCTCGTCTGCACGGCCATATCCCTCGTCAAGTTCCCCGTTGCCTGGCACCAGCTTGCGATTGTCTTCATGGCACCGAAACAAACGTACAATTGTACGATGCCAGGCTATGGAGACACGGGAGATCAGTGCCATGTACAGGTCAATGGAACCCTCGTCGAGTGTACGCAGTGGGAATTTGACAAGAGCATCTTCCCCGAAACCATAATATCGCAGGTACGTTGTGGGTGGGTGAGAAACGAGAGGATCATCCGTTCCTTTTTATCCCAGCGTTTTCTCAATGCTAATGAGGCCTTTTTTCGGTGCAAGGCAATTACCGGTTGTTATGTAAAGGCGTTATCTAGCGTTATTATATATCTATAACAGACGGAATTGGAACAGGAAAAGCCGAGGTAGATATTTTTTTAGGATTTGAGAACAGGTGGAGATTACGAGTTAGCGCCGTAATATAATTAGAAAAATAAATAAAAAGCTTTTTTTATTAGTTTTTGGTTTTAACGTTATTATCAATAGATAAATTATGTAGAAATATGAAAAAAACTCATATTGAAATTCTCAACGCTTTTTGTATTATTGTTTTTTACTCTTAACTTATCTATGTCAATATGCTATTTCATATTTAAGTAAGTAACTGACTTTCTCATTGTGTTTACACGAAATTTTGTAATATTTATTTTTGCTGACTCAAGTAACGATAGAAAAAGTTTTATAAAAAAAATTGTTTACCGAAGTACGCGTATTAAGTTGAATAAGGTAACTAATATCTATATAAAAACATGCATTGATAAGTATTTCTTATTATGAATAAGAAATCATAATGCTTTAATAAGATTAATTAGTAAATGATTTTGAAATTATAAATATTTTTTTTTAAATATAAATATAAAATCATGAAACTGCATTTTATTTATGAAATTGGTAAATTTATTTCATTCTTTAATTAAAAAATATAAATTTGAAAAATTATGTTTTTATTATTAATATGTACGCAATTCTTATACTTTCTATTTGAAAATTTTATTTCACTCCTATTAATTTTAGTAATATTCTTTAAATGTTAATTATTAATTAGTTGAATTAAAATTATTATATGATTTTTAAAATTATTTGAAAATCAAACACTTAATGATATAGGCATTTTGAAGAAAAACAAATAAATAATAAAAAAAAGTATACGAAAAATATTTAGACAAATGTTATTTAGGTGTATAATAAATTAATCTACGTCTAATATTGAAAATTTTTTAAAATATTTTATAATTTATTTTTTTTTAATGAAATATTAAATATTTGATTCTAAAGTAGTAAATTATTCAAAAATATTTTTAAAAAATTTTAATATTTTTACAATGTAAATATTTATATAGCAAAAAATTACTTCATTTATGCATAAAATAAATGTTTATAACACAAATAATCAATAATATTCATTATTTAATATCGATACACTGTCAAGCTATTAATTTCTTTTATGTTTATTAAAATGAATGATCCACATATTTGTAGAATTCATGATTATTTATCTCAAAGTAGAAGTAAGATATAATTTTTTATATATAGAATTTTTCTTGGAATATATTTATAATCATAAAATTATTGTTAGTTAAAATAAATATAGTATTATCGTGATACAGTTAAATGCTAGAGATTTATAATTATATAAAATAACTTTTAAATTTTTAGGATTATTAAATAATAAAATATTATCCATCAAACAAATATTTTCTAACGAAACTCAATAAATTGATGTTATAATATTGATTATTACATTTGTATGATTAGTGTTATGAAAATATTAAAAGATATTTGAAAATTATTTTCTGCAAAGATTTTTTTCTAAGAATTCATATATTTATTGATTTTTTCAGTGGAATCTTGTGTGCTCTCGTTCACATTATGCAAACCTTCAGCAATCCATTCTAATGTTTGGTATTTTACTTGGTAGCATTTCTTTTGGATATTTATCTGATAGGTAAGCTTTCTTTTTATTTTTTTACGAATAATGTAAGATAAAAACAATTTTACACATTTTTAAATTAAAAAATGAATTTTTATTTGAAACTATTTGGTGGTAAATAAATATAAGATAGTTTGTATAATATTGGAAATATATATAAAGTTCAAATTTTGCTTTTGTCATAAATCTTAATATCAACATCATAAAATATTTTATCGTCTAATATACGTGTTAAAAGTATGAATACTGCATTGAAATTTCATTGCCACTTAAAACTTACGTAATATAATTATCTTTTGTAGGTTTGGCCGAAAACTTCCTTTAATGGTTTCCATTGTGCTCCAATTGGTATCTGGCATTGGTTGTGCCGTTGTTCCATGGTTTCCTGTGCTCCTGTTAATGAAATTTTTAAGTGCTTTAGCTACTGGTGGTACGATGGTCACCAGTTACGTAATATGTGAGTTTCGTATTCTTTGGATTTATTTTGATTTTGTTTTAAGTTACTGTCAACTCTTTTGTTTATTACTTCCTACATTTCCATAAATGATTCAACCACTTCTTCAAAAGGAACTGTAGAGCGTTTATTTTTATTGTTTTAATAGATAATCAATCATTACAATAATTTCAAAATTACTAAGTATCGTTATAAAATTACAATTATTACTACACATAATAGTTTTATGCTATTTTTTTTCACACGTGTAAATATATTATCAAAATTTTAAATGTCATGTTTCATATAGAAAGAATTTGAACTATCTTATATTATCCTTTTTTATCTAAATATTTTTTATTATGTAATTGGCTTCATTAAAGCTATTAATATCATTTATTGTTCAATGTATGCATTTATATTTAACAATGTAATATTAATAGCTGATTTTTCATCATTAAAGTATATCTTTATTTATACTTAATTTATCTTTATCTAATTTATTAATATTTTTTATAAAATAATATTTATTTAAATAAATTTTCACAGGTATGGAAATTGTTGGGAAAAGTTGGCGTGCTGCCATTACAATTTTATATCAAATTCCATACAGTTTAGGTCACATGTCTTTGGCTGGTATTGCTTATTGGTTTAGACATTGGCAGCATCTTCAAATTGCTATGACTTTACCGTCCATTATGTTGCTAAGTTATTGGTGGGTTGTTCCTGAATCACCAAGATGGCTTCTTGCTATGGGTAGACAGAGAGCAGCTTGCGACGTTCTCAAAACTGCTGCCAAAATTAATAAATTAGACGACAAAGATATTGCAGAAGTAGTCAGAAAACATTGTTTGCATCAGGTATATTTTCATATTCAGTGTCTTACTTATATTTTATTAAGAAAATTTTTCTGGATATTTATTAGAAAAACAGGAAAATATACCTTTGATAGTTTTTATCTTTATAATATTTAATTTTAATATATAAAATGAACAAGAGACAATGTTTTACATAAGAAATTGTATTTGCATTAAATTTTTTTAATTTTTATTACATTAAACGAAATTGATACTCTCGTAAAATATATTTTGGCTACTTTAAATAAATTATAAATTTTATTTTAAATTTTTAAAAATAAATAATTCACATTTTTTGTTTCAATATTAAATACAAGTGAATAATAAAAATAAAAGACTTTTAAATAGTTCTCAACACGTAAATTGTAAAATCTAAATACATAATCGTATTGAATTTGAAATTTGGCTAAAGTAATTTAAATATATACGATTGCTTATGACGTATTTTGTTGTATGCATAACAGCATTTTTCTTAACAAAATTTGTTTTTCCAATGATATTGCGCAAAAACATATTATTTACTCAACGTTAAATAATTATAGAATAATTTTTTTGATCAACTAATGATTTATAAATTTTAATAATCTTTTAGAATTTAAAAAAGACGGAAGCTGATGGCAACGCTTCATTCTTAGATCTTTTCCGTACACCTAATATGAGAATAAAATCATTATCAATTTTCTTTAATTGGATTGTGTGTGGAATGGGTTTATTTGGCATGACACAATACATCGGCCATGTTGGAGGCGATATATTTTTGAACTTTGCTCTTTCTGGAATAATTCAAATTCCTGGAAATTTTCTTGCCTGGTGGACCATGAATGCTTTAGGCAGAAGAATCACGTTAGTATCCAGCAACATAATTGCCGGTGCAGCTGGTCTTTTGTTAATTTTCGTTAGCAACGGTAAGTATGGATAAAATTATATAAAAAATTATTTATTACAAAATATAACTTTATCCCTTTCTTCTTAGATCATGAGTGGCTCAGATTAATTTTCGCCTGCTTTGGAATTGTTGGTATGTCAGTTTCCTTCACAACGGTTTATTTATATTCTGGTGAACTATTTCCCACGGTGATAAGGAATATTGGCGTTGGAACAAGTAGTATGTGTGCTAGAATAGGATCCATGGTGGCACCATTCGTAGTATCTTTGGTAAATAATCTATTCCTTTATAACATATAATATACTTGTTTTTAAGGAAAAACTTTTATTAATTGTCTGTAAAATACGAAATATTTTTTTTATTATTGAAATTAATTAATTTTATAGTACATTAAAAATTGATATAAATTTACATATTTTTAAATGTTAGCTTATTATTGTATATATATAAAACTTGGTTTATAAGTATAGTAACAATATCCAAGTAATAATTAAGTAATAATTAAACAATATAATATATTAGAATTATTTATTGCAAATACTTTTCAAAACTTTTACAACAAATATCAACATTTATATTATTTAATGTTTCAATTTAAAATTCGATCTAATTTTTCTAAATTCATTTTTATTTAAGGGTGCATTCAAATCGTGGTTACCACCTATAATTTTTGGAGTGTTACCGTTGATTGGCGCTGCTCTTTGCGTACTATTACCAGAAACTGCTGGCTGTGAGCTTCCGGAAACTTTGCAAGATGGAGAAGATTTTGGAAAGTAAGTTAATTCGTGATGAATTAAAAGACTTATTAAACATACTTGATATAATTCAAATAATGAATTTTTAATACGATATTTAACTGCTCTACTTTTTAAAATGAATTATCAATTTTCATAGTATTTTATATTTTAATTACAGGTCAGAAAAGAAAGTAAAGAGGAGTAAAGATATCAACGAAGCTGAAATGACCTTGTAATACGAAAATAAGATTTCAGTGAAAAAGTGCGTCTGTTTATCTTGAAATAGAAAACGAACGGTATCGAACTCGTTGCTGCGAAATAATAGTGCCTGAAAATCCTGCGATTATTTTTTACACTTATTTATTGCATTGAACAATGCTATAAGTATTAAGTCAATTATCCATTTTGACAATATTATACTTTTTACGTATAATAATTGCTATCATAGGGACCTGTACGTCTTATACGTACTAATATAGAATTTTCATCTTCCATTGTTCAAGATTTTAATTTGCACGCCTTCTAAAAACTTATTTTTAAATGAATTGACGACTTTTTTAAAGATTAAACGAATTTTAAATGAAGATGAAAATTCATTAAGGAAAAAAAATAGGAAATTTTTGTTTTCAACAAATAGCGATAGTCGAAGTAATGCAATAAAAGTCTGCAAACGCCACATTATACTCATATTTCAATAAACGCGTATATTTTTAGATTTATATAACGCTGTATAAAAATCACCTCTAAAAATTTATATCAATTTGTGTAAATACAAGATGTTTTTTTTTAACAAAATCGGCATATTTATTTACATTATTTAATTTTAATTTCTTATTTGACCAAAATTATAAATCTTAATGATTTTACTTATTGTTAGTAAAACAGATTTGTAATTCAAAAATGAGATGTGTATATTAGTTACCATTAGTACAGTAGTTCATACTTTAATGTGTTGGTAGATGTCGCTAGTCATCATATGTAAGAGGTATTGTTCACGATCAATTTATAGGCCAATACAACGTCTAAAATTATATATTTAGATAAAAAATCCTTTAGTATTTCAAAGTTCAGAAATAGATTCGAACTTTTTAGTTTGTATCAGTTCCAGTAAAGTAATTAAAACTAAATAATAATGAAATTTTGCAGAATAAAATAATATGTAATGAAATTATACTGATAACACGTTGAAAATAATTTTAATAAATACATACTCATTTTTTGCTTTCTTAATTAAAATAGTATAAATATTGTTATTAAAAAGCTAATAGTTTTAATATATAATAGAATCTATTACCATTAAAAATATAATACTGTACAGAATTTAAAACAATAAATACAATTATAATATTTGAATATTTTTCTGCTTATTTTTTATCTTAAGGAAATTGAAAGTAATATATATTTAAAATATATAAATTGAATGATTTAGATTAATATTATATATACATATATAAGTGACATTTTACTATTTTATGTAAAATAATAATATTAAAGCATAATATTTTTGAGCATTTTAAGAAAAATTAAAGAATTTTTTCTTCAGGCCTATGTAAAATATTTATACATAATCTATTAATTCTAACATTTTCTAAACAATAATATTTATAATAGGTTAGACAAATGTATATAACATATTTAAAATATTCGAAAGTGAATTCGAAATAAATCTTATTAGAATTTTTCTTATCTATATTATCGATGAAAATTATTTTTCTTGTATCAAAGTGCATAGATTTTTATATACAAGGAATTAAATAGAGAAGTACTTTAAATATTTGAAAAAACCATTAAAATTAAAAATAATTTATGACTTTATATTTCACCATTACATGCAACTCTTGTTTAGCATTAAAGTCGTGCATTGAATTTATTTGCATTTCAAGTTTGTATTTTTTAGCTAGTGTAAATAAGATTTCTCCATTGAAGGATTAGAAGACAATCTTAAGGTCTTTAGTGAGTTCAAGATTCTCGGAGCAGATTTAAATGGAACAATCCACGGCTGAGAGCATTCGACATAATCGAAGCATTACATATTAATGAACAAACACGTTACTCGTTTTCTTAGCGTTCGATGAAGTCTCCCTTTGCTACATGAATTTTTAGCATTACGCGTGATTGGATTATTCTCTTTCTAAATTATTCTTTTGTAAACTAGATCATAGATTATTTCAAAGGATGGCTATAGAATTTAAAAGTATTACACAAACAACCTTAATGAATATAACGATGAGGATAATTTAGAATGTTTTTATTTTAATGTTATCAAAATTTATTATTCAGTATAAAGAGATTATACCTGAGTCATTCTATTTACAAAACTTTAGTAAGCCAATTTTTTTTTGCTGGAATTAATTACATCTTGCACAATTTCATTGACTAAAGGCTATGTGAAATTTCACAAAATTTGATCACTGCAATTTATATTAGATTAACTCATTTTTATGTAATTACATACACGGATTGTTTGGCTATTTAAAGAACACATCACGGTTATTTTTTAAAGCGTCCAAAGATTACGTCATATATAATTGTATATTAAATTTTGATTCTATTTTCAATTCATAAATTTGATTCAGGTTAAAGCATTAAAATATTATACTTAATTATTTAATACGATTTATATTTAGTTATTAGTTTATTATTTAAACATAAATTTATCGAGTTTGAAAGCTGCTTTTATATTAAATAGGAAGCAGATATTGATATATTTTAATATTATTGAGTTCTTTTCAATTTGATACAAAAATATTAAAAGAATTCAATTTAAAATGAATTCACAACTAACTCTTTTATATATATATATATATATATATATATATATATATATAAGATTTATTAATATAAATTAATATTGATTTATTCGTTTAATGTGTGTCCAATTACTTGAAAATAAAAAATTAAAGATAATTTTTAAGAATATCATAAAGTGTACTTTATTTTATACTTTTTGATATTTTCTGACATTTAGTTATAATAATTATAGTTTTTAATATATTGATAATTCTGGATAAATATCTAATTAATAACAATGTTTTTAGTAAATTGTTTCTTATATGTACTCATATTTATCAATTTATTATTATCTTATTTCGTTTATTATTCTCTTTTGATTTATGTTCAAAAATAAAAAAAGTATAATGTTTTAACTATTGTAATCGCTTTTATAAATTTAATTACAGTCAATATTCTAATAATATTTAAATAATATGAAAAGATAAAATAAATAAAATTTAATATTTATAAAACATTTTTTATTTATGTTTCTCATTTTCTTTATTTACATTATATAACAATTTTAAATATAAATTAATGCTTTATCTCAAATTAACAATGTTAATTAACAATTAAAGGAGTATTGTACAAGTTTTTGATATATATAAATGACATTTAATTTAATTATAAAACTATAAAGAAACATTTGTTTTTCTAATTTAAATGTATGCACTTAGTTAAAAAATTCTTAATCATAAAAAATGAGTTATAAAAAATTTCAAATTATATAACTGTTTTATCCATATTCTTATCATGTAATTAAATTAATTAAAATCTAATTTTAACTCAAATTTCAATTAAATATTTTTTATAAAATTTAATTATTCATATCAGATAAGCAAATAATAATTCAGAAATGTATGAATCTAATAAATATTTTTATATAAATTAATAAATGGTTTATTTAAAATTTTCTGCACTAATTGAAGAAGAATGAGTCAGTATACTATTTAGTTAGAAATATAATTCATTTTCTAATTCATTAATTATTATTTCATATGTTATTTGAGGATACATATGTTTAATTATTTATTATTTTATTCTGCTTTATAAAGTTAATAAAAAAAATACCACTATCATTCCAAAAGATAGTGAACATTAATTTTTGTGTTCGTAGAATAGTTTTCACCTTCTTTAGAAGAAATTCCAATGCTCTTTACTCCCTTTACTTTAATTCAAATTTATAACAATGCATCTAACTTTCATTGCCTGTTTAAGCTATTTGCTATTGAAATCAGCTTTAAAATACTGCACGAATTCTTTTAAATTACATTGAATTACTTAAAGCCAAAGTTTACAGGTTTATTGTTTTAATAAATTTTTAGAAATTACAGAAACAATTTAAAGTCGTATTTAAATCATGTTATATACTTATTATTTTACATTCATAATATAACGTTCTTAATATTAAGCAAATAGATAGTTAAAAAGAATATGTACAAATAAAAATATTAATTTTAATATTTAAAAAAATTGATTATTACTTATAATATTTTATTATTATATTAGCTTTATTGTTTTATAATACTAACATCAATATATTATCCAAAATTTTATTATTTTCCTTCATTTGGCTAATTTTAAAATAACTAAACCACTTGTAAGCAATTCTAATCGATAATGCTGATTTCCCATAAAGTTTATTCAACTTTGCTTTATGTGCACGCTATTGTGTTCATGTAAATATTTTTGATGGCTATCAAAATTATCTTTCAATGATTTTTAAAAAATCCAATACACGAAAGATTTTTACTTCTAGTTATTATTAATAACATGATGATTATATGCAAATAAAATTTATTGTACATTTTTATCCATAACTGAAAATAACTATTGACATCTAAGTACAGATATTGTATTTTACTTTTTCATAGACTTATGGATATATTCATACAAAACAGTTAAAATATTTCATATTTTAAACTCAAAGTATTATATGAATTATTGCAAAAATGTCTATCTTCTTTAAAAATACTCTTTTAAATAAAATCTATTAATAGTTCATAAAAACCATTCTATTTTAAATACTACAAAAATGAAGTGATTGTTAGAAGTGTAAATTTGAAAATAAACATCAAAAAAGAGAGATTTTACTATAATTATTTAACTTAGGATTCTCGTAGTATAATAGAATTACTCGTTAGCCTTGTTTAATTCAAGGTTACCCTTACTACTGACATTCGAATATTAGCGACTCTTTGTTGAAATAAATAAAACTATTATTTAATTGAAAAAATATTTAACGTAGACTATAATTTGAATTGCATTACATATTATTTGATATATTTATTTTTTAGTATCATTATATATTAAAAACAAAAATTTTTTATAATATTTTCAAAATACTTTTTAATAATTCCATTTAAAAAATATCGACTGTAAAACGTTGTTAATATCATAATTTATTGAATAATTAAAATTTTTTTAATTTTCATTTCAATAAAATAATAGTAGAATTTTATGTTTAAATATTTATAATATTCTATTTTATTTTAATACATAGATTAAGATTGTTGAATTAATATAACAAGTTTATAAATTATTCATATTTAATTATTTTTTCATTATATTAGGTTATTAACTATAATATTACATTGATTTAATATGAATTTATATTATATATTATCACAAAACTTTTAGATGATAATTAAATAGTAATTATTATTTTAATCTTATTTTACTATCTTATTAGTATTAAGAAATGGTTATAAATATATAATATTTATCAATATTTGAAAATTAATCATAAAATAAAATATTGATAAAAAAATCTATTAATCAATGAATGTAATAAATATTTAGTATTTAACAGAATAGCTTCATATACTTCTAAATATTCTGAGTATCTTACACTGTATTATTTTTAAATAATTGCAAAGTACTTAATTTAATGTCACAGTGAATAAGTATTATTCATTATGAAATGAATTTTATTTTATGCAATTACTTGAATTTTATTAATCGACGAGTTATAATAAATTTATATTTATTTTCAATAAAATAACATTTAAATAGTATTTATAGCAATGTTCTTTGATTTTCAATTATTTACATGCAAGATTGGAACGTGAGAATAAATATTAATTATAAAAGTAATTTTATAGATTCATAGATAGTTATGTGTAGAATCAATAATTATTACTTGTCTTATAATGTCATAATTATTTTTAATATACAATTATGATTACAAATTATGTTCATTTGATTCAAAACTACATTCAATTTTTAATTAATATTTTTAAATTGTTTATGCATGTCATTATTTGATTAATTTTATTATTGTTAGATACTGTAAAGAAAATTTGTATCAAGTTTGCAACTAATAAATAATTATAGCTGTAATTATATAAATTATAATTTCAATTTTAATTTTCTAAATAATTTCTTTTTAATTAATAAAACTGTTAATCATTTATTTTTACATCCTTTTTTATATATTTTTTCATATATATTTATTAAAAATTACAAATATTACTGCTTTTTTTCAAAGATTATTTCAAATACATTTTTTGATAGTCTTTAAAACTGATAGCTATATTATCTAAAATAAGAAAATTAAAAAAAATTTAATTTTTACTTAAAATTATCTAATCTTTACATGATAGCCTTCTCAAAACATTGGTTTAAGATGAATAGCAGTTATTTAAAGCTTAAATATCAATTTTTATAAATAAGATTAGATTCTTGGCATTGAAAAAATAAAGGTACTAAAAAGTTTCGTTCGAAAATTATTGTAGTTTTTCACTTTTACAATAAATTTTAAGAATTTAACAAAATAGAATAGAACAATTATAATATTGTGATTTAAATTTAAAAATCAGATTTTAAAAGAAAAATTTAAAGATTTATGCTAAGTGAGTATTCTACAGGATTGTTTTACTTAGTATTTATCTATTTTACGTCTGTAGAACAGTAAGGTTTTTTATGTAGCTGCTATCTTTGAAATGATACCGATTTGATGTTGCCGCCAGAGAATTCTGGCCTCCCATGTGACATATTGATGCTTGCTTGGGCACTATGTATTTGGATGGCCTCTAATATTTGTAATAATGTTGTGGAAACTTCATTAAATATGCAGACAGGAATACACACAACTATTTTAACGGCTACGCCATCACTATATATAATCAGTAGACTGGTTTTCTAAGTAAACTGATTATAACTTTCAGTATTACTTTGCATAAAAGAGCTTATACATCATTCTTTTTAAAAAGATGCTTGTGAAATGGTTCAATTGCTTTTAAAATATTTGCAAGTACAGCCTTATAATTATATTTAAATGATACTAATTCTGTATTCGTCGAAATTTATTCCAAAACAGATTATTAGTTAACTTTGGTTAGGTACTTGTTACGATAGACTTTTATATACTTATTGCAATAATTTTAACTAGTAGAAATTTTACTTCTTACATTATTTACTGTCTATAGTTTGATAATCTAGAGTAAACGCTTAAATTGCCAATCATTTTCTCTGACAGTTTTTCTTGACAATGAGTTTGATATTTTTCTTTTTTTAGTCACGCAAACAATTCCTTTCTTATATTATCAATATAATTTACTATAATATTACAATTATCTACATAATTATAATTATATTTAAACATTAGTATAAATAATAGAATCTTTATTTTTGATATTGTCCATTAATTATTTTATAAATATTGTAATACTTTAATAATAATATATTTTTCATGTAAAAAAACTGTATTATACAATCATTTTAAAATAAATGTGCATTTTTACTATTATACGTATTATGAAAAAAAAATTTAGATAGTTATTACGCCTTAAGACTTTTGGACGACAGCCAATCTTCGGCTTAGCAATCTCATGGTAAATACAAAGCATTGACTTATTATACTGTATAAGACTTCGATAAAAAAACCAAAAATAAAGTGATTCGTCTGGGTAATAATACATAGAGCTTATTAAAAGCTCGTATTTTTTAAAATTAAACTGTATTCTAAATATCGCTATAAAATTGAAAAACTTACGAATAATGTACGTTTATTTTTTAATATCATGTAGAAGGTATTAACTTCTTTCTCGTTCGTTTACCTCCACAATAGATTAAAACGGTAGTAATTTTTTGCGAAAACCTTTCTTCTATTTTTCTTATTTTTCGAAAATTTTTAACTATTGTTTTTAATCAACCCTTTTTATAGTGGATAATGTTTTGAAAACCAGAAAACATAAAATTGAATAGCTGTGCAACAATCGGTTGTGTATTTCGGTCTACATTGTTCCGAAAGTCAGCACAATAACTGTAAAGACCTTTCTAATATAAGTATATACTTTGTGACAGAGAATACGTGATTAAGATACAGGTAGAAGGGGACGGTCTTTACTTCAATGCTTTCAGTATTAAATCTTATAACTCGAAAACGTCTGCAGATTTAGATCTAATGAATTTAAAACTTTTAGAAAATGTTTTCAAAATTTTATACTTAAGACGCGCATAAAATTTCAATATAAAATATTTCAAGTATCCAGTTCTTATGTAATAGCAATTAGATTCAAATATTGGATAAAAAAAATCCATTATTTAAAATACTTTTTAAAGTTGAATAATATTTCTGTAAAAAAGAAAAAATATTTTTATGTTTTTTTATACTATCTTATATGCACGTTAAAATTGATTATAATTTAACTTATTTTAAGTTTTATCGTCGTAAACGTTTTCAATCAAATGCAAATCGATTAATATCAAATAAATTTATTTGCAATGGAATATAAAATAAACTGCTTCAAAGTGTCTGACAATAGAAGAAAATATACATTTCTTTACCATTTTATTCACACATTATTAAAAGTATACGCATTTCTATAATAACCCACTTATGATTCAAAAGTATTTAAAAATAGAAAATTATTTCTGTTAACTTTGATGATATAAAATTTTGTAGCAAGTATGTGGAATTTAAACAAATAAAGTTTGAACTTTTTTACGAAACAAGAAACTTTTTTATGATTTATGAAATAATAAGTTACAAAGATAAATTTGTCTTAAAAGGAAGTGTCATTTTGAAATTTTGTTTTTTGTTTTTAAATATGTGATATTACAAACGATATTTCTTTTTATTTTATGTACACGATATAAAAATTTTGATTTAATTATTTGAATTCATACAGTATATGAAGCATCAAGAAATTAAAAATAAATCTTTACACTTTGACAACATTGACTTAAACTTTGATATATAAATTTAGATAGAAAAAATATTTAATTCGAGTAAATATTAAAACATTTCTTATTTGATTTTGATTGCAATATTTAATTAAAAAAAAAAACAAATTAAGAGCCGATTGAAAGAGAAATACAAACATCGTGCAATATCGATTCCTTAAAATCAATTATTTAAAAGACACATATATTGAAATTATCTGGTAAATTTTGATAAATAGCGATAGCTTCGATACTTACATAAAAAATTTTAACTTAAATTAAAAAAATTTTAAGATAAATAAAAATAAATGCGATTATATAAATAAAAGTTCATTAAAATAGTAAGGCAAACGAATTGTCGTGTATTGTTGACAGTCATGTGAAAAGTCAGACCGTCTGCAAACTATAGAGTAAACAGACTGGCAGGTCTTAACAAAGCGTCTAGCATGAATTATTCAATTGATTGTCGGATGTAAAATGAGAATCGTTGTATAGATAGGCAGAAACAAGCGCACACACGCACCGAGTTAAATACAGTATATGCCATGGAACAATATCATTCCGCAGACTTCGGGGAAAGCGAATTTGACTAAACGCACTTAAAACAGCGGCCTGATCCTGTTTCGGTCTTAATTCGAGCGCGGTATAATGCAGCAGCGCATTGGTCGATTCAGGTTACACGCACACTCGCTCCGCGAGTGTAATCACACGAATTACGTACGGAAGGTGTATGTACGTATCCCGCGGTCACCGCAGACGCTACCACTAAAGCAGCATAGTCCCACAACTACAGCACAAGGCTCAAGCGGCTATAAAGTCGAGGCCTGGCGAACTATAGCCTTCATTCCGAGTTATACTGTTCGCCAGGAGGCTCGCATCTTCTCTCTTTCTCTCACTCTGTCCCTCTCGCTCGAATCGTGTATCAGTGAGTATCGCTCGACTGCCTCTTTGAGTTCCTTGATCGCGTAAAAGAATACTCGGAGCGCGTGCGTGCACGTGAGGGAAAAAGTATTGAGTTACCGGCACGGAGAATATGCGCGAAAAAAAAGCACCGCCGGCAGTTACGAAGTCGTATAAAATGTCTACGACGTGCGCGAGCGCTCGTCTTTTCCTGTGTATCTTTTTTAACTGAATTAATCGGCACTTGGAATACTTCGATCGCTATCGCACATTTTCGGACTCTTAGCGCGAGCTCTTGGTATTTTCGCATTGTTTTGGAAGTTATGGAACTTGTGGTGGATTAAAAATCATTACGCTCTTTTCGATCAATTATTATGTTGTTTTATGGAGGATTCCTTTCATTGCGTAATTAACGGAAATAGTAGCAGCATTTCATTTTAATTGCAGGCCTTTTCTTGTTCGAAATAAGTACGGTTGCCGGATGTAATTAAATTCTACAGTTTTGTGATACCACACCGTAAACGTATTTTATATTGTGACGTCGCACTTTAATGATTCCTAAATCGGAATTTTTTTAATAATCTTTATACTTTTTCAAATTTCAGATGAGAAGGTGGTCGACTAAAATATATTAAATAGTAAGGTGTTAAAGTTTACTTATAAATTATTTTTTTATAAATAAAATAATCTGATCGTTATATTTTTTTAGCAATAGGAAAATTTTTGTTTTAAAATAGAAAAATATTTTACATTGTTTATGCATTAATTTTTTTTTAAATCAATGACATTGATATTACGAATAATTTTCTTAAATTCAGATAAATGTACAAATATTTAATGAGATTATTTAGATTTATTAATTTATTCCTGCCAGTTTTACAATTGTTATCTATGCTAATTAATATATATAGTTCCATAATTATCTTTATTCTTAAATTATAAAAAATTAATATAATATTATATTACCTGCATACTTAGAAAATAATATTTTGAAACAATTATCTATTGAATAAATAACTATAGAGTAACGAAATATTGCATTCATAAATTAATGTACTTTAATACGCTTAAATAAATACGTTAATTCCTATTTATTAAATATTAATTAAAAACAATTAATAATTTAAATTTCTATATTTTGAATAAAAGTTATTTTTAGTCATTTGTATTAATTTAAAAAATAATAAAACCTGGCTAAAAATTTGTTTGTAATTATAAAATCGTAGAAGTTTGAAGTTACAAAATAGAACAGTTTTTGCTGAATTTTGAATAATAATTAAAATAATTTTATTCTAATATAATTGTAACGAATATATTGTTTTTTATTTACTTTCAATTTATTAATAATTTAAAGTTTATCTTCCTTTATTGAATGCTACATATGAATATGTTACAATGTTATACTTTCGTGTAAAAATGCTATTATAAAATAAGCCATTGTATCACATAGTTTGTAAATTACATCTAAGATAGTCTAAAAATATTTTTGAATTATGTGTAAGCATATATCATTAACTGTATATTTATGAAGACATCGTTTAGATGAATTTTAATAGATGATTATAAACTAAAATAGTAAAATAACTTTTATTTTAAGAAATATTTTTAAAAATTATAAGTAATATACTTTAATATATATACATATATAACTAAAATATAGAAAATTTATAATAAAAAAATATTTTATAATTATAAAATATTACTTTATTCTTATACGTGAAACTAATAGTTTTGTCTAATCATTAATTTATGATAATCCAAAAAGTAATTTTGCTGAAAATTTATTTATTTTATATAAATTTTATAGTGCGATATGTATGCATGTAATGTAACATATTATATTTTAATTAGAAAATATTACATATGATATATATTATACAAAGAATATCTAGCTCTAAAAACAATTAATTAAATATTATTATAATATAAGATATGTTTTGATCAAAAAATGTGATAAATGTTGAATAATAATTATAATTTCTTGAACAATAGTAATGTAAATTTAAAGTATAGTTCCTAGTTTACTATTAATATCAAACTTCTATAAGTAAGAATAATTAATATTTGCAAACTAAATAGTAAATTATAAATCATTATTAAAATTATATAAAAAATTATAATGCTGATTAAAAACAGATTTTGTAAAATTGAAAGAAAATTTGCGTAATTTAACTAATTAAATAAAATATCAATAATTTTTAAATAGTGAAAAATCTTAAACATTGTTTAATATTCTTTTAATAAGTCAAATATTAAATAAATTAGTGTAGATATCACCACAGATGTAAAATAATTAATATTCATTACAGTTAGTTTGACTTAGTAAGATGAATTATATACTTTTAATATAATCTTAAAGTACCTTTATTTTAGGAAGATAAATTAAAATAAAGATTAATCTATAAATATTTGAACGTATATTACATTTTGAAATAATCAAACTTTCTCTATTTATTATACTGTATATAAATTGCAAGTTTTTTTTAAAGTTTTAAAGTAAACATAATTTGAATATATCTGTTAATAATTACCATAGGAGAAATAATTATTAAAATAAAGTTGATTTTAAAATTAGAATAATATCTTATATGTCAATCAACTAATACGTACAATTAAAAAAAAATTTTAGAATTGTTCATATATTGTTTCAGACAATACTTCTTTTAGAATAAAAAAATTAAAAATTACATTTATATCAAAATAAATCAACACAATTAATAAAAATTAATTTACAAAGGAAAAATTTAATGTATTATACTTAATAATAAATACCTGATATTATAAAGTTATAGATTGTTTTTCACTCTTTTATACTTTTTCAAAAATTATTAAATTAAAAGCATATAATTCATCTTCTTTGTTAAAATCAAATTAATGAAAAATATATTTTCTGTATTACTGATTGATTATAGCGTTTAATCATTCATTAAATTATCATTCTGTTTAAAATAAAATATAAAATTACAATAAAATTATTAGATATATATAAATTATATACACACAAATAAAAATAGCCTTGATTCACTTTTTATAAGTTTTAGATTTTTATCAACATCAACTTTTCTCATTTATTCTAAATTTACATATGATAAATAGGAACCAGTTATTGAAGTTTTTATAATCTTTATCATACGAAAGTTTCAATTAATAATTTAGTCAGTTTAAATACGTTTTGGTATTTGATATACGAAATAGATTCATGACCTTAAAAATATTAATATTTCATATTTTCAAGAGACATAAAGTCTTTACAGGATGTTTACAATAATTTTCTAAAGCAATGTAGTTATACAATACATTTTTAATCACCATACTTTTAATGCTTGTTTCTTTTCTCATTATTCTTTTTAAATTTTATGTATCATATAAAGATTATTTTAAAGCGATAAAATCATTTCATATAAAACGCTTCCCTATTTTAATAATACATTTTGTATTTACTTTTACATAACTACTTTTTGTATCTAGTTCCGGAGATCCTAATCGAATATTCACTGTTCCATAAAAATTTGTTTATATGTACAAGAATTTGGATAAATCACTATATAAATAAAAATAAAGGTAATTTTAAAGTCTTCATTTTCTGCACTATACAATCTATAAATAGATATACTGCATCTTACTACTTTGACATTATAATTACATCTATAATTACATACAATGCAATTGATATTATAATTGTAATTCGAAGATACTACTATTATGATTATCTAACTTATGTACTCTTTATATAATATATTAGATCTTAAAAATTGAAGTAAATTAATTTTATAATTATAATTACGACACTTTTCAAAATTATAATAATGTTATAATAGAATAGTAGTGTTCATATTTATATAATTAAGAATCTTTAAAAATTCCTCGATTTTTTAAAAATAAAAATTAGATATATTTTAATTCTAATACATCTAATTTTATATTGACAACTGAATAAATAAATATCAATGATTCATTTAAAATAATAATAAAACATAATACACAAATTTCACTAAAGTCTAAATTCATTGTTATGGGTCAACAATTTTTAGTAAAGAAAAATTGCATATAATAACACTTTGTTATTTGTAAAGATATATCTCCTCTGGAAATTATCAAGTAATATTCTTTAAGTATTTTATATCCATGTAAGTGATCGAAACCGGTTTTACAGAATTACAACAACTTTCGTACAGTGGTTTCTTACAGGCAATAAAAAGTATATTTAAATGATAATTTTAAAACAGAAAAGATGAATCATTTGAATTGTTTTTGATGGAAAGATTCAAATAAAGACTATCAATTATCTATAGTCAATCATTTCTTTCTATCGACAATAATTAAATGCATTAAATGAATCTCACGTAACTCTTCGAAATCAATTAAAAGATATAAATTGCAATTAATTATTGTTGTAAATAATGATAGCAGTACATTAATAGATAAGGATGAATTTTAATTATGAGTGAAAACAGGCATCATTAGAAAAATTTTCCACATTTAGAAATAACTTTCATTACGTAAAAATAAACTTACGTGTAATAAAAACTTCAAAGATAACAAATTAAACAAAAATTTAAAACTTGTAAGGCTGTTAGTAGTACAATTATAAAATTATATATGATTTTGTTTCTTACAATAATGAATTAATTTTGTTTTTAATCAAACTTTAATTTAAAATATTTCGAAATAAATTTAAAATAACCAGCTAACAAGACAACGAATAAAATTATATCAGATTGTTCTTTTTTTACTTTTAAAATCTTTAAAAGATATGGACATATAATTTAACATTTTAATGAAATAATTCTAAGATTATAATTAGTTATTTTAATTCGAATTTTTAATTTTAAATTCAATATTTAAAAATAATAATGCATAAAAAATTTAATATAAACATTAAGAATATCTGGGTTAAATATTATATATTTAAGTTTCTTTTTATATCATTAGTCGTATTTTATGAAATTAAATAGAAAACGGAGAAAGCGTCGTTAATTCAACTGAAAGTTCAATGATTTAAAATTATGCTAATTAACTAACAAGAATGCGATTTTTTTTGAAAATTTTTTGAAATAAAAATATATATATTGTTTTTGAGAATATTTACAACTAAAAATTAAAATAGAATTTGAATAAATTTAACTTCATACTTTTAATAATAATAAAGTTTTAAATAACTTACGGTTAAATAATACTTTTAAAAATATTTTTTGTTTTTAAGAGTAGATGATTAAAATCAATTTGGTTTCAGGTTTACGGTACTTTATATTATGTATTTCAATTCGTTTGAATATGGATACAATCTAGAAGATATCTTTATTAACTAAAATAAAAAATTAAAACGTTAATAGTTTTATTTAAGATTGAGTTCGTAACGAAAGTACCAAGGCTAAAGAATTTGCAAAGGAATAGCTGTTTGAATCAATTCTAAATAAAATTTTATTTCTATGTTTGTATCCCATTACTATTATTACGATAAGTGTAAAGTTTATTTCCTTGATAATTACGTAAACCTTTATTAAATTTATTACTCATAATTTTTTATTATTTTAATAAATAGAATTTTTAATTTAAAGTGATATTCATATATTTTCAATAAAAGAACAAATAAAGCTTTAATTATTTAAACAGAAAATAAATTAAAATGATATTTATGATAAATTTAATTGTTTTAGGAAAATAAGATTTCTTAAACAAATACACTTGTACTAAAAAATATTAAATCAACACTCTTGGATAAGAAGAATTTAGTGTAACAATATAATTTTTATCATATTAAAAACTACAAAATTTCATTGTTAATTAATAATATATTAATATATTTTTATAAATAATATTTTTATAAATAATATTTGTATACGAAATGTTATTTATTTTTATCGTGTGATTATAATGATTAATTTACGTAATTTAATATGCAAATTACTTAGTGTACAGATTTATAAGCAATTTATTTAATTATTTTACATAAAAATAGTCAAGAGTTTCTCTTTTGATTTTACTAAAATAGAAGTTTTCTTAGAATATTTAAATAAATTTAAATATTTCACTTTGGCAAAGCTTTCACAAAGAAAAAAAAATTTTAAATAAATATTTTGTTTAATCGTATTAATGAATCATGGATATTATTTTAATTTAACATAAAAAAAAATTAATTACCATTATTAAAGTAAAATAAGATGAGATGTAATATCTTTCAAAGGCAATTGAGAAATTCAATAATTATTCATAATTCCATTCGAAATTAAACTTTTGCCATTTTGCAGATATGTGGTGGATTTTCGTTCTCGTGATTCTGACAGCAGTCAGCTGTCACCCTCCTGAAACACTGTACTCTTGGGATAAGCTCGACTATAACTTTCCGAATGAATCAATGAGAATGGCATATATCGCTTCCGGAGATTTCATTCAGGCCGACAACGTTCCAATAGGTGTCAGTGTATGGAAGGACAAAATGTTCATTACGGTTCCCAGATGGAAGAAAGGCGTTCCAGCGAACTTAAATTATATTTCAATGTCTGGAACTACAGGTAATGTAACTTTAAACTAATAATTTGTGCATTACACCGGAAAATTTCTCTCCCATAATTATCGGAAATTTGAATATTGTTTGTCTGAAAAAAAGGTAATTCACCGCAACTCACTCCTTATCCTAAATGGGAGACAAATGATGTACACTCGAACAACAATGATGTTACCATCAGCATCTTTCGTACGAGGGTCGATGCCTGTGATCGACTTTGGGGTGTCGACACCGGAATCGATGATATATTAGGTGATACGAAAGTAGTGAGGTCACCTCGTATCATTGTAATTGATCTGAATACGGAACAGGTATAAAATATTTTATTATTTTATTATTTTAATTATTATGTTATACTATTCATTTGTTATGAATATTAATGACTCATCGTCGTCAAGTTCTCTGTCAGGAAATAATTCATTTTTTATTCGTTACCTTGTCAAGTATCAGAATCGTATAAATAGTGTTAAATGCCATGTGAAATACATTACTTCCTTGTCATTGAAATAGATCTTTAAAAAAATGTAAAATTTTATCCAAGATATTATATTGTCGACGAGTATTTTGTTAGGTAATTTGATAAATATTAAAAATCTTTCGAAAGATTACACAATTTTTAAAAATGCATTTGATTTAATATGCGTACTTTATCTTATTTTGTGATGCACTCGCATCATTTATTACTTAATACCGAGTATACGTAACATCATTAAATATTATAAAATACTAGCGTTACATTATTAAAAAATATCGTTTGAGTTTTGAAAGTGCTATAACAGTGTTGATTATATAACAAAAATACAATAATAACAGTTACAATTTATGTTTAAAAAATTAAAGTTAAGAGATCATTAGGTTTTGAATTTTACATGATCATAAAATTAATAATCCCGAGAAAAAGAGACTATTACATTTATCGATAACATTAAGAATTCAGAATGATTTTAAAATATATGTGCCTGTGTGTATTAGAAATGATAAATGATGTTTCACGGCACAAGAAGGGATGAGAGAAAGCGAGGATTGACGCTAGGGACGAAACCAAGGGAGAATTATATTTTTATTTTCAGATAATTCGTAGTTACACTTTAAAAGATTCGGATCAGAAAGCCGATTCCTTCTTCGCTGACCTTGCCGTGGATGTAGACAAAGATTCTTGTAACGACGCCTACGCCTACTTATCTGATCTTGGAGGATACGGTCTGGTCGTTTACAGCTGGGCACAAAATAATTCTTGGAGATTCCATCACAATTACTTTCATTTTGATCCTTTGAACGGTAAGAGTATATATATTTTTATGGTTATACGATACGGTACTAGTAAACTGTAGGGTTCTTTAAAAGAAATGCATTTTATTACTTGGAAGCGCGAAAGAATGTTTAGATGAGCAAAGCCTACGTGTAACGAATAGCAGCTCTACGAATATACATTTGAATTCGAAAAGTATTCATCGATCGTTATCGTATTAACGTTTGTGTTTCGATTTATTAGATAAAATCACTATTTAATGTAAACATTCTATTAACCCTTTTACAATGATTTCTTCATCCTAAGATTTTTATCGAATCATGAGAAACAACTTTTTCAATCTCAACGAAAATCCTCTTAATGCGTGTTTAATGAAGAATACCGTTTCGTAACTTAAAAAGAATGATATTGTATGCAAAATAGCAAACATACTTGGTAGTAAAATTAGTTAGTTATTCGTTAGAAAATCTTATAGATAAATTAAATCGTACGTTTTGTAAAGAAATCTTTCGACGATCTTTCATAATGATTTGACGTAAAAATATGAACACTGCCAGAAGAACGTACGATTAATTACTATTTCTCAAATAAAGAACGCGAACGAAGCTCGTACACGTAAAGAGTTATGATGCGCAACATCGGATATTTATACGTTGAATTTTTGTAGTGCAACGAATGCAAACATTCGAAATTACGGAGCAAAATTCTTCCCTCATAAAGTCCGTTTACTTTTGAATCGAGCACGAAGTTCGTTATAAAGCACGTAATTTCACGTGAATTTCCAATCCAATTATTGTTGTTCTGCAACGATTTTGCGGCGTCTAACCAAGAGAGCGTTTCGCATCGTTAATCCGCTTGAAACAACGCGCAGGCGACTACAACGTTACGGGGATAAACTTCCACTGGACCGACGGAGTATTCGGACTTGCCGTGTCGCCACGCCGAGAAGATGGATCGAAGACATTGTACTTCCACGCTTTGTCCGCCATTCGTGAATTCTCCGTGCCCACGTCTGTGCTGAGGAACGAGTCGAGCGCTTCCTCGGATAATTATTATTTGTTCTCGTTGGCGGGAGAAAAGGGCCAAAGCAGTCAGGGGACTTCGTCGGCCATTGATTTGCAAACGGGAATCATTTATTTCACGCAAGTCAACCGGCATGGAATCGCCTGCTGGAATACTAAGACGCCTCTCAATTCAAATACGTTCAGTGAGTACATTTGTATAAATTTGTAAGATATTGATTTTGAAACGACGCTTGATTCGTATGAATATATAATGTTACAATGGGGGAAGTCGTTTTTTATTTTATTATACTTAGGATTAAATTCCATTGTTTTTGTGTAAATGTTTGCCAGTTTTCAGTGGAATAAGCAGAAGAGTATTAAAGTAATTAAAATACATAAAATAGGATTTCGTAAATACAAAAAAAAATTTTTATAATTCCAACGATATATCGAACGCGATTCAAATCATTTTTAGAGTTCCTTGTGATTACGTAAAAGTAAAAGAAATTGTAGTTATATGGAAACTTTTAAAAGTTATACCGTATCATACTTTATTCGTAAATTTATGTAACGACATGCTTAAAGAATAAGTATTTTTTATTTTATAGCTTTGTTAAAAAGTCATAGATACTTTACCAATACAATATAACGTTATAAGTCAATCAATTTGTTTCAGATCTTATTAATCACGATGAGGAAAAACTGGCTTTCCCGAATGATTTAGCGATTGATCCAATGGGTAGGAAATTGTATACCTTGATGAGCAACGTTCCAAAACTAATGTACGATCGATTAGATAAGAACAATAAGTTTTATGTATTCGTGAATACTTTAGATACCGTCAGCCATCACTGCCAGGCTTCGATGTGATGAATTTTTATGTGATATAAATATAGAATATATGTAATATACTAATATAAAAAGTAACTTTTTATGTAATATAATATGTTTATTTTACAATTCGACAATGAATTTGACGTCGTTTTATCAAAATTTATATTACTATTATTTTTCAAGTGATATAAATTTATTTTTCTATTTTAGAACTATGTATTGTGACTTTTCTAAAATAATTATTGGAAAAGACGTATTTACCTTAAGTTGATAAGCTCTGTTAATTGTGAACTATTATGTCGAGATCGAGTGACTATATATTTCTGTTGATAAAGTAGAAAACATATCTTCGTTACTTTTCTATCGACGCTCCGGCGAAACGCGAATTTTTTATGTACACGACAATAAATATCTTCAAATAAAGGATACATTCGTTTTATTTAGAAATATACATTAGTCATACATCATAAAATTCCTTAGCGACGAATAACAACCGTACTCTAATTGCAAGGTACAAATGTTTAATGAGCTCGGGTTCAAAGAAAAAAGTATATAATAAAGTATATGCAATTTAAATGTCTGAAAACGCGAGGTGCAATGCTGAAGAGCAAAACCAACACTGTGTTTTATAAGTTAACAATCCCCGGAGACATGCCAAAGCGTTTTATAATCGCGAAAAGCGCTTCTACCACACACAGTCATCCACTTGACTCCCGGCACACGTGCATTAAAAGTTCTTCGAAAATAAAGGAAAGGGAAGGAAGAAAAAAACGTTTAATGGCTCGGGGGCGGTGACTTATAGGATGACGCCGCTCGGTTACTCCACGAGGACTTCCCCACTTTTCTGCACGCGCTAACAATGAAAATCTTTTGAGACGCGAAAATTGACTCACTCGCTCGTGGCCTCCGTCCCGCGCCTAACTAGCTAACTATGCCCGATGCTCGTCGTCCTTTATTTTTCCTCGCGCGAGCGCTTCTCCCTTTTTTCCTCAAATGACACGGAAGCTCGAAGCTCGGCTTCGATCGTAAGGGCAGGACAATTAGCCGAATGAAAATGTAACACGAGACTGCACGTGACTTTCGTCGAGCTTCTGCACGAGCGCGAACGCGCTTTGCTCTCTCTCCCTCTCCCTCTTCCTCGCTCTCTCGATCACTCTCCGTCTCTGTCTAACGATTGTCACTTTGTCAACGGGTCGAGGGTTCGTATGGAGAGGGTCCTCGAGAAGCGTTGCAGAAAAGTTCTGTCCCTGAATCTCCGGTGGTACTCGACGGTGGGTTTTAATTACCTTTTGGAGGCTTCGCCGTTTTTTGACGTTGCCGGTGAGGACGAGAGTGAGTGGTCTAACCCTTAAAAAGTAAAAACAAAAATAAGAAACGGACTGTTGGGATTATCGTGCCTGGAAAGTATTTTGCTTCTTCGGTGTGTATATGCACGACGGTACAAAGCTTCGAAGTCCAGGGATATATCGCTGTGAAAAATGAAATTCAAATTTCGTTTGGGTCAGAGTCCAGGCTTTGTGATGCATTTCTTTCAATACGTGCGAGGATGGTAAAAGGATACATAAAATTTTGTATTTGTTATGCTTCGCATTTTTCATATTAAGGTTTTTCGTATGCGTCGTTGGACGTAGCTGGTGAATTTTGAAATTTTAAATAAGAACTTTTATGAACAAAAGCTATAGTTTGTCAATTTACGAAGTTTGTTTTTTAAAATCGTTTGATCTCTTTTAGAAAGTATAAAATTTTATACGTAAAATCGATCTTGTTTTAATAATTTTTTAAGGTTTTAATTGTTTTAATTTTGCAGTTTTATTTATTATACAGGTCATTTACATTTAATTTAAAAACACGTTACTTGCAAACAATCATTGCGAAAAAAACTTTAAATATTTGTTTTGTTATATTTTTAAAAGATTTCCAGAAATATTTTACTTTTGATCTTTAAATTGTCACAGATTTACATTCAAATTTTTCGATAAATATCACTAAAAGTTGCTAAAACGCCATAGTAATAAAAAACATTAATTTTTTAAATAGATATATTAAAAACCTTTGATGTTTGGATGTTTGTCAAATTTTTCAATTAAATTTTCTCAAAAGTACATTTTAAAAAAATTATAATTATGTTTGAGCTTTAAATAATACTTACTGACCTACATAATGTAATTGAACTGTCCATCAAATTGTACATCTGACAAATAGTTTTCAAGTAAAGTTTTTACTCTAAATTTGTATTTGAGAATTTTAGTATTTCGTATTTATTATAAGCGATAAATTATTCAGAAATATCCAACATAAATATTAACCAAAATGTACTTGAAATAATATTTATTAAAAGAGATATATAATTCTTAGTAAATTCACAGGATATATTCGATTTCAAAGTCTTTAACGGGGGAAGCCGAAAACAAATAAAAGAAAATTATGCGACAATTAAATAACGTTAACATCATTAGTAACTTTTTTTAATCCAACTGGACGATAATTATATAAACACTTTTCGGTCTTATACGAAACCACACTTTCCGTCATGCCTCGTAGCCTTCAAGAAGTACAGATGGTCAAAATTGGATAGAGCTCGGTTCATTTCGTTCGCCGTTGATGTCATTTCTAGACGAGTGTGGGAATTTCTTTTCAATTGTCGAGCTGTAACGATAGAAGATTAAACGAAGGGGTGTGGGTCTGTTTCCGGAGCCTAAAAATTTTATTAGTTTTCATTTAAAAGTTGATGTGAATACGTAGTGTCGTGTTCATTTGACAGTTGAAATTACAACGAAGATATTAATCGAACACGAACTTGTTATTACAGAATCAAATAACAAGGCATCCTGTAATTTTGTCAAATACAGTTGTTTCGTTTCGAACTTTATAGCACAAATACAGCTTTTATACTATTTTCAAAGTTAAGAAATAAGTTAAATGAAACACGTGTAGAAAATATCTCCCGCTACCAACCATTGTTCTCGAATTTGTCGGCTTTGAGGCAATCGACAAAGAAAGTCAATACGTAGAAAGCATACGTACAAACTCGAAAAGAGTGTTTCTAAACTAAAGCGCGATAACCAAAGAGTTGAACGAAAAGATCCATTTAAAATCAAAAGCACGACCACGAATGCAACGCTATAAAACGCAAATCGGCTCATCTTCCCCGCACACCGAGAAAACCTTGTCACAATATAATTCACTTTTCTCTCGGTCTCTTTTCCATACACGCAAATCCCCCGACCCGTTCATCCCTCGTCGAGCTCGCGCTCCATCGGATTCCCGAACGGTATTTGGTCCTGCGGTAACTCGGAGTCGGCGCTCTCGGTTTTTCCGCGCCTCCTCCTTTCCCGCCGTGCCTGAGGTCGTTCGGCTCACCGCGTGCGCGAAAATAAAGGAAAAAAGAAACGCGTCGGACACATGTCGCGCGAGTGCGCGAGCACACGTTCGGATTAATGTAGCGCTTTACGATCAATGAACTAATTACTCGCTGCGATATTCTCGAGAGCACTCCTTTTTTCACTTGCCCGGGTTCCTCGGTCGCTTCGGCTCCCACTTCGCTACGCTCTTCTGCATCCTGCAGCTGAGCCCCTGAGTCATCGAGGTACTCGAGAGCCGAGTACGAGTACGCCCGAGTCCATTTAACGCAACATCTGTTATTTTCTACTCTCGTTCTCTTTGCTCGTGTTCGTTACTTCTCTTTCTCGCACGCGGACACGCGTTTTTTCTTCGATTCTCGGTTCTCTTTTTATATGGAAGAGATGTAAAAAGCGGGTTGTTGCGAGAGGTGAAGAGTTTCCTCGGAAAATGAGCCGGAAAATGTATTGCAGTCTTTACTTCTGGAGTTCTTGCGTGGCTCGTGAATACCGTCATTTGTGAAGCGGATGAAATTTTTGAGAACTGGGAGGAGATGAAGTGATTTTTCGATTATTGGTTGCAGCCCTTTGGCCTTTCTCTCTTTCACGAGTACCGAAGACGAGGCGTTTTATATTGTCAACCGATGCTTTCAAAAAGTTTTTCGTTTTTCTCCTACTACCTTATTCTCCTTTTAAAGAGCCTAGTATATTTTGTTACGGTCTTATTTATCCCGGGCGTGAAGAGGGACGGACGAGAAAAGTCGAGATCGTGAGAAGATTTGCGCCGTATATGAAATTTTTCGACGCCTTTCCCGTCGAGGCAATGAGTCAGAAAACTGATTTCCTGAGCGTGTCCATATCCGATGGTGTGTGCGACTGACGTTCAATATCAGACCGATCGAGATACGTAATATATAGATACGTACACACCGTTCCATATCCGGAGACGAGGGAGATCCCAGCGATCAGCGAGAAACTTTGCGAGAGTCTTCGCATCCTAGAAATAGTGAAGAACAAGTGCGAAATTGTGTGTATTACGAAAATCCATTGTTTTCTAAGGGAAGTGCCAACTTCGCGCGACTGGAAATTCTCCTTTTAGGAGAAATAATGAATGTCATGGCGGACGCGAAAGAAAATAGAAGGGCCTATCGATAAAATACATTAATTTCCTTCGCTCTTGAACAAGTAATTGGGAGGGTGAATTTGTCGGAAATAAAGAAATTTCAGAGATAAAATGTGCTCGTTATTTATCATTAACAAAGTTTATCTATTTCACTAAATGCAAAAGTTTTCTGTACAAGTAATTAATACGTAATGATCAATTTTTGATCGAGAAAGAAAGAGGGCGTAAATTTAGTAAAAAAACATTCCCTATAGAATATGATAGAGATATAAGAATTAATATCGATGTATCTTTTAGACATCTTTCGAATTAAGATTGACTTTGCGAAGTACGATAGTCAGATCTAAATGAATTTCGTATTCGAATTTTAAAGTTTCTATATCAAAATCAAATATACTCGTTCGAAATTGGCTATAAGTTTTATGTACTCAACCAAAATATATCTCCAATGAATACGAGATTATAGTTTCGAATAATTCTGAAAAGTAATATGCGCAAAATTATTTCGTCGAAATAATCCAAATAGTGTCTCGCAGAAATGGCTTGTAATTATTAAGCGAGAGTTATCTTAAAATCAGACTCCTCCTCGAGATCGAAAGCAAAAACATCCCCAACTTACAACAATACGAAGGAAGCTCTCGATCTCCATTGCGCGACGTCTTCAGTGACGTACAAAAAGACCGAAAGCGATACCCAAAGGTCCGATCCAACGATAAATACGATGTACACGCCATACACGCGGAACGGCAGAAAGGGCGAGGAGGGGAAAGCGAAGACGCGGGCCAGGACAACCGGAGGACGTCTCTTACAAAGCGATAATTGACAATACCCACGTGTAATCCGCGCAATTACAAGATATCGTATCCCCGCGTACAGGAGGCTCCGACGAATCTCTTTTTTTGCGCATTACCATTAGCTCCATTAGGAGGGGTTCGGGGGAACGCGCCCCGGTGCGACCGGTAGACACACTCGTACGAGCCGTGTGTACGCGCACACGCAGAGGAGGAGTCGACGCTTATCGGGGCGTCCATCTCCCTGACAGCCACCAATTAAAACATGCTAACGAGCTGCTGATCCGGCCGATAGCTCGCGCGGCCATCGGGCCTAATTAAATTCGCGAGCGCGCGCCAAGGATCGAACGCTATCACAAAGCAGAGCAACAAAGAGGAGAGGGACAGGAAGACACGAGCGTCGACATCATGAGTTCGAGCTTCGATCTTTATTTTCCAGCGCGCTCGCCAAGTCGCACAATGGCAAAGGAAGGAAAAAGAAACTTGGAACGAAATGCGAGCGGATAAACATCGGTCGAATCAATCGGTCGAACGGCTACGCCCGAGACTTTCGCTAGGGGTCGTCGGCCACTCGTTAAAACCGCGAGAAGAACCTCGGTTTTATCGGGACTCGCGGCTAGCCGAACTTTCCGATGGATAGCCATCGAAGTATCGTCTTTGCGGTTATGTCCGATTTTATCTCCGTGTTCTGTCGAAATCTTTTTAATACTCGCGATTAGATTTTACGATGAACGATGAAAAATATGACCGGTGTAATGTTTTTTTCGTTCGGTTCGCTGAGTCCTGCTTGTTAAATTTAACGTGCTCCGTTTGTCAATTTGATCGAATGAATATTTACATACGAATGCTCGTACCCGTTTTTCATGCTTACTTACTGGTTTTAGATTTTACAACAAAAGTTTTCAACTATTATATTCCATATTTTTGTAAAAAAAAATTTAGCGCTTTTCCTTTATTCGTCTGGCACGTATCAAAATACGGGGTTGAAAATTTATTCGACAGCGATTTTCAATCACACATAAAAATTAGCAAACGTTTGTTGCGGAATCTGTAAAGTTTTAGTATTTATAATTTATAGCTTCGTCGTTATGTATTTTGAACAAACGAAAAATTTTCAAGCGTTTGATAATCGTTTAACGTTATTCAATATTATTTAACAAAGTAACTTTACATTACTTTATATTTTCAATATTTGTAAAGCTTTTCTCGTATATTATAGAAACCATAGAAATAAAAGATTAATGCTGATATCACCGATTTGAAATAAAAAAAAATATTTTTAATTTTAATTATATTACATTTTTAATTTTTATAATAATTTATAAATAAAATCTAAATACAGGTTATGATAAAAAATGTCTTTTGTAAGAAATTGAAACTGAATTTTACGACTAATGGACTTTGAACAATTTTCTGTTAAGTTTCATTAAAGATTATTTACTACGTTATAGATTCTCTAACAGAGTACTAAATTTGACTACATGAATTCTTGTAAAATTTATCGAAGAATAGAGATGAAAAAGGAGTTAAAAGAGGCGAATCGAAGAGGAGCTACAAAAGCGGAGAAGGACGTGCATTTTTAATTATCATTAAAGGAAAGATATATAGGGCTCTTAATTCCATGGAGTATACGATGCTACCGGCATTTTCCCGAAACTTTAATATTGCTTAATTAAAGGCTCCACGAGGTTGTGAGTCTCCCATTCGTTTTTTTTCTCCCTTTTCCTCGGCGCTGCATCTATATGCGCGACTTATGCAAAGTACAAAGTGAATCGCTAAAACAGCGCACGACGTTGCGGCGGAATCACGCTAACCGGACCGTTAATGTCTACAAAAGAGTATGACTTTTTCAACGTCGCGTTGGTTGGAATAGTCCTCCTTCTCTCTGTTTATTTTAAGAGTGTGGGAAAGTCCCATAAGGTCCGTCCTTTTGAATATTTTCATACTGCGAGGTTAACTGGGAAGGCACCAAATGTACGTTCGTATAATTACTATGTGCGGTGCGTCTGCTTTGCTCTGTACGTGCACGTACGATGCAAAAATGCGTAAATTGGAATGTTTTGCAAGTCGAAAAATATCCAGTGATTTATCGTAACGAAACGAAAAATTCAGCCTTTTTTTCCTTTGTTACTGAGTTTTGGAATTGTTTATGTACGTACCGCAGTCCCATAATGTATATTTTAGATTTTTTTTTATCCGCGTACGCGATATTTTAGCAAGCGATGATCATCGCGAAACACAATGCAAAACAAATGCACCTCTCAATGAGAAAATATTTTCAAGACTTGCATAGTGCATTATTTGCGTGTAAATTTATATGTATAAGCGCGTGTTTCACGATGTCGCACTACTGTTTGAATATTTTTATAAAATATACGATGAAGTCGAGCCGATGATAAATTTTTCCTGTCAACTAATGTATTCGCTATTGGTTTTGAAATTAAATTAACTGCGTTAAAATTTCTATTTAAACGCTAAGCTAATGTCTTGTCGATGTTGTTTGGATAAAAATAAAGCGATCGAAAATAGAGTTTGGATATATTTATACTTTTTCAGTTGAGTGTATTTTTGATACTTCTTAATATAAAATTAAGATACGTTCGTCGAATATTCGACTTTATTTTTTAAACTTGACAAATAATTATAAATATTACAGTATTACTGAACAAATAAAAGTTCTATTTTATTATCTTCTATAGCAAAGCTTCTCTATTCGTGCAATGTGAAACAATATTTACATTAGGAATTAAATATTTTCTTAACTTCTTTTTCCGTAAAAATACGTTCTGTTTTAAAAAGTTTTTTTAAAAAGAAATAGTCTAATTTTTCACCAGAAACTAATGGAATTAAAGTTCGTTTTCTTTGAATGGGAAAAAATATTTTTCCAGTTAGAAGCAAAAGTTCATTTCAAATACTGAAGTGCTAGTACCTGCATTCTAAGATAGTATGCAAAGTCTAAAAACACTTAGCAGATGCTGATGTATAAAAGGTGCTTGAACGATTCAAGTACTTTAAGCAGAGACGATTCTTAAACCTTGCACTCAACATATCATAACGTACCACAATATTTTTATTTTCATGTATAATATTGCGAAATTAAATCCATAAATAAATTTAACGAATCGCTTTATTTAATTTATTTTTTTTTAAAGAAATATTATTCATTATATGGAATTTTTCGTAATTATACCAAAAAGAAAGATCGAATAGGAATTAGTGATAAATTTAAGTATTATTGTCTTCATATTATAAATAGCGTTACTTAAAGACTATCAATACTCAAATTATAAACAAGTTAATCGTTTTTTTAAATTTTAAATCTTATGTATATTTTAATCGAATAGGTATTTAAAACTTACAATTTGATTGACACGATCAAGATAAAACGTTAGACAGTTACCTAAAATTAATTATTAAAATAATAGATAAAATATTCCTTTGTTATCATAAAAATAATGTATTTGTGTATCAATTGTTTTTAATATTGTTCGTTACACGTCACTAAAGTAATACATCGTATTTATTGTTGCGTTGGAGCATATAAATAACGATCGTTCTTTTAACATTATTTATTATTCTTCCAATCAATTATAAAAAGGGTACGCTGGTATAAAAAATCAGTAGCATAAATCACCGATAACAAATGAATATCGAAGCTTAAAGCGTATCCTTATAACAACGCAACAAAGGAATTCCAACATTTTTTCGAGGAAGCTTAGCCGCTCTAAGGCTTCGGCGGATGATCCATATAAACCACTAATCAAAAATCCAAGTTACATGCCTGCCAACTCGCGCACTTACCCGCAGGATGCACGTTTCGTAATCAATTATAGAGTAATTAAGCGAGCATTCCCACGCGTTTGGTATCCCGCAACTGTCAGGGACCCTTGTTTTGATCGATGCTAACGGAAAAATGATTTTCTAGCGCGACACATTGCCAGCGAGTCGGCTGACAGCCGTCCCTTTCGTAAGAAGCGAAAGAAAACGTAACGAGCCAGCGCGTACAGAAGGAAGAAAAAGTGGAACCCATTGCGTCATATCTCTTTCTCCGCCTCCGTTTGCGCCTCGAAAGCCTCTCATCGCATCGCACATCCACGTCGCGAGCAGACCGCGCATCCGTGTCTTACGCGCGTGTACAGTGTCAGCTGACGCGCCCCGTAATACGACCGGGAAAAAGATAAAAAGCGGATTCCGGTACAACGTTCTCCTGCTTCTCGTCTCCGCCCCATTCCCGTAATTTTTTTCGACGCGGGCACAATACCCCAGCTGATTAAGCCCCGGGCTATGGCCTCCACCCCCGCCTGTAATCATCGAGGAACCACCGAAGGGGTTGCTTCCGTTCCGCTGTTTCGCCTCCCTCCCGGGATTCCTAGTCGAGTCATTGGGCTATATTATGTGCTCGGTACTCGAGCGCTCGCAGCCTCACATTAACGCGTACTTTCGCGCTCGTCCGTGTGTATCGTATCACGGTGAGCCCCGACCGCACCGATGTTCGGCACCTACACGTAACAGCCTTCGTCTGTGCGGCGAGCCTTTGCATTGGCAAGTGGCCGAGCTCGTAGGGGTGTGTTTGTATATCGTGGTGTGTGGGTGGTTAGGTAGGTGAATTTAGGAGTCCGCGAGCAGCTCTCGTGGTACACAATGTAGCCGTAACGAGATAATTGCAGGCGTCGTCGTATTCGTCGCCGTCGACACCGTCGTCGTCGTTGCTGTACGTAGTGGTCGTGCATCCGATGGCTTTACTTTGGCAACCCACGCATTGGATACTATCGCTCTATAACGAGGGAGAGATATAGACATAGAGTGCGATAGAGAGAGAGAGAGAGAGAGAGAGAGAGAGAGAGTGAGAAACGGAACTGTTAGGATTGGATCGTATTAGATCGGATTGTAGTGGAATGAATTGGTCGCCGATTACTTGACAGATACACCTACCTTGCCTTCTCTGTATCTTGCGTCACCTCACCCCCTATGACTTTATCCTGTTTTCCCGTATAAGCAAGCATATGTATACGCACATATCTCTCTAACCCTCTAATTCTACGTCCCACTGTTTCTATTTGCCGATGCGAGTGTTGTGTTTGGACGCGAGCGAAGGTGTGTTTACGGGTATTATCAATTACTCGTTGATATTTGTTCGCAATTACACCGTGGGTGGGTTTAGGCGTTGGTGTCGTTTTCGCGGAAGCAAAGTGGATACGCTTGGCGGTGCACTACTTCCGCAAGCTGCCGAATTGCATCAGGTGACAATAACTCGTTAGGTATTGTCAAGAGGAATAGCGAAGAAAATGGGAGAAAAGGTTACATTCTGAATATAAAGAGAGGACGATTGTGTTTTATCGCGTGGTTGACTTTTGGTGCTACACTACGGCTACCGAGGGAATAGGAATTGCCAGCGGTCTACGGTCGCTCCCCTCGATCCTGTAGCCGTGATCGTTGTCATGGTTGTATCTTGCGGGAAACTTAAAATACCGAAAAATGTGAATAGTCGACGCAAAACGGATATAAATGGTAAACATGGCTTTTTAGTAAAGTCCCACTGCTGCCACTGTACTTATTTGTTTATACCTTGAATTTCTGTGTGTAACCTCGCAGTGGCTACAAAAACTTTAAAGCAAATATGCGGTATTCGAATGACTTTGTATTTTCGTTTTACGTACAAATCCTCTATTACGGGAAAGACCTACGGTATAATTTTTTAGTTTACGTAAATAAAAATTTTTATAATTTATAATTTTTAAATTAACTCGGTAAATTCTGCACATATCCGTTTTATTCGTTAAACATTTAAAATTTTAATGTAGCTTATTCAACTATTTGTATTATTTAAATCATAAATATAAACAAAAATTTAATTTATTTTAAAGTATTTAAATAGAATAAAAACTGTAGATATTAGTCTTGAAATAAAAATAAATTATACAGTCTTGTTTTTAATAAATAGAAAAAAAATGTGAGTGCGTAATTAGAGAAAAGTTAATTTTCTATTAAATATCATATAATTATTATTTAATTTAAAAATCGCTAAATAGTACAGGAAGTCTTTGATATTAGTTGTTAACACAACGTGCATTACTTATATTCTCAAAGTAGCAGTATAGTATCCACATATCTAATTAATGATATAGAATTAAAAACGCTTTTAGCTAATGTAAGGAAATTATCAAATAAAATATCAATGCTAATTTTATTGTGACATTCAGAAATGATTCTTAAAATTTTTGTATCTAAATTGCTATTTCACGATTTTATATTTAATTTGAATTCGAGATTTTTTAAAATATGGTATAGCGCATATAAAACTTTATATTCCTTGTACGGATTTCGATTTTAAATTATATTAAAGTCCGTAAACATTTGATTAGACTTTCCATAAATCTTATAAATCAATTAAAAATTCATCTAAAAATCAATCTTTTAAAATAATGCCAAGAAGGATATTAACTTTGATAAGTACGGAATCGAATGAGACCTCGGAGAATTTTATAATACTACATAATAAATCCTAGGATCGATAATTTATTCTAATTTCAATTCGATCTATAATTTCAAAATTAATTACAATTTAAAATACAAAAATATTTAAATATTTTAGAGTTGTCGTAAAAAGTAAATTAAAAAATTAAAGTTATAAACCTTGGCTCAATAGTCTAAGATTAAACCGTCCAAATACTTATACACATAATACTTAACATTTATTTAGAAAATTTTATTTAAAATATATATTAAAATATCTAATTTTTTCTCGTTAAAATTACGTAGGCTATTATACTCTAGAAAGTATAAAATTATATGTATGTTAAATATTAATTATTATAAAAATAAAAACTGAATATCATCAATGTAGTTTTTAAAATATTGCGATTAAGATCATTTAAAACTAAAAGAAATTCTTAATATTTTATTCTCATTAAAAATTTATATTAACACCATTATAATTATAAATTTAAAAGAACTACATTAATATTTATTTATAGTTTTAAACATAACAGATGCAAAGCCTTTTAAGAGATTCTCATTAAAGATTATAAAGAAATTTTACTTGTTTTTAATAAAGACGAAGGGATATTCTTTGTGTAAGCTATTAAATTAAAGTGATTTTATTCACCTGAAAAATTCCATAACGAGTTAAGAGAAGGGCCGAATCAAAATGATCAAATCTAGTGAACTTATTCGTTAAGCGATCCCTTTGCCAATGAGTCCAGGCCACATGTTCAATATTCCCAGTAGGATGTCTGCCGTTATATCTGTTAGAGTAGTTTTTTCCAAATGACCATCTGGTGTTATATTTTGTAAATTGTACTGGATTGTTCTTATATGCTCTTAAATGTTTTATAGTAGAATTTTTATCGTGTTTTATTCAAAAAAATGTAGAGTAAAAGTTTTATTTTGTATTTTAATAAATGATTTGACTAACTATTCATACATATTTATGTAATTAAAATAATTAATACTGTATTTAATAAGCAATGTAAATATTTCATTATGTTACAAATTAAATTATTTTCTTAATTAATTTAGCTCTCGAGTTTTAGAAAGCACGAATTAAAAAAATGGCGAGATAAAACCAGTGTGAGTAAGTGAGAGAGAGAGAGAGAGACAGATAGGAAGTAATCTACTTATGAGAGTGGAATTTAAAAATTTTTAAAATAAATTTCTTAATTTTATGATTTTATTCAATTAATAAAATAGTAGAAATATTTATCGCATAAATATACGATATCGTAATATTTACATATCGCTTTGAAAACGTTTGTAATAAAAAGTGGAAAGTTTATAATTTTATTACCATGAAAGATAAGACACATTAGGATACTTGAATTATTTATTCGTGTTTGGCTTCATGCTTTTTAAAATGATATTTAACGTGAGAAATGATGAGTTTACTTAAATCGCCAATAAGCAACGAAACCCATCCTATTTTATGAAAGTATACCTTTTGATAAGAAAATCCATAAACATTGCTTTTGAAGTAAAAGAAAGAAACGCTTCATTTCTCGAGAAAAAAGAATTAAAGATCGAGTAAGAAACGAAGAGAAAAAAGGCTCGAGTCCTTTCCGAGATAAATTATTCAAACGCTCCCAACATACCGGTTACAACGTTGTATATGTGTATGAAAAACAAAAATGTATCGGACTCTATTGAGACGAACGGTTATTATGACATTTCTTGCGAATCGATCCGGTATTATCATAAATCGATTATGCAAATAAAATAAATCAACGCTAATTTGTTCTGAGAAGAGTTTGCCATGCTTACAGGCTATCGTTACATCTTGTGATTTTTTCCACGAGTGACCGTAATCACATATCGGTCGATGCGATACGTGCCGGCGCAGCCTATAATAACACAAACGATCGCATTTATCAAAACGCGTCGGTATCAATATCTCGCGAAAAATCCGGAAACCCTCATTGACATTCAAAGAGCGCTCGTAAC
This sequence comes from Dolichoris vasculosae, assembly GCA_018907195.1. Classification (NCBI taxonomy): domain Eukaryota; kingdom Metazoa; phylum Arthropoda; class Insecta; order Hymenoptera; family Agaonidae; genus Dolichoris; species Dolichoris vasculosae. The sequence goes on from JACCHY010000001.1 coordinate 2,983,885, forward strand.
AAAACGTAACTCGGCCATTACTCACAGCCGCTCGCCTTTAATCGCAGTCCACGTGCTTACTTTCCACCGACCCGTTCGTGTAATCACGCGCTTGTAAAAAAAAAGACACCTCTACCAAGCGAGCGCCCTTCCCCTTCATTCGCCCGTGGACGCGCGTAAATCCTCGTCGCTAAGCAGACATCGATACATTATCGGGCACCGGCGCGATTAATTCTTCGGGCCGGGTTCGCGCGCCCGGAGGTGTCCTCGATCATTCTTGAAGCGGGCGAGGCTCCGCCGCGTAATTACAGCAACGGCATCTCGCCGAAATTCGATTAATGCCCCATGCACGCGCGTTCGATCGAGATACATACGCTGTACGCGCGTAGGGCGCAGCCGAGGTGGGGGTCGAGCGAGCGTAAGCCGGGTCGAGGTGCCCGGCGGTCTCGAAAGCGAACCACTTAATAGGGTGTGATAGATCGGGTAAATTGCATCGATGCTAATGGGATTGCACGCGATGCAGCTATAACCATTACCGTAGTCGCGACGTAGTGCCGGGGGCGGTGTAAAGGGGTTGAGGCGCCGGAACTTCGGTAGTCGGCCACTACCCTCGGAGTAAACCTCCAGGACTCGCAGGGCGCATAGGCTCACGATCCTACGCTACGGTTGCATTGTCCCCAGCCGGGGCTGGCCACTGCTGAGACGAGGGCATCATCCGGGGACGGCTTTTGTATCCTAAGCTCCTCCATCGGCGATTTCCATGAATATTTTGAAGCCCTGTCGGAGGAAGCTCCTTATCATTATTATTATCATCGCCGATACGCTTCTTACGGAGGAGGAGCTTACGCGAGAAAAAGCGTTCACGGTGGGTAGTTTTATATAGGATGCTGTAACTATGCGAGCGAAAAGAAGTTTCCATTGTGGTGGGATGAATTCGATAAGGTCTTCCTTTTGGATTTTCGAAGACCCTTTTAAAAAAATTCTCAGGTCCTGGTTTAATCGCGTGCTCGCGATTGCTTTGAAAGAGCTTCGGATACGTGATTTCCTTTATTTTTATTTCGTGCGCAAGCAACTTCGAGCGCCAAAGAGAAACATAAATCATTAATTCGTAATTCATAAATGTTAGTATAGAACGATAGCTCGACCGATAGTGTAAATATCCGGTATCACCAACGTTGTAATAAATTCATTTTAACTGTCTAGGCTTTATGCATATGTATCAATTCCAAATTTGTCAAGCTAAAATTACGAGGTGAATTCTAATATGAACTTTTACGTTTATTGAGAATTAAGATTGGAGTACCGATTCTTAACGTTTTTGTTTGTCACTGTTCTAGTACATGATTAGTGTAGATAATTCACTTTTATTATTCGCTTGAATTATAATCTACGATATTGTATAATATCTGCATTAAACTTAATCTATTTGCAAATTCTTATCGATATTACAATAAAATAAAAATGAAATTGAATTATATGTATATCAGAGATTTTAAAATAATTATAGATATAGCGTAATTCATTTTACGTGCTAAAATAAATAACATTAATCGATCACTCCACCATTTTTCACAATATTTATGCTTTCTCTTGTATTCTTTTTAAAGTAGTTTAAACTGTTTGAAAAGAGTCTTTTAACTACAGTTATAAAATGATTATTTTTTTTATTCTGCTATATTATTTTAATTTCATTAAGAATTATTTTTTAAACTAAAACTTGTTAAATATTTGAATACTCATTTCATAATAATTACTTATTCAATTTCTTCACAAAGGAATTCTTAGAAGGTATTTGAATTAAGTATATAAGTCTACGCTTTGAACTCTATACTCTATAGAATCTGCAGAAACCTTCCTGTATCGATGAAGTTACTTCGACACCATTTGCTTCCATTGATTAAACATTCTTAAATATTTTATAATTCTATACGTTCTTCGCTTTACCCCTGTTTTTAATATTAATAAAAAGTATGAATAACGTTGATGTTCCGAGACACAGGGTTTTCTATTCCTCGGGTACGATAATTATACTTTTGATATAGGTCGAAGCATTCGGTAGTAAAATTGTATAACTTACGAGCCACTCTCATAAAAATGTACGAGTTTGAATACCGTATGCTGTATTCGAGGAATAAACAAAGACGCTCTTCCAAATAGAGTCATACGTATATTTTTTCCTTCAGCAGACAAGGAAGAAGTCGAAATAGTAGGCGGCCAACAGCAGACTCGCCTACGCGTGATCGAAGCCCCTATTCCCGTCGTCTTTCACCAGCATACTTTTCCATTTATCTCGACGAATCTTTGTTTTGCGAAGCCATCAACTGGTTCTCGTTGCTTTTCACGGACTTGCGATCATCCAGATGAACAGAAATTAGGAATGTGCCCAAGCTGGTGCAGCGCACAATGGATGCGACCCGCTGGCTTTTCGTTTAGCGCTCGTTCGCGCACGCCAGGGACTTTTTAATAACCGAGAAAAATAATGGAGAGATAGCGCAGAATCGACAAAAGGCTCGGATGGAAAGGAGGAGGTCGAGATCCTAACGCACGGAGGTCTTCATTAGAGCGGGCGCGTACAGCCGGCGATTAAATGCTTCTCTTCACAACGCGCCTCGTGGGGAGGGAAATCGGGGCGAAAGTTTCAACTCCTGTTTCTCGGACCCCTCGCTTCGCGTTTCAGCGGAGCCCGGAGTTGAAGACTCGCAAACAATCCCGGGGAACTGCCACCGCTGCTGCGTCTCGTGATCCGGAAAGAGGACGCGATTAGCGACATCGATTATCCGAATGCTCTGCTCCTTACCGCTCTTCTTCTCGCTCTACTCTTCTTGTCACCCCTTCTTGCGCTTACTCTTGGATGCTTTTGTCGAGGCGCCGCGCCATCCACGACGTCGACGCTGCGTAACGGATACGTCTCTTTCGCTCCCTTCGTGCCTTATCCCTTTTTTTGAACTTGGGATCTTCTTCCTCTTATTTCTCTTCGTTCTTTCTTTTTCTTTTTTCTTTTCTTTTTTTTACTTTTGTTGGGAGTCGTTCACGCGTGCGGTCGGGAGATGACAAAAGTAATCACTTTTCTTCAAGAGTTTGACTTTGAAGTTGGCCAAAAGACTCGCGCGGTCGTAAATATAGATGGAGCGTATGGGTATAAGGGATTTTGATGTAAGTAGTCGTATAGCACCAGAATCGAGTACGGCTATACTCGATGCTAATTTTTTCGTTTTCAATTAGCTTCGCTCGTTTTCTACTCGTCTCTCTGTTTTTAATTATTTGCTTTGACAAATATAACGCGTCATTTTTTTCTCTTATGCCGTGAAAAATATTTTTTGGCTATCTTATATTTAAAAATAATTTTTATATATACAAAGAGGTAGTAAGGATTCTCGAGGTCTGACTTGCTATAAACTGCAGACAAATAATTTACTGGCGGGAGCGAATGGGATAAACTGCCCATTCATAACTTAAGTAGGAGATAAAAACTTTAGTGTTAACGAGATATGAAGAAGACATAATGCTTTTCGACGAATCCTTTAATAATAAAAGATTCTACTTTAAAATAGATTTTAATATGATAATTAGCGAATTTTTAAATATTAAATTATGGAGAGTTAAATTAATAGTACTTCGATAAATATAATAATACATTTTCGTATACATTGCATTATTATTTCTACGCTAAATTATGTGTAAAAGTAATATTTCAGTTTTGTTGAAACAACTGAAATGTTCAAAAAGTTATAAAATATTCATGAACTATGCCTTTGTGTTTCTGTTGTCTACGTGTACTTTTGAAATTATATATTCGAATACTTGTAAGAACTACATTCATTTATGTTTCTTCTTAAATAATGAGTCACGTAAGCTTAGCTACTATTAGACCACTGAGAAACTGGTATGATCTCTATTGTCCACTGCTTCTCATTATATCTAATTTAAGTTGTAGCACAAATGAATGAAATTACTTAATTTCTTGTTATTATTCTCTAAGGCATACGTTAATCATTCTAGTAATAAAAGTTTTTTAATTTCTTATTAAATGATGTGCAATTGTCTAGATATTTTGATTTTCATTTCAACAATGAAAAAATTTTATTAGATATCCGTGTGCATACTATTTTATGTAATTGAATGCAAAATAATTATTATTAAGTTGATCTATAAGATATTTTTTAAAATTTATTCCTAAAATTTAAATAACGTGCTTAATAATTAACGATACTGATAGATAGAAACACAAACGAGTCAAAGCATTCGATAGTAGATAATTGAGTACACTTCATTATTCGGAAATACAAATGAGCTACATTTAACATTCCGAATAAGATCTTGATATCTAGTATAAAATAATTTTATAATACATAATTTTATCGAAGAAAACATTTTTCAATTTTAAATTTAAAAATTAAATATGACTTCAATATAAAGAAATTCTTTAAATATTAACTATAAAAATACTAGTTATAATCATATAAATAGAATTATTATAAAAATATTTCTAATTTTTTTTTTAAATTATATTTTTTAATTATAATACTTGCAATCTAACTAAAAATTAAGTCAGTTTAGAGTTAGATTTCGTGGTTGATTAAGTTAAATAGCAGAAATTTCTCTTGTAACTATGTCACGTTCCTTACCACAGAGCAAGAGGATGGTTTAAATTAGCCTAGCTCGAGGTTCATAAAACAATAAAATCAGATAAATGCTTACCTACTTATAGATGAATTTCTATATTTTTACCAAAACTCTATTGTAGTTATGCAATTTTTAAAAAAAATGTATTTTGACAAAATTAGTATTTGTTGAAAAAAGATCGAGCAATAATAAATTTGTAAACACGTTTATTAAAAAAAACAAGAAAAAATACCAAATAGAAATTTAGATAGCAGTGAATCGATTAAAATTTTAACCCATAAGCTTTTGATTCTAAAAAAAACCTTTGATAAATCATCAATACACGAATTGTTTTATTACTACTGTATAATGAGTTATAAAAATTTTTCGGCGATGTATAATTATATTAGTGTTTATCACTGCTTTTAATTAATTATTTTTAAAATTACAATCGTCTTAAAATAATTAAAAATCTTTCCCAAGTCATATTTTATCTACAATCAACTTTATAGCAACATTTTAAAGTATAATCAATGATTCTTTGAATGTCTTCTTAACGTCTTTCGCATTCACATAAATTTTACCTCTTGTTACGAGCATTAGCATTATAATACCCGGGTCAAGAAAAGACATAAGGTTAAAATAAAGATTTTACACAACAATATCTTTTCGAAAGCTCGTCGTTCAGCCAAGAGAAAAATCCATTGCAACATGTAAATGTTGGAAACTACGGATAGCCAATAAACGTAATTAAAGTAAAACGCTTAAAGCATCGATAAAAATGAATCTTGTTAATTCGATGTATCGCGAGGAAAAAATTTTAATTTCACGCCACACCATAACAATCGTTATTAAGCCGAAATCACTTTGAATATCCGAGGCCGAGGGATATTAATTTTTATGCAGTTCCACGCTACTTTATCAGTGCGTGCAACACATTACGCGCGATCATCCAATGAGAAACAAAAATCAGAGGAAGCACCGAAGGAAGAGAAAAAAGCGAAAAATGATCACTCGATCCATAACGCAGTTCACCCGTTCGCTCGCATCCAGATTTTTTATTCAATTATCGATCGACGGTATTACACGTGTTTCACGTGTACATCGCGTGCATAAAGATCGAGGGAAAGGGCAAGAGCTCCTAGTACGGCAGGACGATAGCAGGGCTTATATACAGTTATAGCCAAGCAAATAGCACACTCCCACGCATTCGCCCGATATCCATGTATATTACTTTTATGGCGCGGATTATACCGCGAGATATTTAACGCTTCGCACATAATCGTGCTCATCTGGTATAGCTAGACTCGGGCTCGTACGCTGCCCGATATCAGTGCAAACATTTAACCGTGTTATTCAGCAACAGCGAAACTTTGAATGGTGTCGGAGCACTGGACATCGCTAGGGATCGACTCGTGCGTGTACGCGTGTATCTTCCTGTACCCGTGAATATAGCTGGGCATATCCGAGGTTGTACGTTTGTACGATTGTACCGGTGATATGCGACTGTGTAGGAACGGAGGAGCGCATACGTGTGAGTACGTAGAAATCGCGGTTAAACAAAGCTCGACTCGAATAACCGCACTTTGATTATTGGGCGTCGAATACAGAGCCCTCGACGCTACTGCTACACGTCCCCAAACGAGAGACGATCGCACCCCCCCGATGGCATCCAACGGCACCACCGACTCCTCGCCGAATATAACCGCGAAAATTGGATTTTGCCTCGGCTGCCAGTGTCATTGCGTGAATAGAACGCGACTTTGCACAGTGTTATTGATTTTGAGGACTCGACCACGCGCTCCTGTATGACTGCCTCTAGCTCGAAGTTGGGCGCGTGTTTTTTAACGTGCGCGTGAGCGCATTTGTTCGATGCGCGTGAGTAGTCATCTGATTCTGGAGGGCAAACAATGGCGCTGACGAATTTCGTTACAAAGGACGAAGGGCAGCTAACGGGCAAACTCGCTTTTCGCCTCATTCCGAAAACATGAAGAATTCATGAGGGATGGTGGATACGTGATGCTTTTACGACTATTTCTTGATTATAAGCCTCCTAAGAGCTATCGAAGACCGATTACTTCTTTACCGGTAGTTTAATCGTATTAAGAAACCGGATAAGTTTCTGTAATTTATTTTTTATATTTTTTGTTCCTCTTTTCTATTTTGCTTTTGAGTTTGACTTGCTATATGGAAATTTATTGGATTTAATAATCAGGTGTATTAGGAAACTCTTCAAATTCGTTTGTTGATTAGACTAAACATATTTGCTTATGTAAAATTTGTTATCCAAAATAAAGCTACATTTGTGTTGCAAATATGCTTCGAGCTAACAAGGTCTCATAACAATTTTTATAAAATTCATAAATCTAAACATTTTTACAACAATTCGTATTAGATACTTTAGGGAGTGCTCAGTTACAAACTTAAAATAATATATTGAAACCTTAAAATAGTAGATCTACTATAAAAACAATTCTAAAACGTTGTGATAACAAATGTAGAAGGAATTTGTTAGTTTATTATTTTATTTCGATTTATCCGCTTTAAAGAAGCCCACAATGTCAAAATAGTTTGTGTAATAAAAATAAACAAATAAAGAATTTTTTAGTTCTTCAGTATAAAAGTGAATGTTTTGATAATTAATCTATAATCCGAGAATATCTAGCATTGAATTTTGTGATAGAATGTTCTTGTTTTATCTGCTTTTGATCTAGAATTTTTTATTTTCTTTCAATTTAACCAAAGATTTTTTATTCGATTATTTAACTAATCTTTACATGAACCAATATGTTATCAAGCATAAAAGGTATCCGCAAAATCGTTTGGGATATAATAAGTCTTTATTTCTATGACACTTTTTAAAAAATTAAAAAAGCTTGCGGACATATTTTTATAACTGATTAAAATTTCGCAAAATTTAGGATTGGCATATTAAAACCGTCATTGTGAATTTTAAAATTATGAGCCAAATTTCATATTCAGTGACCCTAAAATGGTTATATACAAACTTTCATGAAAATTCATGTGCTACGATATTCTCCACATTTTTGCCGCTCTTTGGTAATTTTGGTCTATGTAGTCAAAAAGTTGAACAATTTGTATCGTTCATAAAAGAGTATTAATATTTCCTTAAGAATTTTTAATATATTATCACACGAAATATAATCGACAAAATTAATGTAATAGTTTAACAAAAACTTTATCTTATTAAATATTCATAAGATATTACATACATAATTTTAGAATTTTATACCGTTAAAATTTGTCAGTTATTTATGAAGATATTTAAAATTTTAAATAATATTCAAATAGAATTTAAATATTTATTATTTTAACCTCATAGTAAATGCTATAAACAAATATCATATATTAAATAATTTTACTTATTATTCATGAAAATGAAAATAAATACATAACACTAACGTGTAACAGTAAAATTAAAATCTCATGATACATACATACATATACATATATATATATATATATATCTATTATTTTTTAAATATAATTATAATTTAAATATAATATTTTTCTAAATGTTTTTTTATTTTAAAAAAATAGATCCTTCAATGTTTATATCGGTAAAATAAAATTAATTCTTAAGAGTAAATAAATGAAATAAATATGAAGAGGATTAGCATTCAATGATTAATACGATTATTGTTAAAAAAATTTTCGATCTTTACGATCGATTATTACTATCATTAAATTAGGCGAATATATAGCCGCATAGAAATCAATTTATTTATTAGTTGCTCTGGGCTATTCATTATTATTACCCTCGTACAAATCACGAACGCGTGAAAATTTAGATTCCTGTGCTGGTTATCCGTTTGGGCGCTTTGTATTCGGTAATTAAAAGAAGCGCCATGATAAAGGAGAAATTCATTTTTTATGCAGAATACTCATTTTTTGCAATGAGAAAAAATGAGGAAAATTGCACACTTGCAAATAATAAAACTTTTCTGACACGCAGTAGAGTGAAAATTATAAAAGTGCTTCCTGTTGAAAAAGTTATAGTATCCAATAATTAGTATTTCATATAAATAAACTAGATTAAATCGCAAATTGATGCTTTTTTAACATTTATTAAATAATTTTTTTATATTTTTGAGTTTCTTTTATTAAAACTGTTTTTTTGTGAAACCTTTCCTTTTTCAACTGAAGAAGAGAAATTGATTGCTCCCGTATTCAAAGTACGATAAAATAAAAAAATTGTTATTATTATAAAAATGAAATCTTTGTATTATATTCATCTTCAAATTATGTTTTTTTAAAATGAAAATAAAAAAGATAATTTATGCATTAAAAATTGTGGATTTCCAAATAAAAAATAAAACTTCATTTTACACATATATTATTTTACTATAAAAATATAAAGAAAATTATTATAATTTTTTTTTAAATTTGATTATACTAAGAGGAAAATTTTTTATATCTAAACTAAACCTTAGGACAGTAATTTGATCTTAGAGATTCTTAACACATAAATTACCTTCACAAAGTTTAATTCCCCGTTTCATTTTTTAAAAATATTCCATAAAAAATTGAATTAAATGTAATCATTCTAAAATTTTAATTTATTTTTTATTACAATAAATAATTATATTTGAGTAGAATTTCATTAGTCTTTTTTAATAATTTTTTCATTCATTACTAATTCTTTATTAATTGAATTTGAAATTATTGTGCTTTAAATATAGTCATAAAATATAAATAAAATAAATCTTATACAGTTCTATATTTCCATGTTATTTTTATCGCTGTATTTGATTATCAACTAATTTTATGGTACTTTTAAATTTTCTAAGAAATGTCCATACATGAATAATTATGAACTCGTAATTAAAAACAAATAAATTTTTTTTCTAATAAGATTGGTTTATATTTCTATTAAAATATTTCCTATCTCAAGACTAGGTTATATGAGCTTGAATTGCGAGCATTAAGTTTTATCTTTAGGTGTTATAAAACACTTCTCTGAGTCTCATTAAAATCCGTGAACCGTAGACTAACAACGTCTTTGTTAGTTAGAATCTTACTTTGCAGTCCAGATTAGTTTGTAGATATGTGAAAACTATATCAGAAAGTATAATTAAAATTTTTACATTTTTTAATATTTTTATTTAATTTTTAAAAATCGTTTTTATTTAAATTTATATAAATTTCATGAATGTAAGATTTCAAAATAATTAACTTTTTTCAATTTTTTGCCGAATAAGCAATTTCAAAAGTGCCATTCTTTACAGTCAAACAGTGCTGGAAAAATGTATTCTTAACCATTTGATACAATTGTGAATGTAATAGATATTAGATGAGAAATAGGATTTTACGGTGAAATAGTTTTGCACGCTTTTCAGTATCGAAAACTTTCCATCAGTCAATTATGAAAAGTGCTTTGCGATTACCCTTCATTTCTTTGAAAACTTTATCATTTCAGGAATTTCTATTTTTCTTTCTGCAAATTCTCTTCGAGTATTTTTCTTTTCATATTTTCGAATTATAACTAGACTCAACTTTTTAAATGTAATTTTAACGTAGATAGTATATATTATTATATTAAAAGTGTTAGACAAAATGTATTCCAGTTCCCAGCGTAGTTAAATGAACTAGAAAATTATTTTTTGGTTACTGTAAGTTGCAACAGAAGTTTCAATAGTGATATAATATTCATATTCTAAAGGAGTTCAATTTCATATTAAGAAGTTTCTTTGAATTTTAAATACTTCATCGCGGTTCTATCTTAAGCGTCATAAATGTATATAATTTTCATACTTACTATCACTGAAATTATATAATTTATATTTATCAAACAAATTTCTTAAGTGAGACTTAATAATTAATATTAATGATAAAAATAGAATTTCAATTGAGTTAGTCAACTTTTTCAGAAATTATATTAAGCCTTAACGGGTCTCTGATCTGCTAAATACGAGAAAATCCATTTTACCCTATTACGTATGCCGTTTTAGTCGGTCGGTGTTCCCTAAACTCTCTGAAATCACGAAAATCTATTTTGCCTGACTCTGGCATTTTAGACTAAAATTTCTTATGAAAGATTAGTTATAAAATAATTATATATTACCAATGATAAAATTTAATTTTGTTAATAAATTATATCATCAATTAATTTACGTTAATATGTAAAAAGTTTAAATATTCCCATAACAATAATTTATTCTAATTAATTACAAAAATTCTCTATTGTCATAAATATAAGGAAATGAAAACTAATACTTTCATTTACATTTTTGTTATCTCTATGTTTTTCAGGTATAAATTCTCGATAGAGCATTAGAAAATTAGTTCAGCAACGCTGAACTTGCCGCAGATACTATTCGATTGCAATTCGCATTTCTCAATGTTATTAGAGAAGATTGGCTGGGCACAATGTTAATGGATTAGGCATGGATACCCGTGTAATCATGTGTAACAATATTGATGATCAAAATTTCATCCGAAATCTTTATTCTTCTAAAAGCACGGTATTTGAAATACTAAATTTAATGAAATATTTGTACACTGTTATCGTTTTCAAATAATACCTTTTAAATATAATCCGATGTTTATTATCAATATTGACCTTAAGGAATCATAAAAGACGAGTATCCCAACAATCATGTATTCAAACATCGTAATTCTGAATCCGAACTCATATCAGAACCTGAACTTTCATTCAGGGGCAAAACATGAAACAAGCATCCTTCCACCATACAGGTAGAAAAATAGAAACAGCATCTTGAGAATAAAATCCCCCAACGCTGTAAAACTACATAAGTAACAATCGACCCTCGAGGTATTTTTCTTTCCGTTTTATCCCCAAAAGATATAAACGATCGATGCTTCCTTCCTCATTCTCTCATCTTGCTCGTACACCTCTGTTTCTCTCTTTTTCTAACTCCGTTTCTGTCTCGTTCTGTCTTTCACTACCGGTTGAACCATGAAACAATTCTGACTTCTTTTTCGTCGTCTTGGCTTCTTTCTCGACATGCTTCAATAGCACGGCTGCAGTCGACCTCTTCATGTCCCTTTACGCGCCGTGGAGTTTCAACTTACTTTACGAACATTGGTACAAGAAGGGAGAAGGAACGAAAAGGAGGATCGGAAGCAGTGCAGGGGAAAAACGCAAAAAAAAGAATAAATATAGACATCGGTCAGACTCTGGGGCGCTAGTACAACGAGCACCGCTAACTTTGTACCAACACAGGTGAACTTTCACTTCCGGAAAGTACACGGCGGTATTCGAGTGTACATACAGCGGCGCACATGAATATCCTTACACAGAAACGAGGGCGGATGAATTGACCAGCACAGTAGATTCGATTCGTCGGGCCAAAGCGCGTAGTTTTCCCTCGTCTTTACTTCTCTTTTTCCTCTTTTTTTTTTCTTCTGCGTATACGCGTATCTCCTTTTCGCACTGGCATTCAACTCGTCTCTCTCTTTTTCGTTTTCATTCTTTCCTCTAGTATTTATCGATTCGGCAGGGAGAATGGCGAGTCCCGGATGGTCCCCAGAAACGTGGCAGCATATCTCTCTCTCTTTCTACCGACACAGCCAAACTTCTTCCGAAGCGCGTAAAAGCCGCGTAACGATTCTTCTTCTCGTTTTTTTTCGTTCCTTCCGAGCTCGAGTTCGGGCTCATTGTCGGCTTGAATAACGAGCGCATAGATTGCTTCTTCTCCTTGGGCTCGTTCGCTTTTTTCCATCGTCTCTGCTCCCGTATTGTCGGTAAACGGAGGGAGAAATATTCAATCGAATCTGCACGCCGAGACTTTTGGATTAATTGATACAAAAGAAGGTTAAAGAACGAACTTGGAATCACTTCTTTTCCCATTCTTTCTCTCTATCTCGCTCGAAACGAATAAGTTCATAATGAAATGTAAGAACTCCGTGGAAAGTCGAATGTAATGGAGAAACGGAAGCAACTCTCACCGGACTTTCACCGGGTAAAGCTCTCGACTTTTCGCGATCCGCGAGATAAATTATGAAATTCAAATTCAAATTACGGCATCTTAGGAATTCGCGATGCGCATAGGCTTGCGCGCAACGTACATTACTCGTTGGAGCGTGGTTTAATGAGAGTGGCGACGCTATTTTCGCAGCAATGCGCGCAATAAGCGCGTGTGTATGGCTCGTCGTGTATGCGAGCGCGTGACTTCGCGTCTTCGAGGCGCCTAGTGCAATGTCTCTCTTTCGTGGACTGGATTCTTTATTCGCGTGATAAATTCACAGCGATCTTGCTCTTGAATTACCATAATCATTCTTAGACTCGGGACGTCAAGTCGGAGCACCTTTATGCGAATGTAAGGTGAAAAATGCGTGTATCATAATATACTGACACGGCGATTCATAATTATATTTATTAGTGTGCAAGAAATCTTTACATTAGAATCGGTGTCACAATATGTAAAAAATGCTCGAACATGTGTATACGTGTACATGACTACGCGTAGTTTTTGTTGTTTAGATTATTCATTCATTTCTACAAAAGATATTTACGAACGATAAACTATAGTTATGAAATTTAATGCAGCAAATACCAACGTGTGTAAAAATAGTTAACAATTAATACATTTACCACTACAAAATTAATGAATATATTTTTAATATATATTATACCTTTGAAATTTTTGACGCGAAAAATTTTAAAAATTAATTCTAAAAAATTAATTATAACGTGGTCGATAATATCGAACATTTTTTCAGTAGAATGTGTTGTAATTAATTAACCTTTCTCATGCGTATGACGCATACATGCGCAAAAAACGTACCATAACTGCGTTATAATGCTTATATATTATACGTCATAAGCATGCAGGGACTGGCACACGTAGTTTTAAAACTGAAGTTAAATTTTATCGATAAAGATGAAATTTATGGATATATTTTCTAGATAAAAAAGGCACCTGACAAACAATATTTTATTTATATTTACTGCTATTGTGTAATAAATTTTTTCGCATTGCTAGACTACTAAATACGTATATCGTTCGTACAATTTATTCATGCGTAGTATTGTTAAAGCAATTAGTTAAATGTATATACAAGTAATTTTTGTTCGTTTCATTTCTTCGATTATTTTTCCCAATGTTTATTTTTTAACCTAGTCTCAAAATCCCTGTATCAACTTACATTTTAATCACTCTTTCGTGTTTGAAATTACTCACACTGACAACAAAAGCTTCTCTTTTTTATCCGAATATAAGACTTTAAGGCCCAACTGCAGTAATCCAAAGGAGAACAAGGGTTCCCTACAAAAAAAGAAAGAAGTCAAAAATATCCATTATATAAGTACTTTTGATGCTAAGTTGAGGTATTGCACAACGCGGAATAAAGAACTTTATGAATCTGTATTTACTATAACTATGTACGGAGGATTTAAATCACTCCTAGAAAATGCGAAGGCTTTAATCTTCTACATCAAAGCACGCACTAAAAAAAAGGGGAATCTTATATTTACCAGGACAAAAAGTCCCTTGATAGAAACAATAGACTTTCGTCGAGTATGCTAAAATGATGTTTTCAAATTTTCCAGCCAGGATAATTTACACTACACTTCCAAAATACAGAAAGAGGCTGCAGGTGTCAGAACAATACTGGTAATGATTATGACAGTTTACAAATGTCTCTGTATGGTTTACTAGTTTAAATTAGTGCAGAAACCGTTGGACAAATTTGAATGCGAATCGTGAGAACACCTTATCTAATTTCATTTATTGTACATCGTGAAAGTGATATTTTTCGTATATATTATAAAGATGTAATTTGATATGTATTCCTCGAATTACAGATTTTTTTATAACTGATTTTTTCTTTATTGTCGAAATTAATGAAAGACAAGTTTTTTTTATTTCTAAAGCGCTCAAATTTCATAATTATTATCTGAAAACTATATTTGATAGCCTTTTGGGATTGTAAGTACTCACGTGTAATTGATGAAGAAATCTTCTCAATTTTTTTAAGGCACGAGCATTTTATTTTCTCATTTCTTTGTTTGAATTCTCTGAATCGTATGTGGCAATACTTTTATAATATATATTTGTACTTCTCAATGGTTAAGTTATTCCCTATATACATAAATCTTTTACAAATGAAAAAAAATTCTTGTACACAGTTTGAGTCAACCTTCAAATATATTGGACAATATTTTTAATTTAGGACCATATTAATAAAAAAACAAATCTCACAATGCATATGAGAAGCGTGCGAAAACGACGTATAAATCCATCAGACTCTGGCAAGAGTCAAATTACTTGCAAAAATATTTACTCATCAATATTGATTTTTACGACTCGAAGCAGCCATCAGAAAAGATAAAATCAGCGAAAATTTCATTTGGGATAAATACTCCAAGACGGCTAAAGTCACTCGAGCTACTGATTACTCCAGATATTACTCATTAGCGTCCACGGTATAAAAAACTAAATACCCAACGGAATCGCTCGAATCAACTTACATCCGCGCTTGAATCCAGATTAACCCTCCGCCGGAAGGCGGTGATCCGATGCTTAACGTCTCAGCGATCAACGGCTCCACTCGATATTTCCTACCGAAAAAGAATGCATCGAGACATCCCCGTATTTACATAAATATTCGAGGCTACCTGCACTCGAGTCTCTGTCGGAGGCGTGCAGCCCCCGGAAAATCGTGTATTAAGGCTTCTTGCACTCAAAGAGCACCAACACCACCGCCGGAGGATTTTCACCGATCGGCTTAGCCTCCCTCGCACTTTCCGCCAAAAGCAGCAACGAGCGTCGATCCGTCGTGAGGCCCTCGGCAGCTGTCGCCATCGTCGTTGTCGTCGTCGTCGCCGTCGTCGTAGTCTTTGGTCGTCGTCGTCGTCGTCGTCGTCGTCGTCGTCACCGGCGTCGTAGGCTGTATAAGTAGCGCCGGGCCAAGCTTCTCATCTGTTGGCGTTCCTCTTGTTACGAGCGCATCTAGTCTTCCTCTCTCTCTTTCTGTTCGTTTCTATCCCGCTCGGCAGCCTCACAATGGATTTAATTTTGGTCTCCCTCGAAAACTTAATCTCCTCTCTCGTTCACCGTTTCTTCTCTACCTCGCTCTCCTCTTTTTATCCGCGCTGATGTCTCCCTCTCTATTTCACTGGCTTGCCTCCTTCTCCTTCCTTTTGGCCACTTTTGGCAGTAAATCTTTCTACACCCCCAAGGTCGGTAAGACAGGCTTCTTCTGCGACACTTCTTTCCTTCTCTTTCATTCCCTTTTTTTTTTCTTTTTTTTTGTTCATCTTTCCCTGGCTAAAATAAGAACAGGATGCCTTGGGATTTGTAGCGGATACTCAAAGAAGTCGACTCTCTTGTGCGTTTGTATCTTTTGAGAGTCTGATGCTGATGCTATGGCTTGAATTTTTCTTTTTTTCTTTTGTTTTTAACATTTCGTTAATTTCCGACCCGAGGAGATATGAATGCAGCTTGCGCTCAATGTTCGTAAAGCACGAGGCTGATCTAGATTTTTTTTACACTTTTTTCTTCCGTTTTTTCTTTTTTATTCACGAGGGTTAGAAAAGAACTGCAGGGC